>CM075850.1:54914109-55514109 GCA_037975125.1 Latrodectus hesperus | reverse complement strand
GGATGATGCCTAAAGAAGTTAATCTAGGGAGGGCGAGAGCCTTGCATTTGTAAATGATATGCTTGGCCGTTTCCTCTTGCGTATGACATTTCCTGCAGATAGGGTCTTGCTGAAACAGTCCCATTTTATGGAGGTGTTTTCTGAAATAGTAGTGCCCAGTTATGAAGCCTACGATTAAACGTATCTTCTGCCTAGAGCATCTTAGAATTTCAGAGGCAATCCTTGCTGATGATCCACAGATCATACTTTTAGCGTGGATTTGATCAGGAGTCTTAAACCAAGCTTCATACATCTTCCGTTTTTCCCATCTAAGAACATTGGTTTTTGCGGTTTTCAAATTGATCCCACAAAAAGGTTCTGCACCAATGGGAGCAAAAGACGATCCTTTTTTAGCAAGTTCATCAGCCCTTTCATTACCTTCGATACCTTTTTACCCTGGCACCCATACAAGGATCACCTTGTTTCTAGTTGCCAGCTCTGTAAGAAGGTTTCTACATTCCAAAATCATTTTAGATTTGATTTCGAAAGAACTGAGCGCTTTTAAAGCGTCTTGACTGTCACTAAAAATGAGAATCCGCTAACCGTGGTAGCCCTTCCTCAAATTTAGTCGCAGACAGTGGATAATGGCCAAAACTTCTGCTTGGAAGACCGTAGCGTATCGCACAAGGCTTACAGATAGGCTGGTTTGTCTCTAGTTGGAAAAACTATTTCAAATGTCCTTTCAAACATGTATGACTTTTCCATGATGTTCGAAGGCATCAGGAAAGTAGGATCTTGAATTTTTCTGGTAATACCCCTGTGCCCTTTGGCAACAGGTTGGTCGTACCATTGGTTTCGTAGCTTCATTCTGTATGCAGTCATTCTGGCAGTGCTGCAGATGAAGATGTCTAAGGGAGTCAGATGCAACATAACTTCCAATGCCCTGGTTGGTGCGGTGGACATTGCTCCTTTGATGCAGAGACAGGCCAGTCTTTGTAGACCTCCTAGTCTGTCAGTCACAGTCTTCTGTTCCACCTTACGCCACCAGATCACACAGGCATATGTGAGAATGGGTCTGACAATAGCTGTGTGCATCCACAACATCAGTTTTGGATGTAGACCCCAGTTTTTACCAAGAATTCGCCTGCAAATCATAAGTCTGCTAAAGTTAAAATAATAAGAAGGAAATTTCATTTCCTATCTACAAAAAATTCAGAAATTGAAAAGAATATGTATTTTTTATTTTAATAAACTAATTTCATAAATTTTGACACAGAAATAGTAAAAAGAGCAGGTTTACAAACACATGCTTCATTTACATTTCCAAAATTAAAGGTCTATAAAATTTTAATACCCCTGGAGAACTTTCAAAATGTTAAATTTACCACTTTCTAAGAAGCTTCATGATATTAATAATCGAGTGTTGAAATGTATGAGAATTCGGCTAACTTGGCAGTCAATAAAATATATAAAATCATGGCTTTAGAACAACCAGGTTGAATAATATATTATTTAGGAATCTAATATTTTAGGACAAGTTTTAATCAATGAATAGTTTTAATATTTATTGATAAATAAATTTATTTGTAAACAAATTTTATTTTTTGATGGAAAAAATTGATCAATTCATGTTTAATAATAGCAATCCTTTTTTTAATTGGATATGTTGTACAATGGGCTATTAAAATTGCCACTTCAAAAGGAATGCAAATAAAAAATGCTATGTTTTGGATGCATTCATCATAAAGGACAAACAAGTCATAATTCAAGAAATTTCTATGTATAGGAAACAGCACCTAGAAAACTTTTGCTTCTAGGAATAAAAGGCCGTTGATACTTAAAAAAAAAAAAAAAAAACTACATAAATTTAACAATTCTTTATTTTATTGATAGTTATGGGGGATTTCGAAAACCGTGAACAGTAATATCATACTATTGTAGGATAAACACAGTTTCCGTAAATTACAATTTGATCGCACTTTAATTCGTATATGTTCTGAAAAGCATTCTTACACGACGTTTAAATGCTTTCTTATACCGAAATAT
Source organism: Latrodectus hesperus (assembly GCA_037975125.1). NCBI lineage: Eukaryota > Metazoa > Arthropoda > Arachnida > Araneae > Theridiidae > Latrodectus > Latrodectus hesperus. Next base: position 55,512,084 of record CM075850.1, on the reverse strand, counting down.
ATTCAGATGATCTTTCTGTATACCTGTGATAAAATCCCTTTCTGTACACATTACGTATATCGCTACTGCCTTCTACATTGTATGAGGACCCAATCGTTTGAATATTTATCATGATGAATCTGTAATACAAATTTCATGCCCGTGACATAATATCTTTCCTATGTACCTGCATCGATTTTAATGACCACTGGTTTGGACCTCTAAACTATAAGCCAAAGTATTGTTCCGAGAAAATACTTACAAAATGTCTATTAAATTAAATGAACACTACAAATCAAGTTTCAAGCCTAAAAGTTACTATTTAGTTTAGAGTTATATTGTTACAAAACACAGTTTGGCTTTATAAAATAACAAATTTTAAAAAAAATGTAGATATTAAATTCTCAAATGTAGAAAGTAATGGATTGCCAATTTTAAGGGAAAAGCTCATATAATAATGTTATTTGCTGTGATTCAGTAAAATTTATAATTAAAAAGATGTTAATTCTCTTTTTTAAGAATTATTTTTGCTTTCTTTTATTTAGTAAAGATAGAATTTTAAGAATAAAAATTTCAACAAATAATAAAATGTCAATATTAAAAGTATTTATTAATTGTTCACCATTATATACAGAATATATATTCATGTGGTTATGGATTCTTTCTTGTTGAAATTAAAAATCTAAATTTGAGAGAATAGATTTGAAAGAAAAGATGTCTCGTAAATTAAAAATTCAACAAATATCCATTAAAAGAGAATTTCAGTGGGGTTAAAAATGAAATTCTTTACTCGTAAATTATTTTAATTACAATATTTTTTCTTGGTGCTGTAAAATTGTTCTATATTATAGATTCACAAGACTTACAATTTCCTATGATTTTTATTTTAGATATATGTTTTAGTTGTAAAAATTTGTAAAATAAAATATGACTTCATAAAAACAAATGTTATTTTACTCTGCAAATTTTAATATCTAATAACTTGAATATTTTTTGAAAGGTATGCAAAGAAAAACACACCTTTGAAACAGTTCCTTTCTAAATATAAAGAGAAACCATTTATCCTTAAATCCTTATTTCTATCCCAACTTTCAAGGAATAGCTAAATTGATAATAGGTATAAACTGTAATTGTGACTTTCATTATTCATTTAGTGATATATAACAAGTGTCTTAAAGCTTACTGATCTTTGCTCTTGTGACGAAAAACCAAGGTTCAATTTTGATTTAGCCCAAAGACCAACTATATGGATGCAAGCTCTGTACGTTAATGCATTCTCACATTACACATTTGTATGCTAATCTGAAGTAAAACTTGAAAATATTAACTCCATACCTGCCAACCTTGGAGAAAAAAAAAAAGAAAACATTATATTTTGATTTTGAGGGAAAAAATCAGAATTCACTTACTAACGATATTTTTGCTTGAATGTTTAAAACAGTAGTACCGCAAAAGACAATTTTATTCTTTAGACTAAGCATTCTGAGAATGATTTATGATAAACATATATTTCTATTAATCTTAATATTTGAATAAAATATTCATCAACTTCATTAAGGAACTATGAAAAATAAAGAATATACTACACGTAAAAAAATAAACATCTATGTTTATGTGCCCCAATATTTATTTTATAGGGTAACTTTTACTACTCTAGTGCAATTTATAAATATTAAGCTTATAAAATTATATAAAAACATAAAATATATAACTAAATAAATTTAATTTAGTGACAAATATTTTCCTAATTACTAGTAATGTTCATCCTAATTGAACTACTTATGTAAACCGGCATCTGCTCTGAATGTTGGGCAGGCAGCAAACCTGTGCACCGCGTTAGCTTGTGGATGGTGTTTCACTGGTGTCTATTTTGTGGACCCTTGGTGTGTGGTATACCAGTCAAACACGAAACAATCACATCATTAATGTCGTCACTCCAATTATTGACCAATGAAAGTTTATTTACAGTTTAACTTTCCTTATTATTGTATTTCGTATTTGTTAATATTTTGATATTCGAAAAAAATATGCCCAAAACGCCCAGAAATATTGCATGTAATGCTTTGATTTTAATATTAGCAGCAAATATAATTGCTGAAGTATATGTCTGGAAAAAAAAAAGAACAACATTTAAATAACATGAAGCTTAAATCAATTGCTCAAGCAACTTATTTAAAATAAAATTAACAATATTTCTTTGAAATTTATTTTTAAACTATAAATAATAAACTAAATTGTGAAATAATAAAAAAAATTTTTTTTACTACAAATACTTATGCATTTGTATGTTAAAAATCTTAATTTAATAAATAATTACATCTCATTTTAGAGTTTGTTTCATAATATTTAAATAAATTATACAAATAAATTTATTTATTATATTAAAGTTCATGTATTTGATGCATTCATAAAAGTAATAAATATAACAATAGTGTTCAAATTAAGGTTTCTGCAGTTTTAATTAAAAACGCTTTATTCAGTTAATTTTTATTTAAAGCTAAAAATTTCAAAATATTTTTCTAATTTTAAAAAGCAATTTTAATGAGGAAGATTTAAATAAAATGAGAATAGTTTTTAAAAGTCTTGTGAAATTTTATCAGAGAATTGTGTTTTTCAAAATTATTTCTAATTTCGAATAATCGAAATCATTACAATTGAGACCTTATATCATTGATTTTTTTTTTATTTTGATTAAAACAAGTATCATCATGTAAGTAACACAAGCACGTGTTACCTTTTGAAAAATATATAATCGAATAAATAAATATATATTATAAAACAAAAAATAAAATTCTAAAACATATTGACCAATTAAATTTAACTTCTCTTTTAAAATATTCAAGGATAAATTCTTCAATTTCTACAGAAAATTTGAATTTCATATTCGTATACAAACAGCGCGAATCAAGTAAATCTGTTGACTCCGTTTAAGCTACTGAAACAACTCTAGACTTTTCTACGGCAAAACTTCTTCTGCTTTTATTTTTTTCACTGAAATTGCCAAAAATCAGTAATTTCTGTACATTATCGGAAAATCGCGAGAAATGATGAAAAATCAGGAGTTTAATAATAAAATCAGTAGAGTTGGCAACTATGTAACTTATTTATCGATACTGGAACTAATTCGCAACTTTAAACTACGATACACTTGGGCGCTCCGTGGCTGAATGGTCAAAGCATCACTCCGCTAATCGCTTGAGAGCGTAGGAGAGTGGGTTCGATTCCCACCGTGGCCCTGGGTGTTTTCTTCGTTGTCTTCTGTGGTTGTACATCTGTCATTGTGCTATTTGCCCTATTATCGACGAAGACTTACAAGCGGATCTCAAGAATCACGCATACAAGCCTGAATATATATAATGTAATAAATAAAATACGATACACTTGTCATCATCTCAAAAAGAACATTAGTACGCATTTACGATCTCATATTTTACATATTAGTGGTTTTCACAGGATTTTTCTAATTGGGAAAAATAACTCATTATTAGACTACTTTCAATATATATAAATGACATAAAATTTTCATAAACTTGCTCAAGAGTTGAATAAATAAAAAATTGGAACATACATCTCGGAATAGCTTTTACTTGAGACAAACCGACATCTCTCCCTCCAAGGAATATGAAAGATTTAAACACTTTGTCCTATCAGTCTATTGTCACATTTTTGTTTACGAATTTAGTTTGTTAGTAATAGAAGAAGGAATAAATATCATATTACGAAAGTTTCTTTGCTGTAATTCAGTGTGATATCAGAAAATATTTTCTTAATCAGTGGTTCTATAAGTGATCACTTCGCACCTCCCCCTTTGTAAACTAAAATTAATTTGGGAGTCCACACTATGTTTAATACTAAGTAATGAAATAGTGTTCCATTTTTATCATTATAGAAATTTAAACTGATGGCAATAAATAAAATAGCAATAGTTCTTTCCCATCAAATGTCTGATATTCAGGTTTCTTCGACAATTGTTTCCACAATGGCTGGACACCTTACACATGGTTGTTTAAGAATGAATTAAGTTCTTAGCGTTATATAAAAAAAGAGAGAAAACAAAAAATATCATAAAAAATAAAAAAGAGGAAAAGAAAACTATTTGTCAGAACCGAAAGTTTTCAAAGAGATTTATCAAAATCTTAGCTTTTAACAGGATTCGAACAGATTTTCAAGAATCAAATCAAATCAAAAATTTCCAGGAGGTACCGACATTCACGTTAAATATTTTATTTATCGTGAATGTCGAATAAAATATTTTAAAAATTGTTCTTAACCAAATATGCATATTGTGTGCATAGAATATTTTTCTATCATTTCTGTAAATAATATAAATAAATAATTCTAATGAGCTATTTTTTATTTGAGTTAAAATTATTAGTGATTATTCCAAAAGCCTTCAATGAATTTACAGCTATAACAGAAAATATTTTATTTAAATAATCAACATTCTATATAATACTGGATTATACATTGAATAAAATAATGAGTAATTTCAGAGTTTTTTGACATTTCCAATAGATTCAGCTTGTTTCTAATTCTAAGCACTTCTCATTCACTTTTTCAAACAAAATATCTAGTTGAATGACTTAAAAAATCAGATGAGTTATACTGTTTTTAACTGTATCATTATCTCAAAATCTTACATGGCAATCCAAAAACTGTTAAATAAGCACACTTTTTCAGCACAACTGAAATGCTTTGCAATAGCAGTGTCTGGAAACATTGCTTGAAAGAGGCTATTTATATTGTTACAAGAACTATAACTGAATCCATTGTTTAAAACTTTAAAGGTCCACAGAAAATTTCAGCCTTTAAAACTTCTGAAGAAACAAATGAATCTAAAATTTAAGAGCATGCTTTGGGTTCACATTCTTTAACAAAATCAACAGATGTGAAAAAAATCTTTTAAACAAGTACATTTTTTTAGCACATATAGCTTGTTCTAATATAAATGCCTTTTTTCCCTTTCATATGGGATTTAATATCAGATTCGCTTATATTTGCAAAATAGACAATGGGCATGTGTTTTTTCTGAATCACGCAAAAGCCAATCTTAGTATGGCTTTTCAAGAGTCCACTGGCTATTGAAAAGATACTTTCCACCAGACACATTAAATTTTTGTCTTTATTTCATTAATAAAGAAATTTATTCTGCTTCAATTAAATTATATGCAATTTTCATCAAGGGAGACATGGAAAGTATGTTTTAACTCAAAAATTTTATATTTAAAGAATTTTATACAATATAAGGAAAAAAGCATGAAATACTTAATTGCACAACATATTGTGATTTTTAGTGATTCTTCACTTTATTTAAATCTAAATACTACTAAACCGAATTAGATCCTAAAACCGTTAATATAAAGAAAAGGTTAAAATACAAAAATTTAATATCAATCGTGCCATCTAGCGGCAATATCAAAAACTAATACTGAATTAAGTTTTCTGACAATTTTATTGAAAATATATGATTTTTTAGAAAAAAATAAATGCATCAAGGTATGAAAAAATTCCAGGAGTAATTCACGATTTCCAAGGAGTCTAGTCGAAATTCCAAGAGTTAAGGGCCCTTAAGTTTTTTTTTTGAAATTTAAGGAGTTGTTGGAACCCTGTTTTAAAGTTAGAATTATCATTGTCTACCATTTCAGAGTAGGTACTAGCTACTCTCTCAAGTTTGTAAAAACAAATGTCTATAGTAACAAGCATAGCATGAGTTGAGTCAGATGACCAAAAGCAGATTTATACAGGAATGCAATGCCTCTACATAAACTTGATAAACATGAACTATAAAAGAAATCATACGTTTAAATCAACTCAATTTCATGCTGATATAAAAAAATTTCTTTTCTTATACATCATAATTTTCAATATAGTAGTCACTTAAACATTAAGCAGTTGCTTTATTAAAAACTTAGGAAGAGATCTAAGCTTCTCTCTTTATGTTTTTTAAAGAAATTCAGAAAGGCTTTACAACAGCACTATTGAAAAATTGAATAAGTTTTTATTGCAAATAAAACACACAAACATTTCAGGAAAAAATAAGACATTTATTTTTTTTCATCACCAGGAAATACTTTTGCGTAATTTGCAAAATGAAATGACAAAAAAGATAAGGATTCAATGCTTTTTCAAACAGCCAAAGAAAAATATTTGAAAACAGTCACTACAACAACCAGTAAGGATAATATCTAAGCGAGGTGTCAATGGACACACTGTATGCTTCTTTTAACTTTTCTGTGTGAAAATACAGAATGTTAGAGAATTTATTTTACCAACAGTGAGATGCTACGCACCATGTTGCACAAATCAGTTTTCAGCATAAAAATAATTTTTAATAATACAGGTCAAAAGGATTGACAAAATAGTTTAGTGTGTGGAAAATTTACAGGAAATTGGAGAACATTTGAATTTTTCTTACAGCTTGATGAATCCACTTTTTGAGAAAACATTGCTATACCTTTAGCTTGTAAAATAAATGTTGCCAAAAACTAGTTTTCGCCAAATATTTCAAAACAGATTCATAAACATAAGGTGAAACGTTTTACTGATTAGGATTAACAAATTTCTGTTGCACTGATGAGCTCCAGCAAGATACTGAGGCTTTCAGGTTTACTTACTCAACACACCATATGCATGCAATAGGTTTTCTCAGAATTCAAAACTATCCCAGTAATAATCATCTGAAGTTCCTCAAATACGTTTAAATTAGTAAATAATTTTTTACATTTGTTTCTTCTGCATAAACTTTAAAATGAATCAGAATATCACACTTTATTAAATTTGTTCTTTATATTAAAATTAAATTCTATTTTCATACTTAGTAACACTTAAAAAATAATATATTAACAACACAAGTACCTAAAATAGGTGTGAGCTCAATTTTTAGAAAAATAAGTGTTTTTACTAAAAAATTTAGGGATAGTTCCTTTGTGTTTAGGTGTTTGATTGCATACAAGATATCTTCAGTATTCTAGGGAATCACACAACCAGTCCCATCAACCCACATTTTGAAGAGGATTTTAAATCTCTGAAAAACAATAAATTTGACATTAAGCTAGTCTTGATCAACTCCTATAATTGAATTGTGTTCACATATCTATTAAAATGAAAATTCCCAACTCAATTAAAATTTCTCTTAAAAGAACTTGTGAAACCCACATATAAAAAGAGACCAAATAAGACCAGAAAACATGGTATAGATTTTTTTATTACATTTATGCTGTTAAAATACATGCACCACCTACAGCTTTTATTTTAGATTCAGCTTCTTTACTAAAGAATCGGGCCTTAACAATCACAGGTTGCCTCGGCAATCTGCCTTTGCCCAGAACTTTGTAATAGCCCTGAAATAAATCAAATTAAATGATTAAAAAAGAAATAATGCATAATGAAATGTTTAAACTATTAAATGGAAAACACTCAAGAAATACATTAACAATGAATCATTAAAAATCTACAAAGTCGATTTTTCCAACTCTAGTTGAAAAACAATCCAAAATATCTTACAATTGCAATCAAGAATATTGCATACAGTAAGTTGAGAACATTTTTGCAATGAGTTTCAATTGATCATTTATTGAAGATAAGCACATGGATACTAATTTGTAAAGAGAATCAGACATTATCAAGCTTTCATTAAGAATTGCTCCTTCAAGTGGAAACCGCGAATGATAAAAAAAAGAATGTCATCATTTTCACTTACATATTTGTTGAGAAAATATATGAAACTGAATAAATTAACAAAATTTTTTAAAATAAAGTATGTTTCCTGGAAAATATTTTTATATTAATGAACTGATAATTCATACATAGAATGAGGTCTAAAATTTATCCACAAATCTTATAAATGCTGAAAATTGCACAAGCTATTTAGGATATTTATTAAGATGTTTGCCTTCATTTTTCAAATAATAAGATAATATTCAATCACCTGTAACTAAGTAAAAAAATCTTTTTTGTTTTCAACTTTTACTATACAAATAATTCAATATTTTTAAAATGCATTTTAAGTGGATAATATGACTTATAATTAATCAGTTACTGAAAAAGAAAATATATGCCTACTACTTTGTAGTAAGGAGAATCATACATTATCAAGCTTTCATTAAGAATTGCTCCTTCAAGTGGAAACCGCGAATGATAAAAAAAATGCCATTTTCACTTACACATTTGTTGAAAAAATATATTTATATTATAAAGTGAATTCACCAGGAAAATATATGGATATACATTTACCAAACACTAAGTAAAACTTTACTAATAAAATCACTTTTTTAATGATGGATGGGTAAAGTGAACATATTTATTTCCTTTTCATTATATATTCATTCTAGTTTACAGATGGAGTCTAATTTAAATGGGACTCTGAAGCAATAACAACCATAGATGAGATTGGGAATAAAACCTGCAGATCATTGATCTAGTCTAGGTACTATTTAAGTTTTTTTGTTTTTTATGTTAATTATAAAAACACAATAAAATAGTTAAAAAAGTAAGTAAGCTAAAATCAGTGAAATATAAAAAATATTTCTTGTTTTGCTAGTCTACTTATTCTAGAATATTTGGACCATTTAAATATGTTATATAAACTTTTAAAACACCCCACATAAGGTAGGAATATATAAATAGATATTTGAGCCATTATTAAAATTCAGAGAATAAGAGTTATTTGCACAGCAAAAAGCATTACAATAATTCTTGATATTATAATTTAATCTATGTTAAATATCCATGAATGGTAAAGAAATATAGTCAATTCTTATGCCCCTCATTATAAGGATATAATCATAAAATATCAGACCACCAGTCGCTATATTTTAAAATTTTAATCATTGGGGCAATTTCTTGTACAACTAGAAGTCAAATAGTTTAATCTAGATATTTAAAAATAGTTAAATATTTAAAATTCAGATTCTAGTTATATGTTATGACAGAAGTTATTGACTATATAACCAGTATAATTTTTAAATATTAAAAAAACTTAAAAACTTTAAATTTTATTCAAATTAAATATTATATAAACCTGACATCTTAAGATTATCTTAAATAGCTTTTCTCTTAAAAATAGATAATTACATACACTAATACAATATTTTAACAGTGATCAATGAATTATTCTGTTTGGTAACCATCATTAAAGGAAAAAAAATCGACTGCAGAGAACAGACTACATATATAATAGGGGTGTTTGTGGGACCCCAAAAAATCACCAGAAACTTTTACAGACTTACTACCGACATTTTGGAGTTTCGAGAAGGGGGAGGAGAAATGAAAAATTACAATTATGAAGTATTGAATGACGTAATTATTGCTTTTTCTGCTTTCAAAGCAAACAAAATTACCCAGATCAAAATAAATAATTCATTATTATTCCTACTTCCTTTTGAACGACGAACCCCAGAATTACTGGGTATCGAAGTTCAAAATCCCCGGAGCACAAACACTCCTGTATATAATAAACAATTTACAACTGAATTTTAGTAATAACACTAAGAAATTCTGGGAAGATAATTCCTTGAATGAAAATCATACCACTTCATAAATACAATACAGCATACAAAAACTTAAATTTGAAGTCTACATTAATTCAAAGTATGAATCATAGCTCATAACAATCCTCATTGTAAGTTGTCTTCATAATATTTCAGTCCACTACTTTCTGAAACTAATCATTGAGACAGTGCAATATACAAAAACTATTAAATTGAAAGTCGACATTAATTCAAAGTATGAATCATAGCTCATAACAATCTCTCATTGTAAGTTGTCTTCATAATATTTCAGTCCACTACTTTCTGAAACTAATCATTGAGACAGTGCAATATACAAAAACTATTAAATTGAAAGTCTACATTAATTCAAAGTATGAATCATAGCTCATAACAATCTCTCATTGTAAGTTGTCTTCATAATATTTCAGTCCACTACTTTCTGAAACTAATCATTGAGATTGTTTATTATGTGAATTCAAAAGCATAAAATATATAATTCAAATATAAGTATTCATTAAATATTTCAAGTTTATCTTCAAGTAATCATTGTTATTAAAATTTCTACAATCATTAGACATTTTCCCTTATGTGTACACAATAAAATTATATACATTAAAGGCAAAATATTTATCTGGAAAAATAAAAATTCTTGTAATGAAAATAATTTTAGTACTTACTGCATTTACAACATCAATAACAGGTGCCTTGCCTTCTGGATGATTTTTGTACATTTCTCTTGTTTTCTCTGAAACAAGGGACCATAATTTATCTATATTGATGATTGGCATGTATTTCTGGTTTTTCTTTAAGTGAAAATTTCTCATTCCTACTTTTCCAAAGTAACCAGGATGGCTAGAAAATATGAAATAATTAATACTTCTAATTAAATTTAAAACATTATTGTATCCAAGAATTATTCTTATGTAAGACTTTCAAGGGAGGAATTATTATGATCTTAACCCTTTGAAAATTCACAAATTGTAAACTGAATTCTTTAGAGAAAACAAATGTTAAACCATCTTTCTATGATCAACCGACATGTTTTTACAATGCACAATATTAAATTCAGCATCCAAATCAAAAGAATTATCGAGATCATATTTTAATCCAGCTAAAATAAATCATTTTTACAGCAATAATCAATACAAATATTGTTGAAATCTATAAATAATTCACATTTATCTAGTTTCTCAGGCATATCTGTTCTTTAAATTGTACCTTAAAATATGGCAATAGCCATTTCTTCTGCAAATGATTGGTTTGGCTTGTTGCTCAACAGTTATTTTTCGCACACGAGGGCCACTTAGACCAGGACCTACGTTTAAAGGTGGAATCCGAACCAATACAAACATCCATGCCCAAGGTGGGATTCAAACCCACAAACTGTTGAACCGAAGGAAAGAGTGCTAAAAATTCGGCTGCCAGCTCGGCTTTTCTACAAATGTGAAATCTCTATCAAAGACATAAGTAAAAACGACTTGTTTGATATTTGTAGGATTTATCCACTTCTACAGAATATATGCATTCAGACTTAATCTACAACCAAATACTCCTTGCATTGTTATATTATCATGACAACTTAATATACAATATTGTCATATTGTGTGAACAAGTGAGGACTAAACTGCATTCTGAAGGCTTTTTAAAAGCCTCCTTTACCAATAGATTTTTCACATTAAATTTTTTTTGTCACACATAGTTAATACAAACACCATTTTCAGATTCATTATACAATGTAGTGAAAAAATATGCAAATTAATTTTTAATTACCTCATTATTAAACTTTAAAAATGACCTTTTAATACAAAATGTTTATCACTATGCTATCAATCATATCTTAAAACATAGCAAAATTTCATCATAGCTAATCACATTACAAATAAAACAATATCACTTTAATGTTCAAAGAGATCTTACTTTTCTTAAATAAAAAATTAGAAACATTCAACTTTTCTTTCTTATTGTGCTTTTATTCAATGATCCAAAATGCTTCTGAATTTCAGAATGAGTATCCTAATTTAAAACTATTATATAAAACCTGTTTATTACAAATCAAACCCAGATAACTATAACCATATGTCCATTTAAAACTGATAACAATAATGAATAAAAAATTCTAAATCATCCCTCTAGAGTGATATAAAAAAATACTGAATTAATGATACAGAAATTTTTAAAAATTACTTCTAGCAAACTTTTTGGTACTTATACAATAGTATCAGCATACCTAATTTTACACAAGGAATCTAATTAAAGCCACAGAAATTGTGCTAAGATTGCATTACAAAAGAAAACAGTAATAAAAGAGATATTAAATTTCATTTGAGAAAAAAAAACATTTTTAGGAGGAAAAAGTTGATATGGACTTAGTGAAGCACAAAGTTACATTTCTTAATGCTGTCGGCATATAAACATGCAAGAATAAATCAATAAGTACATTTTACATTTTTGTGTATTACTTAATAATCTAATATTTTGGAAAGACTTCTGTGATGCTAATACAGTTTGGCACTGAATTGGCTAATACTAAGCTACAAATTTTTCTTCATATGGATAAAAACACATCAATGAAATGTTTAAAGTATCAAGCATTTCAGAATAAAGAGCAAGAAGGTGAGAAGGCAATTTTTTTGACATGATACCAATTCTTACATGGGACTTATTACCTTCAATATTACCCAGGTTGGAGAGAACTCTGTTCAGAGAATGATAAATACAAATGCAAACATGATAAAAGTCTACTAAACAGAATCACTGGTTACAGGATACATAAAGTTACAATAATACACAGTTTATCAAAGAGCTTTCAACAGACAAAGGATACTTATTAAATTCTTCAAATAAGTCTTACTAAAAACATTAGGATTTCTTGAGATATTATATACTTCATAAAACAAAATCTTACCAATTCAGTTTGACAAGTTTAAATAAAAATGTACAAATGTGTTTAAAATGCTTACTATTTATCAAAATTTATTCTGTGATGATGCATACCACCAGCATTACCACGACCTCCAGGATGCTTACGGTGTTTACCTAAAAAATGTTTTTAAGCAATTAACAATCAATAACTAAAGCTAATCTTTCCAAATATCGGTAAAACTGGATATTACGGTCTACCTCGGCAAATCTTTTTCTCTCCCCAAACGGAAGAGGTAAGGATTCTGGAACTTGATTAGCAAACCAGAATGTTAGCCAACCAGCATCAGAAACCCGCACCCACCTAACACTAAATAAGAAAATAACGACCACGTAAATATAATGGGGGGTTTTCCTCCAATTTCAAATTGCTAAGCCTAACAGTATACAAGAAAACAGTAATCATAATAAGAATTGATAAGAGATTCTATTTAAAAATATTTCAGACTTAAAATTAAAGGAAATAAATTAGCTAAAATAATTACTTTTAATAACATATAGTTAAAAATAAATACATTAATGAATTTCAGATAGAAAGTTACAAATCATTACTACATAAAGGTAGACAAACCTAGAATGATTTTTAAAAAAAGAACGATTCTATAATTTATTTTTGGAAATTTAAATACTTAACATACACTTCTAGGAATTCTATCCTGCAGAAAATAATTAAAATAAAAATTCTTATCTTTATTTTTTTGTCTGGTGCTCTACACACACAGCAAAATACAAAATGAATATAAAAGACAGGACTGAAATTCTGTCGCTATATCCACAGCAAAATACAAAACAAATTTAAAGAAAATTGAAATTCCAGCAATATATCTACAGCAAAATAAAAAGTGAACATAGAAGACAATTTATATTCCCCACTACATTCAAAGTGAAATAAAAAATAAATATGAAAAATTAGAATTTAAATTGCCACGCTTTATATCTGATAAAAAAATCCAAATTGAAAACTGCAAGTATTTCTGGGATGTGCGACGAGACATTCTGATGCTATATTTGGTGACACATTTGACAACTAATTGCTTTTGGTGATTCTTAGTTGAGGGAACTTTTTTTACATTATTCAAATTTTACCAGAATTGCTGACTTTTCAGGCTCTGCAAGCTGAGACCGTAATATCCAGTTTAGTCCAACAATCTAATAGGTACACCTCTTAAAACACAAAAACAGCAATTCATTATTGGTAGATAACTTATTAACAACAGTTAGGATAACTAAATTCCTTAAACTGATTTTAGATTAGAAATAACCAAGTGTAGTATTATTAATAAAGCTAAGGAAACAACCATCTTTTAATTCTAAACACATCTCACCAGCAGAAATTTATCACGGCTAAGATGAAGAGAGAAAAACATTTCCTAACACAAAAGTTTACCTTAGCAAAAACACAAATACTTCAATAAATATACGGAAAAAACTACATATTTAAGCTATTAAAAGTAAATGCAACAAAATCTATTTGAAGGTAGAAAATATAGATGTAGACAATAAAGAATAAGAATCATTCATGAGCTTAAAATATAAACCAGACAAAATACATCCATATTAAAATTACCATATTTCCCTGTATATAATCCGCGGATTGTGTGTTACAAAAATTCTGAATTTCGTTGTGCGTATTACACGCCGCCGCGGATATCTGATAAAAAATATTTTTTACCAGTAAAGTTAACAATAAAGCTTTGAAAGAAATGTCATTTATGTTTCTTAAAATAAATAACAGATGGCACTATCACTCAGTATACTTATTTTAACTATAATCAACATTGTCCAATGAAGTTCAAGAACAAATTCAGTTTTCTGAACATTAAAATTCCAATTCCTTAGCGTCATTTTGAATTTTACCTTGACTTGAACTTGCAATTAGTTTAGAGAGACAACAAGTAACATGTCTGAGATGGGAATTGAAACCAATATACTGTTGAATTGATAGCCAGAGTGCTAACAATTTTATAACTATTTAAAATAAACTCATTTTCAAAAAAAAAAAATTCAACTTACCAATTCGACCATGACCATGGCTGACATGACCTCTCAACTTCCTTGTTTTTTTCTTGTGTGTAGACTAAAAAAAGTAAAAATTTTTAAGATGTAAAAACAGATTAAAACTTTTTTCAGTACGTTTTTTCTCTAATAAGTAAACACGTCTTAATATAAGGAAGCATGCAAATAACTTAAATAATAATTGACATTTATTAAAGTTAAAGAAATTTTTATTGGAAAATATTAGGATTTCCAGAAACCCTAAATCAAAGATTGCCAAACTACAATTTGAGGCTCAGAAAAGGCCTTTGGAATTCACCAATCATTCAAACTCAGGATAAAATATTCAAAGCACAGAGCGAGGCAAAGAGTTAACATGATTAATATTTTATGCAATATCATTCACTCTTTTTGTCATGTTTTCACCTAGCTACAGGCGATAAATGCCTCTCTATTGCATATACGCTGTGTATACAATGGATTAATGTTACTTTTGTATTACTAAAGAAATCAAAATATGTGGAAATAGTAAGTGGATAACACACTTAACACACATTAATAAGTTTGTACATTGTATCTATTTCACATGTCCCATTAGGAATATACTTCGATTAGGCATGGTAAACATTAATCTAATTAACAATAAAGAAATTAATCGAACAATATAGAAGTTCTGAATACACATTAACCATTTTGTAACTTTTAAAAATAGAAATTTTTGTAAAAAACATAGGTCATGAATATGTCTGGATTATATTTATTTCATAACGAGAACTATTGAAAATATAATCAATAATATAAAATAATTAATAATTAACACATGCATTAATAAGAGACAATATTAAAAATACAATTCACTCAATTATAAATATGGATTAAAAAAGATATGACACTTACCATTTTTTCTATTAAGTGAAATGAAAGCAAAGGCAGATGAACGAGACAACACTAATACCAGGGTTGAGCTGTTTCCTTCCAATGTTACGTACAAAATATAGTATTGCCAAAATGTATTTTAAAATTGTTGAAAAATAATAAAAGCAATTTAAGATTCTATAGACTTTTATATATTTTATTTGACTATCTAACATAATAAATTAATAAAAACTAAAATTTGAAAATAAACTATCCCTTTATATGAAACATTGATTTTTTGCCTCTTTTACGAAGTAGATATAATTCATTCTAATAGGAAAAGCAAAAATTTGATCATTATTGAATATTTGCGATCTCATTTATGAACTAGGTAATTTTATTGAATTTCACACTACTTTGCTTGGAACAACTATTTAAAAAAATATTTTTGCATTTATATACAAATTGAATAAAGAAAAAGGAAACTTGATTGAAATTTTAGAATAAAACACCGTATTGAATAACGAGTAAAAGTGCTGATTAAGCTCTACGATAGTAGTAAAATCCCTTTTGGAAATAATATCAACTGATATTTGGAGGAATTAGGATAAGAATTGATAGTTCTTTGTTACAGAAATACCTGTAAACATTGAAATACAGTAACTTTCCCTAAAAGTTTCTGAAATGACTAAAATTGTTCATCCAATTTCAGTTAAAAATATTTTATGATGAAAGATTTTCATATCTAGCAGGGTACTCAAAAATATTAGCACTTTTGATACACTATTCCAATTAGATACTTGCATATGACTCATCCAACCCTCGCGGACGCAACTGCCTACTTACTTTCTGAAGGAAATTGAAAGTAAACAAGAGTTACGATTCATCTTGTGAAATGTATACACAGTAATCCTTGAGAAGTTAATATTAATCATTTGCATTCTGAAATGAAGTGAAAAAGAAATTAGAATTGCACGTGAGTATACACTTGTGGTAAAAAATATTTTTATTTATGCATTTAATTTTCGTTAGTCTCTAAAGATTTGCTGGAACGCATAGAAAACATATAAATAATAGCCATGTTTTTCGTCCTCTGTTGTTTTCTTGTTCTCGAAGTGAAAGTATTTAATTGGAATATGCCCAGTGAAGCTTTATCAAAAAATCATTTTAATTACATTGAAATGACTTCATGAAGAGTACTATCGCTTGGAATATGTCTTTGTTACTTGGGAAAGATGAGAATACTTCAAAGATTGATTAAACATTTTGATAATCAAAAGTTAGCGCTACACAGAATACCGTATTAGATATGATAATTGTACGAATCTCGATATTAACTATTGAATTCTTATACTAAGCCCTTCATCTTTAAAAATATAATAAAAATTTTGTGGAAAATGAAATTTGTAAAACTAAAGAAGAATTCCCCTTTATGGTAATACTGTCTAATTGAATGGAGAACCTTTCTGTAATGATCCTCGAGATAAATTAGAACATCTATTTCTCTTGATTGCGTAGTTTTCTCAATTCTGATGAGCTTGGGACATTTAGAATTTACTACAGCTCTGATACTAAATTTATTTGTTAAATATGACTGAAAATCTATTGCTCGACCTCTTCATCATTCATGTCTCCTTGAAGCCTGATGGAATTTTTTGAAGATTCCATCAATGACGACATTTTTCAGACATTCTTTTATGTCATTGTGATGTATCTAACGTTTCAGTTTGGTTGAAATATTACATTAATAGGCTCAGCACTTCTGTTGACTTTTATTCTCATCACAAAGATATTATTGCATGTCTAACCAGTATCTCACTGATGCTTCACTTTGAAAATTGTAAAAATATTAAAAGCATTTTATAGTTTTTATATTTTTATAATATTAAAAGTATTTTGAAAGGAACAAATTTTTTCCTTTTCTCTATAAAAAATATTCGTGAAATCAATTCCAAAAACTCTTCCTTATAATCCATATATTTTATTTGAACAATTCATCATTTTTATTTGAATCCAATGATCAGTTAAAGTAATTAAATTGCTTTACTTCATCGTTGATATTGAAGCCAATGAATATTTGGCTATCCCTTATTAAAATCTTACAAATAAAGCTGTTTCTCTGGAACAAATACAAATGATAAACTACAAACAATTTCCTATAAATGAGGGACATCAAGAATGAAAGTGATTGCCGGCTGGCAATTTTCTGAGAAACTTGGTTCTATGAACCTCAACCCTCATTGGCTATCTGAAAATGGAATTGGAAGCTATATCGTGATCTGATTGGCATAACCATGGAGGAAGGAATATAAGAGGAGCCGCCCTATTGGTCAGCGCTTGACGCATGTGTCATATCCCCTCTGTCTTCCAAAACATTACACTAAAACCTGTTGTTTACTATAAAGCTTCTTGTTGAATTTGTTGTTATTCGGAATTTTCTAATTTTAAATAATAATGGCTGCTTGCTGTGCTTATGGATGTACAAGTCGACCTTCAAAAAAATTCCTGGAGTAACTTTTCATAGGTAATTTCATTAATCTTTAAAACTTTTTGCTCACTAAAGTTAATGTTTCTAATCCTGTTGCATGTGCATCATATTGTTCAATTTTATATGCCAAAAGCAAGCGTGAAAATATTAAAAACTGATTTTTTTAAAATTTTTAAAATTTTTTTTCCATATATAGGTTGTTTATTAATTCAAATGGAATTTTTTTAAAAAAAAACCTTAATGACAACTTACATATTTAATTCTACAAGTTTCTTCACATTATGTGTAATATTAAACATTACCATGTTCTTAACTTTACAAATGCTTTCATGTGTGTGCATACTTAAAAAAAATAGGCAAATTTAAATATTAAACTAATGTTTTAAAATTATATTTTAATTAAAATTAAAATTTTATATTGCATTATATTAAAAACTTATCTCTCTGTAAAAAAATTAATTTGAAGGAGATTAATTTTATAAGTTTAGGAATACATTTAATTGTTTTGCTAGTGAATAAATTCCAATTTTTTTAAACTAAAGTACTTAGTTTTTAACATTACATTAATATTAAAATATACTTTTTGAGAAGATATTTTAATCTTGTATAAATCTTATTTAATATAATAAATCAAGATTTATTGAAAATCAATTTTAGATTAAAATATTTAATTTCTAGGGTTTTTACAGTTGACTTTAATTTTTTTTATACTTATTTAACGAAATTTATTTACAAATAATTGATAAAAACTTTTTGTTCTAATATTGGACTCAAAATACATCAAAATAAAAATACTTTTACTATATAGATATAAATAAATTTATATACAGAAGTATAATTCTTTCTTATAAAAAGAAAAATTATAACCAAGTAGCAGAATATTGCATGCATAGATAAAATCACAGGAAATAACATGGGTAGGAAACTTTGCCACTGAGTAACAACAAAGAAAAGAAAAATTGACACTTTTTCCCATGATTATAAATATTATATGATATTTAATTTACTTCATAATTTTTCAAGTGTATCTCAGTCAATAAGGTGAGTAACACGCCTAAAATTTCTTTATTGAAATACATAATATTAATAAGCAGAAAAAATACAAAATAAGCACTTAACTATCAATAAAAATAACTTTTTTACAAATAGTAAGTAATTTAGATCAGTTTTATTTCGATGTGTGTAATTTAAACGAAAATAATGCTTGCTTTTACAGTGCCCTCAATAAGAAAGTACCGTTTCTCTTGAAAGTCAAGGTGGGCGTGGTATCGTCTGCTAGCTACTTCACCGGCGCTCACGCTATTTCGCGGTTAGAACGGCTCCTCTTATATTCCTTCCTCCATGGGCATAACAAGTAAAGTTTTTAAGTGGGCGGGGCTTGAAAGAGTTTTCTTGAGAAAAATATAATTTTTGATACAGAATAATTAAGAAATTAGTTATTAAATTTAGATTTTTTGTTTTGAGATTAATTTGTGTTATAACACATAAGCAATATTTACAAAAAGATTAGAAATATTAATATGGGAAAGTCCTTAACTCATCTGTTAAAAACAGTATGAGTGATAGTGGGAAACAAAAGAAAACACTAGACATTGACTATACAAACACATAAAATACTTATTTTTATTATTTATTTAACTTTTTTTATTTATTTTTATTATTTTTATATGTTTGTTTATATTTTTCTTTTATAATTATATATATATATATATATATATATATATATATATATATATATATATATATATATATATATATATATATATATATATATATATATATATATATATATATATTATATATATATTATATTTATTTATGTTAGTAGAATGATGGGAAGGTTAGTTGTTAGTATTAACAAGGACGTATTGCTTATGTGTAAGGATCATGGTGGCTGGTGAGGAAACTTTGAACAGTAGCGAAGTAGTGAGCGGGGATGGTGCCGATTATAAGTGCTGAGGTCATTGTATTGCGGTAGATTAGTGATTGATGAATTTTAAGTTTTATTTAGATTTTTGTACATGTTGTACATAATTTTGGCAAAATACTCTCTTACAGTTGGGAGTTTAAATTCTTCTTATTTTTTGTTTCGAAAAAACCAGGGTGCTTTGACTGCCTGTCTGATAATTTTGTTTTGAAGGGTTTCTAATTTTTTGATCTTACTGTCTTGGGTATAACCCCAGAGGGGGCAGGCATAGGACAGAAGTGGTCTGAGGTATGCTTTGTAAATGAGCACTTTATTTTCAGTTGAAAGCTCAGAGTTGTATTTTAGGAGGGGTATAATGTAGCAGTTGTTTGTTTAAATTTATTTGTAATGTTTTTGATATGAATATTCCAATTTAGTTTTTTGTCAAATGTTATTCCTAGATATTTGCAAGTTGGGGACCATGGGAGTGTTGTTTCATTGATTTTAATTCTTTGACAAGTTATTGCTCTTTTTTTGGTAAATAGGATTGCTATGCTTTTATTTTCATTTATCAAGATTTTCCATTTTTTGAACCAGAGCTCAAGTAGCTGTAGGTGTGTGTTTAGTGCTTAGAAATATTGGATTATTTCCTGCATTGTGCTAGGATGAGTGTGTCATCTGCAAAAAGATGCAGGGTTGTGTGTTGTGATTTGGGTATATCATTCACATAGATAAGAAATAATCTGGGCCCAAGCTTGGAGTCCTGTGGTACTCCTGCTAGTATTAGCCTAAGTGTTGAGTGCGTTTTACCTATGCGAACTTGGAACTTCCGTCCCAAAAGGTATGAGATAAGTAATCTGATGAGTGGGTCAGGAAGACCAATAGTGATGAATTTAAAGACTAGTCATCCAATCCAAACTTTGTCAAAGGCCTTGGCTATATCTAGAGAAACTGCTCCAGTGCTTTTTTTCAACTGGAATTCATGGGTGATAGTTTCACCAACTCTCATCAGTTGATGGGTTGTGGAATGGTGTTTTCTAAACCCGTGCTGTTCAGGAGACATCAAGAATGTTATGCTTAAAAAATGGGAATCTGACATTAAATATAAAAGATAAAAATGAATAAGAATGGAAAATAACCAAGAATATTCAATACCAATTTTTTTTCGATTCAACAAATTTCACTTCATATTTTTAATATACTCTTTTTGTTAAAAATTACATTTTAAATTATCCAATACAAAATACTTAGGATAATCTTTGACTTTTATTAAGCACATTTGAATAATTGATTTATAAAATAGTCCAGTTTTCACGAGGTTTCGGAAACATAAAGATTGTACATGCATAGAATAAATTTTGATTGATTTGAGGATTCAAAAGTTCCCGCACTGAATCTATAATATAAAAAATATGAATTCAATTGCCGAAATACTTTTTCTTTCGAAAAAAGACCCTTGTGCAACAATACATTTTTATCAGCATTTGTAAATTTCATCGAAGCATGTTTTGAATTAATTTTTGGACATGTCCTTTAATTCAGCTTGTGATGCACATTTAACTTCAGCTGAAGAATAAAATCGAGGAGCCTGGAAGCGTCTTAAAAGTTCAGGGAATAGGAAGAAATTTCAGGGCTTGAGATCAGTTGAGTAAGGAAGATGGGGTAAAATAGTTGTTTTCTTTTTGACAAGAAAGACATTGACGAGTAGAGATCGTTGAGAGGAACATTATCATGCTACTCTAAGTAATACTACTCTGCCCGCATTTTTGTTTCTTCTTCCTGATCAACTCTTAGAAATGACGCAGGATTTTGATGTAGAGTTCTTTATTCACAGAGCGTCCTTCAGCAATTAATTGCAGATATCCAATGCCCTAGATATCGAAGAATACTTCTAGCATGACCTTTCTTTTAGAGCGATCATTGCGTAGTTTCTACTTTCGTTAAGATTGTGATAATTTCCACATTCACGATACTCTCTTGGTTTGTGGGTCATACAAAAACATCATTTTTCGTCACTAGTAACAATCTTTCAAGTAAGGAAGGATCTTTGTCAACAGTTGAAATGAAGTCTCCCGCCATTTCCATTCGAATTAACTTTTAGGTTATGTTTAACAATCGGGAAAAGAGATGTTGACACACCCTTTACATGTTAAGATCCTTAGTCAATATCTGCTGGCATGTGGCCTTTGATATCCCAACTTTAATTTGGAAATTTTTTGCAGCCTGTTCTCAAGAACCTCCTCAGACATCTTTCTGATGTTTTCATCTGTGCGAGAGGTATCAGGACGGCTACAGCGTTCGTCATCCTCGGCTTTCCTCTGCCTTCTCTGAAATGATGATTTTACTAAAAGCTTGAGAACCCAAGCTCGAAACCTTATCGAGAGCCCAAGCCCACCTGCATAAACATCCTTTAACATATCGAAAGTCTCCGTAGCGCTCTTTCTCAACCGAACACAAAATTTGATATTGATTTTCTGCTCAATTGATACCATTTCTTTCTATCGCTGGTCACTAAATTCATCTAATTATAAAAAACGTGGTTGCCACGAACTTTCAATCTCGTGATTTGTTACAAATCACTTTTAAAAGAAGGGAAAGACGTAATAACACAAAAATGTTCTCGTAGTCACACAAGTGCAAAATTTTAACGTTATAAACTTAGTTCGGGAACTTTTGAATCTGAAATTCGTATAATTTTATAGGAGAACTAAAATAGTCATTAAGAATAAGTTATTTTGAATTATTTGTTTTCAAACAAATTTTTTGATTTGACTTGCACGTATTTTTTCAATTAAATATGTAAATTTCTTTAATCTATTTTTCGTAATTTGTACATATATGCTTAGAAACTACCACTGAACTATTGTACGAAAATAAATATAAAAATAGCGAAAGGACAGAATGACTTTTAATATATAAAATTTTTATAAATTGAAAGTTTTTAAGTGAACATACATTCATTAAGAGTTAAATTCAATTTCAAAATTTATTTAATAAGATGTATTTGAGTGAAATGTTATTTCGCCGGTTTTATCATGAAAATATTACAGATTGATGACAAGAAGTTTGGCCATTAAATGAAAAAAATTCCTTGTTTTCAAACATAGGTATTCTTTTGCATTGCCATTTTCTAATCTGTTCCCCTAAAATTTTTCAAATGAAAAATTCTTTACAATTTTAATCATTCAAAAAGTATTTTCTGTGAAGAGTTGTAGGTAAAAATATTACTTTTCTGGGGTCTGTTTAAAATATAAAAGCCTTTTTAATATAATATCTAGAGTAAAACTCATTTTATTCATTTATTTTTTAAAATTTATTTTATCTATTTATTTTGAAGACTGATCTTACAGAGAATATAATCTTCTATCATTTTCCAAATATAATATATATAATCAATCTTATGTGTGAATCAGTAAATAAACTGAAATTTATTATTAAAAAATTATAAAATTAATATTAAAATTAAAATTTATTTGTTCTTTTCATTTATATAAATAACTTGAAGATAGTCTATTTTTCGATGTCACTTCCTTTTTTCACAATGTACTGAAATTTGTTTTAAGGAAATTCTGGCCCAATAATTCATTTGAATATTAAATTAAAAGCCTAAACTTTAATTAAATGACAGGCTTGTAATATAATATAATTTTATTTTATAAATGTATCAATGAAGGAAAAATGTACCTGCATGTATATTGATTGTAAAAATGTTAGAGTAGTTGATTTTAAAATAAAATTTCTTCGATACATACAAATTTAAAATCAATACATGAAAAATAAATAATAAATAAATTAAAATTTAAAATGCTTTGCAAGTTTTAAATACCAAAATGAATGTCAATTGAAGTCAACTATTATTAAAAACACCATATAATACAAATTTGTAAGTTTTTTTAAAGTAATTTATTGAATATTTTTATTTTCATTATTCTTAGAATTTTTTGAGATTATCATTATGACGGTAAAATGTTTTAAAGTAAATAATAAACTTGTTCTGCGAAGTAAATTATGCTTTTGGTTCTGATTTTCAAATCAATGTTCCAGATTATAAATTAGTGGTTGCTTTATTTAAACCATTTATATATATTTTTCTTCGTGTCACATCTATGATTATAAATGTTTAGTAATATTTAGAGTTGTAGCAATATATATAATAAAATATAATTAAATTACCAATTATAAAATAGATTGTTAGTTAATGAAAGAAAACCCAAATAAAATGTCAAAAAATTATATGAAAAAGTTAAAGTATCACAATTGATTAAAATAAATAAAAGTTACCACAACATATTGAAGCCTTTTTAAAAATTTATATTATTCCCTGGAAGTTTATTGATATCTGATAACAACTGAATATTTGTGTCAGCATTTAACAAAAATTAATTACCCAACCTTAAGATGAAAAAAATAAATAAATAAAAATAAAAACTTAAGAGTCTACTTCAGCAAAAAATTTAAAAGCATTATGTAAAATAAAATGTCGTGCTTTTTGTCATGCTGCCATCTAGTTACGATTTTAGGAAACAGTAAAAATTTTCAATACGTTTGGAGCCACACATTGTAATTACGTTTATTGCTGCTATCTGTAAATTTTTCTTGGATATATTAAGAACTTATTATTCACAAAGGGCAAACAATCTTTCTATTTAGAAATCATTTTGATTTTGTATTTCTTTCTATTATAAATCCATTAATTTTATTGAATATATTTTAGTTTTTTTAGTTTTAATGAAAATTTTTTTACTTCCTAATATAATCTGTATAAATTTTTAATGATGTTTGAAATTAGTATATTTAAAACATTAAGTTATTTTTGTAAACGATATTTCTTTCTCATCGTATTGAAAATAAAAAAAAAAAATACGTATCTTAAATAATCAAATAATCAAAAGTATTTTAGATGTATTCAAATTTTAGATATATTTCAATTACCTTAAAATTAATTGTTAAAATTATTTTTTACTTTGACGCAAGGACTTTCTATTTCTTCTTAAAAGTTTTCTCTTTCACAGTTATTTTTATTTATATTTATTTCTAAAAACCATTTACATAAAATATCATATTTTATGTAAAATATATTCATTTAATGTTATTAAAAAAAATATAAATGCATTTTTGTTCAATCATCGAATTAAAAATAATGTTCAAATTAAGCTATTTTTGGGATTGATTAAAATATGTTAATTTATTATATGGTATTAAAAAGTTGTATGGTAAAATAGGAATATTAATTTTTATATATGCATTAACATATACACGTATTATATTAATCATCATTTCTTTGATTTTTCATATAGTGTATTTCTGAATTTTAACCTAAATTTCATATTTAAAACATTCTTTAAGGTTATTCACAGAAAACCATCATGTTATTCTTAAATATCCTAACAAGACCTGTCAAAAATTCTACAAAAAAAGACTACAATTCTAGACATGTGCTTTGTTTGTTATATGTTTTGTGCACTTTTTCTTTAAATTTTATGATTTAGATTATCTGACAATGTAATTTGTAATAATAATTCCTAAATGAATATTAGTCATTTTTTTACTGTTTACTGTTGGTAGAAAAAAATTAAAAATTTGCTTTTACATAAAATATATTTTGTAAGCAGATAAAATTGCTGAAATCATTTAATTCCTTAAGTTGTAGATATTTTCACATATTTGCGTGTACAAATAGCATAATTAAAACAATAGTGAAATCAATGTTTCATTTAATTATTTGTTTCAAAATTATACTGATTAGGAATCAATTTTTTGTTTCACCTGTTTTCCTTTTATTTAAAAGCCTCTTTCAGCAATTTTTTTAAAAAATTAATTACATAAATATTTTCTTTTAGATGTATATACTTTTATAAATTATATGAACCTATAAAAATCGCAATATAAACGTTAATGTTTTATCCTATAATTTTTTTATTGAAATAGAGGATTTTTCTCTCATTTTGCATTGAATAAATAATATAAATTTACAGGAAAACGATTATGTTTCAATATTATTCATGCGATGGATTTTGAAAATGGAAAATTGATGAAAAAACTATGTGTGTGCGTAAAATTATAAAAAGTTATTAAACATTTAAGTAAAATTTAATTTATGAGAGAATAATGAATTGATAATATTTTTTCCCTTAGTTCTTCCTTTGTCAATCGATTTTTTAAAATTGTACAGATTAACTTGATTTATCTTTTTATTACTTTCCGAAATTATCTGAAAATTTCTCTAAAAAATGTAAAAAATTATTTCAAAAAAAAAAAAAAAGGGAAAACGTTTAAATCTATTGCGTTCCCACATTTTATGTCTAAAATAACGTTTTTAACTAAATAAATACAAAAAAATACATAAGATAAGAAATCTAAATTCCCTTTTAATTGATTTATTCAAATTAATTTTTATTAAGAAACGCACAATGACAAAATTATATACAAATAAGCAAGTTTAAAGCTATATTCCTTACTAGTTTGTAACAAAATTTGTATATAAAAAGAACTCCATTAAATTTAGGATCACTCAAACAATAATTTTTTGATGGAAATAAAAAAGACAGTCTCAGTGTAACTTATTTTATGGAATTTTAAATTGTTTCCATTTTGGTTCAATATTTTTGCCACCGCCTGGTAGATCATGACTTGATGCTCATAAAACATTTTCATTATAAAAAAATAAACTCATCCAAATATTTTTGACAATCGCATATTAAGTAAAGCTTTTTGAGATGTAAAAGCAGTTCTGTAGAAACTGCTTCAAATAATAATCAGATCTAGATCTGACTTCTCAAGGAACAATGTAAGTGTAGTTATATTTCCCATCAAAGCTGAAAAAGCTTCTGCAGACTTATGATTGCATAGTATTATTGCATAGTATTATGTATTATTTTGGTGAAAACTATATTTTTTTACTAACTAATTGTACATCTTTTGTTTAGGTGAATCATTAAATTTATCTAGTCAATGATAGTGCATTTCTGAATTAATCACTATATTGTCCAATAAAAATAGGAAAATTTTATTTTGAAATTTTACTATACAAGCAACATCATATGTATATTTTTTATCAATATTAATTTTCAAAGAACTTGGAACCGGTTAATCTTTTTTATCCTATGATGTCTGGTATTTAACATTGCTGCAGGCAACTCTTTTATAATAATGATTCGTACTTCAAAAACGGATCCTTCTCTTGGTATTTGAGAGATAAATCATAGACGTCAATCCAATGGGAAAAAAGTTTTTTCTGTGTGATACTAATTTGTTTTGAAATTGAACAAAGTGTTTCACGGGTATGAACAAGGTGTTTCAAGGGTTAAAATTACACACCCACACACATCCAACCCTCACACACTGTATAATGAAAATAAAGCTTATATGTATAGCTGGATATAAAAGAATAAAACTAAATTCTTTGTTAGAAGAAAATTAAGTTATTTTCTGAGATATTCAACCTATTATTTTCTAATCTTCAATCTTGATTCTTTCAATCTATTATTTTCCGAGAGGCTTTACTTTACTTAATTGATTTAAATCACACATTTAACATTTAAATGAAATCATGAATTTGAAATTAGAAATAAAGAATTAATTAAATAAATACTTAAATGAAAAATTTCAAATTACTAAAATTTAAAATAGCCCATGTATAAAAAAAGTTTTCATATTTGAATACATATTATAGCATTTTGAAAATTTTAAGTATTCACTTATTTACTATCAATAAGAATCCATATAAACAAGCATTGTACGTTTGACACTGCCATTATTTCAGAATGCACTCAAGCCCTCTTAAAAATAACTGGATCCTGATGTGCATGGTACTTTATTTCTGAGCTGAGTGACAGCGGAATACTCTGAATTTTGGTTCTCCTTTCAACAGCCCATTAGCTATAATTTTTTGCAAGTATGATATTTTTTGCTGTGGTAAGAAAGTCATTTAAAACTTTACATTCATCCCGAATCAGCTTTAGAGTGAAAAAAGTAACTATTGAGTGCCAATCAAATTTCTGTTGGCATCTTCATGTGACTGTTTCTTAACTTTTTGATTACTTTTTAGGATTTATATCAAATTAGACTGTTCTAGCAATTTAGTATGAGAGTAATTTACTTTGAAAAATTTTCTTGAGTGATATTATTAACTAATAAGCACTGCATACTACTCAACACATCAAAATCTTTTAATTAGTATTTATTCAGTATTAATAAGAATGATTTTATCGAAACAGGTACATTATAAATGATAAGTATTATTGATTTCTCAAGGTGATGATATTTTGGCGTATTATAATTTTTTATTTTCATTTAAGCATTGAGGTACAAGGACAGAAGTGTAACGATTGAAAATTGTTAATTACTAAATTTATTGCAATAATTCAATTATATAAACCATACCTTTGCTTCAAAAAGGGAAATATTTTTTTGTTTGTTGAATGAAAAACAAATCTTTCGAATGTCGATCTTTAAATAAAAAAGAAATGTTTTCGCAATAATTATCGCTTATTTGGCAATAATTATCGCTTATTGTTTTCGCTTATTTGGAATTTTCTAATAATTTATATTTTAGTTTCCTTAAATGATCACAAAAATATAATAAAAATGATTACATATTAAAATAAAAGTTAAATAGTTCAATTATGCTATGAAGAACTTACAAGCTCTCATAATGTAGCGAAAATAATATTTTTGCAAAGAAAAATATAATACAGATTACGACATTCCAATATTTTGTGATGGTAGCAGTTTTGGATAATATAACAGCAGAAGCCATATATTTTTTTTAACCCTTAACCCCTAACTACTTGAAGCAAATCTACCCTAACTACAAGATACCATATAGTAATGAACCGATTGCAAAATTCAAATAAATTTAATTGACCAACATATACCCTTCCCATCCCAGTTAACTTTTCATTCAATCTTTTTCCAGGAATCATTTTGATTAATCTGATCGTCAGTATATTATTTAGAACTTCAAAAAGACTTTTATTTTCCCAGTCCTGCATGACGCTAGAGTTCAATGACTAAGAAAATAAAATTCCAAATATGTTAAAAAATTTTTAATTTTTGGTAAAATAACATTGTTTACAAATATCACCTTGCAAAAAATAACATTTTTTTCAGCAGAAAAATTAATTTTTGAAGTCATCAATGTAATAATGAAGTTTAATCATAAAATTTTGAATCACTTTAGTAATTATTAATTTAGAGAAAAAAATAAGTGCACACATAGATATGTATGTATATATATATATATATATATATATATATATATATATATATATATATATATATATATATATATATATATATATATATACACGCAAATATATATAAATTATTTGGCAACAAAATTTCCACTTTGAATTATTTTAAAAAATCTAAAATCTTATTTAAAATAAAAGAAACTTTTTTTATTAATTTTCCGTTAAATAGTAATTTTTGATAACATTCACTTTAATCATAAAGGCATTCCTGTTTTTTCTTATATTTAGATATATCTTAGCTATCCGATTAAATTTTTTATCTTTATAGCTCTCCAAAGCAATTCCTTTTTTTTGCTTTAATTTTTTTAAATTGAACAACTTTTTTGAGAACATCAAAGAAATAAGCTTTTATTTTAGAAAAATTTGGCAGATATATTTATCTAAACTGTATCTATAGTAGCTTGATTAAAGTTTATATAAAGGAAATTATTCCTTATCAAGAAGTATATAAATTAGTTTCTGTAAATTACTCATAGCTCACTTACTTTAAATAAATAAGAAAAGTACTTTTCAAAATAGAATATAGAAGAGAAGGAAAGACAATTTCTAATTAGAGTTAGATTTTTTCCTATTTAACTCAGCTAAAAGAACATAAGAAATTTCAATCAGAATAACTTTGCATAATTAAGGTTTAGTGTAACGATGGACTTTAGAATGCTGTTCACGAAGATGGTAATTTTATTTGGTTTGTTTATATTAAGATATTTATATCAATAGCTTATCACGTATCACATGTTATACCGACCTATCCACATCTTATACATGTTGTTGTTGTTGTTGCATATTCCCGACTGGCGTGACAGTACCTTCACACCAGCCCCACATGAATCCAAAAATAGTCTGTCTCTCAAGCACCACCTCCGGTCTAAAATCCATGTCCCCTCTCTCACACCCAATGCACTGAAAAATATGAGATGGGGAGGCTTGAATCACTCGACATTTGGGACAGAGAGGATAGACCTTGGTACCAGAGACGTGTCTCTGAGCAAGCAGGTGGCCACTTTGCAGTCTTGTCAGAGCCGTTTGGCTGCATCTCTTGTGTTTACCCACTAGTGCGGAACCAGGGAGTTTGCATGTGTGCCATTCGTGGGTAGGAATGGTATCCCTAAAAGTAGCATTGATAGCCATCCTAACTCTAGAGGTCAGCTCTGAGGACGACAATCAGTCTCCAATGATGATATTCTGTAGGCTTCCATTCTTGGCTAACTGATCCACAACTTCGTTCCCATACACATTAACATGAGATGGCACCCACTGGAAGACAATGGTACTGGCTTTCAAATTACTAAAATGTTGTACTATTTTAGTTGTTATGTTATGTCCCCATGCCGCCACCACTGGACATCTTAATCATGAAAATAGCTATTAGATTCGCTTAAATAATCTTTTCTCCAATTTGTTTTATAAAAATTATTTTATGTTATTCATAAAAAGTACATAAACTTTGTTTAAAAACCATTGACACTAATCTCTTTTGCTAAAAAAACATCAGTATAATATGAAATATATCTGAAACATCTCTAGCTGTAAAAAAATAATACAATGTTAATAAACAATACATAAAAACAACATTTATGATAGAAAATATATTTTGCAATTATGCCTAAGCAATATTTTTTCCAATTTTGTTAAAAGGGCAATATATTCTGAAGTATGCAAGGGGTTAAAAATTACATAACCTCTATATGAAAGCATTAAAAATATGCTTTAAGAGCTTATACTTTTAAATAAATTTAACTATACAATTATACAACATAGTTATTTCTTAATGACATTTTAATAATTTAAAACAGTGATTTTTAAAGATAAATTTAATGTGCAATAAATAATGTCAAACTTTACCTTTGATTTTATACACTAATCTTACGTAACACGTTTTCTGAAATTTGACTGCAATTTAAAAGTATTCGGAAAATAATAATGAAAATATTTTTCAATACAAAACAGTTTTCAAAAATAATTTTCTTCGGATAAAAAGTTTGTATTCCATTTTTCAAAGCACTATCTTGGAAAATCTCAAATATCAATATAAAATAATTTTCCAAAGTTAATACAATTGCAACAAAACAATTGGAGGAAAACGCATCATCAAATTTTTGGTTTCTCCATCCTTGAAGATACATATTTATTCTTTATTTATAATATTTTTTAAATCTCGGTCCAAATATTGCATTGTTTTTTAATTACATTGTATACTGCAATTTATTTATTTGTCATTTCAACTACTATTCATTTTTCAAAATGCTTTTATCACACAAAAAACGAATAATTAATTTTACGATTACTAGGTACACAACTATTATTTTTCGATTAAAGAAACGAAGTAAAGAATTTTACAGCAAACTATTTTTATTCCATTAAACGTATTAAATCTTAAGAAAATATTTTATCTGGTCTTTTCAAGGAAACATTCATACTGATCAAAACTGATATTAGAGAAGAAACAAAAAATAATTAAACTCAAAGCTGAGAGCATTTACACTGAAATATGCATAATCGGATTCATACCTGACCTACAAAGAGGAAAAGAATGTTTTAAAAATTCACGGTAATGTACACAAAGGCATTCTGAAAATCTTGGTTAAATAAATTGGTCACGATATGGGCGGAGGTAAAATTGTCTGCCTCTTCGAGCATCCCCCTTCTTATATCATCTTCTTCAGTTTTTTTCAAGTGAGAAGTGACCTCATGAGGTTCATAAGGTCACGCACAACAATAATTTACTCCTTCTTTCATAAACTTTTTCACTTTCGTTTGAATATGCAACTATAATTGCTTTTATCAAGGAAATAGGCCCAGCTACGGAGGACTCAGTTTATTTTGCAGCCTTGCTCAATTCTTTAAAAATAATCAACATCGCAATCGCAAAACAAGAATCTCTTTATGCATTTTTTAAAGATAATTTAGTTTGTGAAATGAAATAGAGAAGAAAAATTATGCACAAATTAAGTAGCGATAGCTGTCTTATTTCGCTTTGACAGTAATATTTCATGGGAATATAAATATATAATAAAAAAAACTTTCTCATCCTTATTATTTTTTTCATTTTTACTATATTTTTTTATTCTTAATAATATTACTCAACATTTTTTTATGTCTCAAATTATTTAAAAAATTTATAGATTTTTTAATATACATATTTTAGTGATTAGTGATAAGGATTTAGTTCATTGCATTATTTTACCCTTTTAATGAATATTTCTAAGCATTTGACTTCAAATGATACATATCCTTTACATAATTAAAAATTCCTTTCCAGATTGGTCATTTGAAGGAAAATCATAAAATATATTTGGAGATCAACTTTTGCATCTTGTTTAAGATTTTATAGTTAATTGATGATCATTTCTAAGTTTTGTATCTTTAAATAATATATATCCTTGTTTTAATTTGATATATGCCCTTATTTTCATTCTATGATTGTTATTAACATCCTTTGAAGCGTCCTCTTACACACCTCAATATATAAGTTTGAATCCTTCTCTTGATTTCCTGTAAAATTGATAAGTTTTATTTTAATGCTACAGATGGCGCCACTACCTAATGAACAATTTCATAATATTGCAAACTAATGGAAATCACTTTAATTTCTATGATAAATAATAAATTAGTCAAAATTATCATCGTCCAGAATTTTTATTAGAATGTAACTCTTAAAAGTGAAATTAATTAAAACTATGTAGATGGTTATTAATAAACGAAACGGTGTGAATGGATGTATATTAAATGCTCAATTATAAGAATTATATAAGTATGTTATCTAAACAAGTAAAAATATTATGATTTTTGTTAATTTATGTATAGTGAAATTTCCCGTAGTCCAAAAGAAAGATATTGACAAATTGCAGGTCCTGATTCATTACTGTTATGGTAATAATATTTAATTTAAAATAAATACATTCAATACCTATCAGATTAGAGGAAAAATAATATTTATTAAAGGAAGAATAGCATATTTATTTTATTTTATTCTTCTTTTTCTGATAAATGGACGAATGTGATTAATAACTCTGATTACGATTAATTGTAATTTAATAACTAAATACAATATATGATAAAAACAAGCCATAGGTCATTAATGATATACTGCGTAATTTAATATATCAATATTTTTACAAAAAATATCCAAAATAATTAGGCTGGAAGTATTAAAATATTATTATTTTAATATAAGCTGACTTACCTTAAACAAAACAATATTTTCAATAGGATACTTAAAACTTCCTGTTTGTTTAATTTTGACTGAGATATACTTAGTTTTTATGGAGACATGAAAAGAGAAATAACATTAAATATTATTCTAAATTCATGTAGTTATAAAGATAATTCAAAAATGTTTGCTACCTTTATCTATTTGAAGTTAATCTGGCGAGAAAAAATTAATAATAAACTAATTTACCATTAAAATGTATGCTCAAAATATTTCAAATAATTAACTTTTAATTTCTCAAAGGAACTTTCAATTTATAAAACATAATTTTAAAATCTACTTACGTATATGTAGTAAAGTTATCTATGTAACTGAGAGAGACTGTAATAAAAAAGACTTATATTTTAGAAATTGGTTTCTTAGAACAAAATATTTCCAGTCCAAAAATTAGTTTTTGGAGTTAATTTTTTGAGACTCTGATTTGAAGTTTCTATACTTTTGAAATTTCGTTACCATCATAAATATTTCGTTTTAAATTGATACAAATTTTAATGAAAATGTTTCTAAATAAAATGGTTAGTAAAAAGCTACGCTTTATTTGTCGCCTCATTTTTGGTGAACTTAGATAAATACAGGAAAGTTAAGAAGTAAATTTTAAAACTGAAGCAATTTTAAAGAGAAACTATAATCATTCTGGAGTTAGTTTTTCTAATTACATCGAACTCACTTAGGAAATATTAAATCGAAAGACAATTTTTTACTTGGGAAATTAAAACACGTGAAATCATAAAACAAAAAACACAAAAAAATGAATGCAGAAATATTTGGTGCAATCAATTTTTACAGAATAAAACTTTTATCACACATTTCTTTCAAAATTTCTAATTTGTGATCTGAATGAAGAAATAGCTGCTGAGAATATATTTAAATCTTTTTGTCCAAAAAATAAAAAAACATTCTTTACACTTAATTTTACCGTCACAAAAGTTTGCTTGAAAGTCTTTATACCAAGCATGAAAGGCAAAGTCTGTAGATATTAGCTATATTTCCCGTCAAAATATCTTAGAATGGTGTCATAGCTGATTGTCAAGGGTGACAATTATTGTGGCAGAGTGTTAAACAATGAACCTTGTCTGAGAGCAGATGATTATCGAATCAGAATGTGGGGTGACGGGGGCCATCGATTCTAATCAGACTTTGTTTGACATTCATTTTCTGAGGTGTGAACGTGCAGCATACCATCTCGTGCTACAAGGCAGGGTACTTTAATGTAATTTGTGCATAAATCTGACAATTCAACAGTATGTTGAAGACACTCTGGGAATGATTATATTATCTTTTCGGGCACGTTATTCTATGAGAGTTTTATTAGAATAATTCAGTTTCATTTCAGATAATATTCCTTTATAATGCTAATAATTATTTTATTATCAGTTTTCCAATAATAAAGTCATTTTCAATTTTCAATAATTATGTCAGTTTCTATAGGAAATCTCGTATCTTCTGAATTTCTTCCATTTGGCTGATATAATTTCGTGGCTTTCACAAAGTTACCTTAATTTTCGCAAGTAGAACTTATATGAGGTTATGGCTAGCATTTTATTTTTGGTACCCAAAATATTATATATTTGCAAAGAAAACTGGTATTGGAAAGAAACATATTAGCAAACGAAGTAAGGAATTTTTACCTTCTTCATACAAGCATGCATCACTTGAATGTATACTAGAATGAATTATTGATTTGTTGTTGTTGTTGTCTTGTGCCAACTAAGCTGGCATTAAGGGGTGCGCTGCTCCGCTTTTCCAACAATTATTGATTTAAATATTCAATATGTTAGACATAAATGATTCAAGTGAGATTGAACTTACGGTTATAATCATCGCTCCTGAGTTTTAAGAATATTTAATTTCAGTTAAGTTGTCGCTTTTTTCATGTAGCTATGTTTCGATTCTATTTTCTTTTCTTTCTTTTTTTTTTTAAAGAATATAAGTTTTTCGAAAATAAAATAATCACCCAAATGAGAATTTTTGCTTATTTTTAAAATAACTTTTTATCAAAGATTTTTTTACTGTCGGAATTACAACAGATAAAAATTATTATTTAAATATTCACTTAACGTAATAATAATTTGTCGGATTTCATTTTACATGACAAAAGTAATTAGTTTATATTTTCTTGATATCATAAATGTAATTTCATTGCTACAATAGTATTTAGTAATTTCCAAATATGACGCAAGCCCCTTGAGAGGATATAAGAATATTAATATGCTAATTTTTTCTGATGAAGAGCTTGAATCTAGTTTCAACCATGGTTTCTTGCATTTCAAAAAATAGCGAAAGAAGTGCAGAAGATTTTAACAGCTAGTAAAATAAAATGTTCTTGTCTACTCAATGTTTCCAATATGATGGTTTTTATACCTGTTATGGCCTTTGTTTTGGAATTGTTTTTTCGATCTTCTTCTCTTGTTCAGGACAACTACCTCTAACTCTTCAATTTTCAGTGTATTCCTAAAAGTTACCAGATAAAATATAAATATTTGATTGATTTAAAAAATGACTTTCTATATAAAGGCTTTTCCTTATAATTAATTTGAATTTTGTAAAGCAAATTAATTATAGCGTCAATTGACGCAAATCAATGAAAACAAATTATTGCTAAATAAAAGATTTAGTAGAATTATCTTTATTCTACTTCAACTAACCTTTAAGGTACTCTTATAATAATTTCATAGATTTAAAATTTTTGTGTATCCATAATGAAATGAATTTGCATGTTTACTATTTAAAATAACCAGCAACGCAATTTTCATTTATATTACTTTCACTTGAAATTACCAATATCTTATTATTTTATTTTGTTTACATTGATGTTTAGCAAATTTTACTGGAAAAAATACGATTCATGTTCTGATGACAATAAAATAAAAATAAAACGACAAGCTCTGCTTCAGCCAATTCACTTTAGCGAGATGTTATGTTGATTTGATGGTTACGCATATTATTGTGATATCCATTATTTTTCAACTATGCACTCCGAGATAATTATTTCTATAAGAAATCACACAGAAATTGTAGGTCTTATATATTTAAATTTTCATCATTTTCGAGACTTAGCCACACTGAAAAACAATTAGAAACTCCTCTAAATTTTTTAAAAGTTATCACTCTATCAGTGCCTAACTGGTATCTGAATGCCTTCGATTCAACATTTCGTGTATTCGAACCCCACCTTGGGTGCGGTTGTTTTTAGTGATTCGGAATTCACTTTAAACCCTAGGGTCCTGGTCTAATTATCATTTGTCTGCAAATAATAATCCTCGAACGATAAACAAACTAAACACCCTATAAGCATTTTAAATATGACAGAGACAAGTGAATGAATATGAAAACCGCTTTAAAACGCATCCAAATAGACACAATTTTGGAGAATTTAAAGTGAAAAAATAAAAAAGAGCTGCAAATAAAAGCTGTAATTCTGATTAATTTCATATATGTACTATTATTTAAATAAAAGTTTAAGTCAGAAAATAATTTATTATTAAAAATGAGCAAGTGCATTTACTGAATGTCTGTTCTCTATTATCCACAGCAGATGGAATTTTATAGCATAGGTGATGTATTTAAACTTAGATAGAAGCTTAAATAGTGTGTGGGAAAGCAAACCCAAATTGAGAGGGCATCAAGGCAAACATTTTTGGTTTTCAATTTAATATTATATAACCATAAAACTCTTTTAATTATAAAAGTTTAAAATTTTCTGATAATCCATCTTTAGATCTTAATTTAATAAGAGTACATACACTCTAAATCTATGGGATAGATTATTTTCTAAACGGGGTTCATGTTGAGAAGATGTCACTTTCAATTTTACAAGAATTTTTTTGATAGACAGTATTCAGACAGTTTTTGACACCGAATTGTGGACAGCAAAAGGGTTTATAAGGCTGTTGTACAAATACAGTATGAATTGCCTTCCGGAAAATATTTTCACAAATAGTAGGCTGCATTATTTCCAAGGGAGGAGACTTGGAAAACTTCTAAGGATCTACTTCGATAGGAGGGCATGCAGAAGGCATAAGCACAACACCTATGCCGTTGTTTAGTCGTAGCTGGGATCGAATCAGGAATCTTTTCTGTGAAAGGCACTGTTCTGAAACAAAGCCAGTATGAGTTCAGCACTTCTCTGCTTTTAAAATAAAAGTGCTTTTGTGATTATCATGCTTTTTCTATGGCAATTTACCATCTCCAAATTTTTTTGCTTTTTATTTTATTTTCAACCAAAATTTTTGTAATCAAACTATTTAAATTTTTAAGTCCCAACAATCTTGCTCCAATGTAATTTTGTTATAATCGAATTATATTTAAGTTGTCTTGACATTATTTTTAATAAATTACCTAGGATTTTACCTTTTCAATTGTTATGTGTTTTACTTGCGCTCTCATTATTTTAAACGTAAAAATATCTGAAGCAAATCATATGTAGAGAGTTTGTTACAACTTTTTAAATTTCGAACTTAATTTCAAATGTTGTATGTATATTGTAAATAACATGTAAATATTGTATGTGTTTTGTAAACATATATGTAAACATTATATTCATATTTTGTGAAAATATTTATATTAAATACTTATATTAGAGCAAGATGAGATCGTTAAATATCGATAAGAATGAATTTTTCTTCTAGAAAATCCTCAATTTGGATTTTTGATTACACAAAAGCCTCCTTTTTACATAAATTATTATTTATATATGAATTGAAAATTTGAAGAAATATTATTATTATCTCCGATTTTTATTCTTACCAAAATATAAAACTTGTGTACTCGAATTTCCGTTATTTTCCAGTATAAATTATTCATAAATTCCAGCTTTATTTGTTAGTCGCTTTTTTTTAATCGAACTACTGAAAATATCGAAACTCAAGTTGGTAAATGTGGAAAGAGTGAAAATAGCCAAAAAGTGAACTACATAATAATTGAAAATCACCTTTATTAAAAATAAAGCAATAGGAATGAAATTAATACATCAACAGCATACTTATTCCCCCAATGTGGAAAATTTTAATTTCAAAAATGTCTTTAAATATGGCATATCTCATGGCATATTTTACGATAAATCACTTATATTGTGTCATTGTTTTGACGAAAAAAATCAAACAATGTGAGGAATTTTCCCTTTTTCATTCATTTTCTTTCTTAATTCATTCTGTTGAGAATGTTTCAGGCGTAACGGTTTTTTGTACGACCTTGCGTCCTACTCTAATTTCATTATTTCCACTCCCTCGTTATCGTTTTCAAGGTTTGTTTAAATTTTCTTCTGACGGAAATCGAAGCAGCTATCAACAAATGAGCATAAATTAAAAAGAAATATTAGTTTGAATCCTGTAAAAACAAGTGTTGATGAGAGGACAGTTTCCTTTTAGGAGCATTTAATGGTGTGTTGTGTCCTCACGATTTTGCTAAATGTCATTTATCAGATAGCGTGGTTTGTAAAGATTTGCGCGTGGTCATTGAATGTAGGTCATTCAGATGAACTTGTAGATTAGGATTGGCTATGCAATATCGATAAAGATACAAATCGATGATGGTTATTTCTCCACCATTTATTTTGTGTTACAATGTCAGTTTAAAGACGCTTCATTTTACTAGAAAGAAAATTTGTTTTGTTTATTTTTATTTCATCTTTTCCGAAAGATTTTTGTGATGAATAGAAATAATAACAGAAAATTCTTTTTTTTCTAAACTCAGATTGGACATGAGTTAATTTTTTAAACAAGCTTGAAATTTTTTTTGTGGTATATTAACATGAAACAAAATGTGTTTAGTAATATCTTCATTCTGCTGTGATATCTTGATTCTGCCTAGCTTTAATAAAAATTCATTTTTAAATGTTCGTACAAAGTCGTGAAAAATTAAATAAAAATAGGTCTTATTTCCTAGTAATCTAATAAGCTTACCGCGTGATACGACTGTCAGACTTGGGGATTGGAGAATTTCCTCGTTTCATGTATTGGGATACATGAATACAGATCTTAATATACAATAATATGTAACAGTCTTCCACAATGCTCTTTATGGTAAATTTCAATTCCTAAGTTATCCTTTACGTTTTGTTTAACTGCTCTCTAATTGTTATGGAATTGCGAGTTTTTTTCAAAGTAGAAGTTTCTGGTTTGATCCTTCTCATTTTTGAATAACGAGGGAGTAGTGTTGTGTTTATGTGACACGTAAATTTGTCCCCTTAATCTATAAAAAATTACTTTCTAAAGATAATATTAAGAGATGGATATTAAAAGTTTTACAACGGCTTTCTACCATTAGATTTACCACAATGTTGTGTCATCGTGACCAAATGGTCGGACTACGCTGATTGTTGTAGAAGACTTTGGGTTTGATCTCAACTATTGTTGAACAACTGAAGATAGATTTTGCTTTGCGTTTTGTATTCATGGCTGCTGGAATAGATATTCGGTAGTTTCCGGTTGTAACAAAATATTTTCTGGGTTCAAAATAATGAATAAAGCTCAGGAAGGATTATTTAACAGAATACTCATATGCTATCAAGCTATAATATATCATCAAACAGTGACTCGAACGTTTCTTTTAAAAGCATTTTTTATTCATAAAAAAATAGAATTCAGCAATTTTTATTGTTTTAAACTTGTTTTAAAGGCGAAGTAGGATTTTATTTCCCTGTCTGATGGTGTCATTTCTTTATTTTAAGAGTTACAAATTTTTTCATGTTTCAGTAAATGTGACCTTGAAAAACAAGGCTATTATATCTGTGATGTTCTCTTTTTAACTACCTGGTTGGAAGTGTTTGTTTTGACAAAGTAACTTGTCAAAAGTAAAATAAGTTGTAATATGTTTATATAACCCAGAAATAGTAAGATTGTGTAATTTCATAGCAGTTTTTTTTCGTCGTTTAAAGCTATAACATATCGAGGAAAAATGTGTAAATAACCGATAGAGGTCAGTAAAAGCGAGAAACAAGAGATTTTTTCTCAGTCCAAAATCTGAATGTAATAAAGCTATGAATAAAAACGTGACAATTGTTGTGTAAAATGTATTATGTATAGATGCGAATATGTAACAGTTTTTGGATTATTCTCTAATGAATATATAAAAACAAAGTACCGAAAATTTGCGGTTTACTACTACTTCCCTTAGTTAGTAAAAAATGGGAAAGAAGGCTCATTAAAAAAAATAAATAAATAAAAAATAAAAAATAAAAATAAATAAATAAATAAAGGAATCTTTTTTAGATTTAATTTTTCAATGTCTTATTACGACTTACATTTAATAATTAATAATAAGTATTTATTTACCATTTATATAGACATATGAACATATTAATTTGAAGAATTTTAATAGATATATATTTAAATTAGACTCTTAAGCAATTTTCTTTAGAATTATTTTTAACTTTTATAAAGGTTAGTTTTTAAAACCAATTAAAAATATATGCTTTTACTGGAGAGGAATGATTTTGAAACAAGAGTTGTGTGTTCAACATTTAAATTAACAAATAACTTTACAGAATTAAACTTTTTATTCAATCTGCGTATAATTAACTTTGATAATTGCAGAAAAATTTATTCCAGGAAAATTCTTAATTATAATTTTTATTGAATAACTGCCTTATGGAAAACTAATTTGGAAACGAGACTAGTAAAGTAAAACTTTTCATTCATAAATTTAAAAGAAACTGAGTGTTCTCTTTCCATTAAAGTATTTTTAATAAATCAGTTATAGAAGTTAGTAATTTTGAAAATCCTTATTTTAAGGAATTTAAAAAATGTATCTGCAAATGGTTTATTATTTTATGTATCCTAGTTATACGAATCTAATAAATGTAAAATAAGAGGTACTTAAAAAGAGTCATATTCAGGCATTTTAAAAGCATAACTAAAATATTTATTAAATAAATGTTTTTACTTTTATAATGATACTTATTCAATATATAACATAAAATATGGTATTTATGAGATTTATTAAAAAGGAATTATGATACTAATTCAAATAAATGTTTATTTCAATCTAAATTTTAAATGGAAATTAGCTATTTAAATTACTTCATTTATGAATTTTTTTAAAATTTTTGTTGAGAATGAATAACAACAGAAGAATATCACGCAATGAAATCCTGATAAAGAGAGTTTAAAATGATTATATAAATAACCAGAAAGGTTTGAAATCCGGCAATCTACGACATAGATATTGTATACAATGCTTAAAAATAACTGTTAATGTATGAAACGATTCACATTTCACACATTTCTTCAAGGTATTTTACAAAATGCCGAAAGATAATTTTTTATACAGTGCCTGGCTATTATTAGCATTTGCTCCTTTTTGCACAATAAGGTGCGAAAGTGATAGCACCTTATATAGTGGGGCCCTCGTTCGTTGAGCCATCGTGGCCCTGAAAGTTGGCGAGTTCTCAAAATTTAGAAGCATTGAACGATCAGAAGTGCTACAAACATGGATTGCCACCACCAAAGGTATATTCATATGGAAGACATTGTAGTCATGGCATATATTTAATGTGCTTTAGCTGCTATTAGCGAACACGACATACCTGCGGTTGGATTGAGATTCGAGCTCATTACCTTCCGATAACGAGATAGAATTCCCTAATTGACCAGGTCACTTCGGTCTCTGAAAGAGAAAGTGTGACATAACATACAACTTTGATTTTTTTCGAATACAATGTGACAAGGCACGTGACTTATAATTCGTGACTTAGGCTCAAACTTTGTCAGTTGCATTTTGCGTTTTCTTTGGAAATGTCAAAATACGTAACTTTACTTAAGTCTGTTTAACAAGAAATTAGTTTTTCCTGTGCTGCTTGAAGAAAAAAAAATCATGGTCTATAGATATGAAACAACGATTCAATGATGAACTATCCAAAATTCGAGTTGATGTCGTAAAAAAATTAACTACTTACCAGAAGTTACGAAATGATGTAGAAAAAACCTAAATGACTACTAGTAAGGAAACCAGTTACTATTGATTGCTGAACTGTTATGATGTGAAGATTGGGGGAAAAATAAATTTATTTATCTGTTAAAGAAGTCTCAGCACTGTATAGTATTAGAAGTTACAGATTTAGAATTATTCTATATCCTTCATGAAGTCCCTTAGATTATCGGTCATGGTGGACGAGTTATAATGTGTTGAAACATTTTTCAATGAAATATAAAAATTTTATACCTTGTTAGAAAAGCAGAAAGGTATTAAAAAAGTTATGATTGAGATTGAGAGATATGACTAAGATTTTTTCCAAACTTAACTCGAGTGGTCAGGTGGATCTTATTGATTTTCTGTCTCAACCAGTTAGAGAATCTTAATTTATTGTGGTGTATCAAAATAATCTCACAAAATTTGCAATCTTATATTTCAAAAAGATCAAGCGAATATATTTTCATTGCTTGGAGCGCCATCTATATTACAGCCTTACGATAGTAAGGAATTTGTTAATAAATGTAGTGATCAGTTTGAAAGAGTCTTGGACGGCGCTGAAAATCGTCCATGTTAAGCCAAGCCATTCACAAAGACAAGGTCAAAAGAGTTAATCAAGATATCGAAAACACGTTATATGTATTTGGATAATCTTAATAGACTTGGTTACAGAGGAGCGGTTAGAAAAAGTAACAGAAACGTTTAAATAATTTTAAGGAGAAATTAATTTGATTATGAAAAAAAAGCCTCTTAAAAACATGAATGAATTTATAATTTATAGTTTTTAAGGCAATAAAACATAGATTTTTAATTAATTAGATCAGTTAAAAATAAATTTTTCTTATCCTGGATTTGCTATGATATGACACTGTCCTTATCTTTATAGTGATGGATAAGCTTAAGTTACTAATAGAGCTTTTTACCCGTACAATCATACACACTAAACAGTACAGCTGGGTTACTAATAATTTTCAACTTAATCATTGTTTTACGATAGATTTATCATTTGTAGCCAAACCCTGGGAAAGTATACTTACAGTACCATCTGTTTTTAAAACTTGGTATTATTTTTTCATATGCCAAAATTCACTCCCTTTTTATAATGATATTCTTTTCAAATTTGATGTCTTTCTGATCATTGAACGAATTGTTCTTTTTTATATCAAACATTGGTACATCATTAATGAACCAATACTTTTTCATATAATTTAAATTTGATTTGTAATTATTAGTATGAAACCAAAACTATGCATAGAAATTTTGCTTACAATTTTCTCCCTTCTTTTAAAATATTAGAGGAGCAGTTGAAACACTCTAAATATTCAAAATTAAATTTTTGATAATATATTTCATTTTAAAATTAATTTTTAAAATTTTAATTCCTCTTTCTTTTATAAGTTTTGAAGCATAACTTGTATGAAATTGAATGTAAGATGTGACTAGAATGATTAGGATCATTCTCTAATATACCCGATCACTATAAAAACTATATTACGAATATATTTGCCATATAATTTAGTACAAATGAGCCAAAAAAGTCAAACTTTTTTTAATATGGCTTTATTGGAAAAAAATTAATCCATTGAAAATGGCAAACACAATACAGAAAAGAGTCTGGGTTAACATATAAAGGAATACAAGAGAAAAAATAAGCAAAGTGCCATCGCCAAAGCCGTTACTCTTTTAGCATTACCCAGGGAGCACGTATAACTCAAAGAATGTCATGGACGCCAGTAACATAGCCCTCCCCCAAAGTCAAACTATAATAATCTAATAAGTAACTCAATATAACTGAACTAGGAAAGTTCCAAAATAAAGAAAACAAAGGGCTTTCTGCATTTAATAGATGAATAATAAGACAAAAATAATTTTTCAATACTTTTTGGTTAAATATTATTTGATTCTTCAGCTGTCCAGCTTTTCAACATCAGCATTGAGGTTCCAGTGGAGCTTCTTTTTACAGATAAAGCTGTAGAGATCGCCAGGAGTGTCTTCGACAGCTTCGGGGACATTTAGGATGTTTGCATGTACTTCATGGACACGACATCATCATCATCATTATTTGATTTTTTATTCATGTAAACACAGA
Organism: Latrodectus hesperus; assembly: GCA_037975125.1. Taxonomy (NCBI): domain Eukaryota; kingdom Metazoa; phylum Arthropoda; class Arachnida; order Araneae; family Theridiidae; genus Latrodectus; species Latrodectus hesperus. Next base: position 55,467,994 of record CM075850.1, on the reverse strand, counting down.
AATATCTTGAGAATCCCCTAGAAAACTGGATATTTACCTGATATTTTGCATTGCAATTACACATGCACAAAAATAGATTTACATAAATGTAACTTTCTTTATTGTATGTTTTTTTTATACTAAAGTAATAAGGCAAAACAAATAACTTATTTGTAAAACATGTTTTTTTAAAAAAATATTTAAATTCCTTGTCTTATATACAAATACTGTATAGGTGCTTAAAAGTCCTGGTTCATTCTCTTGTTAAATGTATTTCCATTGGGAATTCAGTTGCATAAAAATAATTTTACGTGAATCGCTTTCTATTGTTTATCTTCTTTTCTTAGAGTGATTTCCAGCTCTGTAGAATTCGAGAAATTATAAAAATAATTAATTTTTTAAAATTACTCTTATGTTGTATAGTTTTAGTAAGATTTTTTAACACTCTTCTTCAAAGTTTATGTTCCACTTTTAAACAGGGACTTCGCAGCTGAGGAAACTTATCTACGAGGTAACAGCTGTTTGCGCACACAGTAACGAATGCTTTAAATTATTTTATATTCAAGGAAATCTGCAATTTGTAATTTAAAATATAGAAAATATTTTCTTTTATACATTTTCAATTTAAAAAAATGTATTCCTTATTTATTTTATATATTATGCAATTTTCAAATGTTTATAAATAAAGAACTTTTAATAACAATAACACCTTTTTAGTTTTAACTTTGAAATTTTTTATTTTTATAAAAAAATTTAAAACTTGAAATATATTTTGAGTTTGAAAACCTGTAAAACTCCATAACTGTTTAGATTCTGATTAAGATTAAAATTAAAAAAATTTAAATATCAAATCGTTACATTTTAATTAATACGTAATCGATATTAAAATAAATAAGTTCTCTAAAAAAACATTAATTGCCAAGTTAAGAGAAGCTCTCACACAACTCGCGCGTAATCCTACTTATTAAATACCTTATTTCTTACGCAAAGTTTCGTTGACTGAAAGGAATTTGAAGTATCCACTGCAAACCTTGCAGTCGACCTAAAAAGCAGAGATGCCTTGAAAAGCGCTTTTATTTCATTCATCGAAAACTTGTCTTTTATTATTATTTTCAACAGTTGTCTCGATTTTCGTTTCCGAGTGCTTTTCCAAATTCTTACCATCTGTTTATCAGCCAAAATTTCCCTTTTCATGCTCAGCAGCCCATGAAAAAATCGCCAAGAAATATTTGATGCGATCCCAATTCTCTTCAGATGCGTTTAAGCCATTTCTTTTATTTACTTTATATTCTTGAATAATTTTATATAAAACGGAATTCTCTACATTTTTATTCAAAGAAGAGCTTTATTTTCTTATAAAACTGAAATATAATGCAACAAAAGACATTTTTTGACAACCAGTCAAAAGATTTAAATACATTAGTGAAGTAACATTTCAAAGTTTCTTTTTTATGAATGGCAACGCGACAGGCGTAGTACTTAATCTGTCTATCAATTTGTGGTTTTGCAAATGCAATGTTTTTGAAACTAAGTGTCTTGTTCAACCTTGAATATCTTTATCAAAATGCATGCTTACCATTATTGTGTTATGATTAAAATGGAAGAATAGGAATAGAAATGTTTTGATTTTTGAGAAGAGATCTAATAATAAAAACAATAAATAAATTTAAAAAATTATAGTATGGATATAAGTATATAATTACTTACAAGTTATGTAGATTATTTTTTATAACTCTATTATACTTCCATCAACATTTTGTCTGGCTTGAGAATCAAACATGCATTTGATTTTTCGAACAAAAAGAAAATTGACTTCTATTTTGACCATTTTTTTCTATTAATTTGATATCAGATTTAAATGTGTAATTCATGGAAATGAAAAAAATAAACATAATTTTTTTAATGAATATTATAATCATATTATTATATTTAAAATTTATTTGGTTTGAATCATGTTATGTATGATATGTACAAAATTAGCATTTATGTCATTTGAATAAACCTACTCTTATGCAAGCCAAACACCAGATAATAATTTCTTGTACAAATATTAAATGTATGATTTTTGTTTAATAGTTTTCAATTATTTCGCTGTATGATGTGTCTTTACAAGAGAATTTTTTCCCAAATGAATCTGTCTCACTTGCTATATGAAATAGAGAGATTATTAAAATAAAATATTTATTTTAAAACAAATTTTTGATAGAGAAAATATAAAACATCAGTTTTGAACGACAAATAAAATACTCAAAAGGAAACATTATCTTTAAAAATTGGAAACATATCAACTTGCATGCATTTCAAAGTTTTTTACAATAGTTTTATGGAAAAATAGTTTCATTTAAGTTTTTTATTTGTACTCTGAAACTTTTATCACATTTTTATAATAACTTTTATCATATTTTTATATAAACACATTAAGAACATTTAAGAATCCTTTTTAAATCTTACAGCTTTAATTACATTGCAAAAAATTTCATAAATTATAGTGGCTTCATTAATTAATGCTCAAGTTTCCGATACGAAATATGACGGATATGATAAAAAGTCTATGTTTCCGATATAAATGTTTTTTGGGATTTTTTTCCTTTTAAGTAATTGTACTTAATATATTTATAGTATGCAAAATCAAACCAATCATATTTCACTCATAAAATTAATTATTATGAAAAATGGTTAAATATAGAAAGAGTTTCGATATTCTGAATTCGATTCCAAAATAGCGAGTGGATATTTGTAGCATTTAAGAATCCTTTTTAAATCTTAAGTTTCTGCCAAATTAACATTCGTACTAGAAATAAATATAGAGCTATTAATTAAACGTAATATTAAAAAAATACAAAGCAAACTATAGAAAAAGAACTGATGTGATATCGTTTCGTGAGTAATTAACAACCAAAGGACATTCATGTCCAACACGTCTCAATTGTCGGAGGACTTTTCAGAGGTAGTGGACTAGTTGATATCATGTTGCAATAGAGAAAACTCGAAAAACGTTAAAGGTCCATTTCTATAAGACGGAAGTCTAGAAAACAATATTTATCTTCAGTTATTCAGTAGCGATTGATAACAACTCCATGTCCTTCCACTCAGAGCCTGATTAAGGAAGGGGCATGGGGCAGTTACTACGGCCACCCACATAAGAGAGTCCTCCAAATTGAACAGAAAAATTATTTTACATTCTCGCTCGAGCAGAATTGTTTGCTAAAACAGAATAGAAAGTTTGTTGTTGTGAAGCAAGGGGGGGCGCCACTGAAGTTTTTGCCCAATTAGGCGAAGTCGGGCTCTGCTTTCACTTCAAAGAACACAATCTATCAGCCAAATCATGTTGAGTCTTGAAAATGAATAATAATAGATGTTCTGAGTATTTTTATAAATCACATTTTTTGTAGAAACTTTTGAATAAAACATTGAAATATAAATTTTTAAGCTCTTTTAATGTGAGATATAATAATTAAGCAATAAACACGCTTTTTCTACAACTAAACTGAATTTAGCACATTTAATGGGTTGTTTTCGCAATAACACCATTTCAAATAATTTCATTTAAAGAAGAATTTCTTAATCAAAAATGTTTCTTCAAAAGAAGTAAACGCTTTTACTTTCTCACTGTTATTATAACACTTAATGGCTTACTAAGCGCAAACAATCCAGCTTTTTAAGGAAGTATAATAGAAATGCTGCGTTTCGTTTTTATTTTTATGATGCTCTCTGTAATAATTGTAATTGAGCACATAGCTTTTCAAATAACTCAAGAAATTGTTTTTCTTTCAACTACGAGTTTCTACATTTTCTAAGACATTTCACCGTTTTTCCAATTTCGGTTTCTTGCATGTCTTTCTTTTGAAAAAGAAAATAGAGATTCGCTCCGTACAATTACTGGTTTGTTTCGTTGAACTTTTTTGTTCTAAACAAATTAGTGAGATTCGAAATTCAGAAAGCCGTGACACCAATCTAGCTGTTTTGCTTTAACAATGAAAAGAAGCTTCTTCAACACTAGAAATTGATGCAGTAAATCAATTTTCTAGCTAGGATTGCCTACAAGTTTACGAAAAATCTTAATTGATTTTCTAAATGGATATTGACAAAAATGTACATAATGTTTAATGAATATTTCATTTGGAATAAAATACTTAGGAAATAGGGCTATCTATAAATAAATACTACATTCTGAATTGTTGAAAGAACCAAATTGCAACATACGTCATCATTTCACAACCTGGAAATCTAGTTAAGGTCTATGATGTCCAACGTCTGAAATATTAAAAAATTGATAATATATTTAACGTTATTGCATCGATATAAAAATGTGTAGGCATGTTTTAAATAAATATTTATATATATATATATATATATATATATATATATATATATATATATATATATATATATATATATATATATATATATATATATATATATATATATAATTATTTCAAGTATGTACACATATTTGCTTGTTTTTTTCTACTTAATTTTAATCTTATAAGAAAAGAGTTCAATACATTCTATCAATCGTATACTAAGATTTCAACCTTAACAAATTTTATCAATCAACAATCAGCATAGGAGATTTATTACATTACAATCTTGCAGGATTAATAATGATACATGTAAAAATATTTGCTCAGTTAATTTACTGTGTTATCAAATCAGTTTTATTCCAATCTAATCACTGAATGGTAGAAATAAGTATGTGATTGAATTAGTTTTGCGATATTATCCGCTAAAGATTATTAAAAACAGTTAGTTTAGCAATATATAAAACATTAGGAAAATTTAATGGAAATTTTTTCCGATGAGTAAATAACGGGTAAAATCATAACCTATTGATATATTGTTTAACTAAATTCTAATGTGATATTTCAGTGCCAATGGAATTTGGATTCTTTTGCTCAAAAATAATGAGAGAAAAAGTATATTTATATAATTGTTCGACAGAGAATATAAAGATGCAAATTTTAATGTTTTGGAGAAATAAACTAAACGAATTTGTATTTATTTTCAGAAATAAATTAGATTAAAATGAATTTAAAAATACGTATTTTTTTAAAAAAAGAATAACACAAAAATAAATAATTTAGAAAATAACACTAAAAAGTGCTGAAATATTTTGTCATAAAATCTAGTTTCGTATTTTACCGATATTGTTTTCAAGTACATCAAAATATTATAATTAATTTATAATGATTATAAAACATAGTCCCCTCATTCAAAAATTGCAGATTAGTTGACATTTTGATTGACAATAGTGAAAGATGCTATACAGAGAAATTTAATTAGTTTTTCTCGGCCAATTTGATTTTTTTGAATTTGTGTGCATACATAAGTTAATATAAATTATCACTTAATAATTCATATTATTAAAAATGTATAAATGATTGAGTTTTGAGTATTGCCTGTAATTTAGGTCTTCGAAACTTATTTGAAGTTTTTTTCTCTTTGAAATCTGTACTTAAGAACTATTTAATATTATAGTAATTAATAATTTAATTTATTTCTAATGATTCACATGCTGAACCAAATAAAAACTATTTTTTTGTTCATTTGTTTATATTTGTTACCTTAACTTCAGAGGACACTTTGTAAAGACCAGGAATTTCAAAAGTTGTCTTTAAACTTCCATTATAAGGTTTATTCTAAGATTTTAAATAAGAGATAATTGGTACATAAGAAATATAAAATTTATTAAAAATAAAAATCAACGATAAAATACAGTTTAGAAAAATAACAGCACGGTCAGTTTCAATTGATGGTAAATTGAGTAACTACTTAGTGCAACAAATTTATAGGATACAAAACTGATGAATCAACCATTTATTGATTGATAAAATGCAACATTTAAAATAAAATGTCGAAAAATAATTTTTATTTTAATACAAAACTGCTAAGATGTTAGTACTAGTCCTGATAATAAAATTTTAGATCAAGACAGGAATCTTTATATTTTATTCTTTTAGTGGCGTAACTCCGCAATAATTTTTTTTGTAAATACTTTTACAATGAACATTTCAAAGACCCACCGAGTACATGCGATATACGTGCTCGTTAAATCTGTGGAATCGAAAGTCCTGTGGTCGGTCGTTGAGTAGTTACCATGGGTGCAATTATCTGGAGAAATTTACACCCTCTTCAGATCAATGCCAAAATTGAAGAAATAGATCTTCTGGTGCTGCCATCCATCGGAGGATTTGAAAAGCCTAAGTCGTACTTTCACCTTCATGTGCTCTGATTAAACGAAAGACGCTCCCAATTGACTTAAATTCACATAGCCAAGGCATAGCGAGCCTCGTTTGTCCGAGTGTCATTAGTAATAACAACAACAATGAACATTTTTAAAAACATATTGAGCCGAGCTGGCAGCCGAATGGTTAGCGCTCTTGCCTTCGGTTCAACAGTTCGTGGTTTCGAATCCCACCTTGGGCATGGATGTTTGTAGTGGTTCGGAATCCACTTTAAGCCGTAGATCCCGGTCTAATTAGCTCTCGTGTGCATAAAATGACCGTTGAGCGACAAACAAACCAAACCTAAAAACATATTGACTGAAATATACTTTTCATTACTTATCATCATTTATTTACCTATTAGCTATTTTTTATGTATTTCACGGTATGACGATTAATCTATGATCCAATTTTTTTAATTTTAAAATTTAAAAAATAACAAAATTTGAAAAAAGCAATACAACTTAAAAATTTTTATTAAATAAATTATCTGTCTACTAAAAGATTAAACAATGAGTTTAGTGTCAATAGCTTTTTGTATCTTTTTGTGATCCATTGAACACAGCCCTATGCTCTGTTTTAATGCATTTTCTCTACTACTTATTACTGATATTACCCCCTTCAATATAAATGTGATTTACAAAATAATAAAAGTAAATATATGCATCTCTTCTTTTAATGCCGCTTTCATTGATTATGAAAACGATTCAAAGAATGTCAGTTATATTGTGATTTACGTAAATATGGTAAAAATTGATAAAAATTCAAAATCCACATCCCTTCAATATTACAAATTCGTGAAAAAATTCTAGCAATGCTATTCTTACAGGACGATTTATTCTACACCAGTATCATAGTATGAGTCTAATTGAAGATACAATGATTTATCTGCTTTATTGTTTGTAAACTGCACAAAATGACTTGTTCACGATTTTAGTGGACACAAAAGCTCATTCATAAAGCATCCTTTGTTTTAAATTTTAGTGGCAACAGCCCAAATTCTCTTGATTTACAATTCAATATAAGAAAAGTGATTTTGTTGACCAGAGGAGTTGGAATTACAAATGATTCTGTTGTATCTTTTTTGTAAATGATGACATTCAAGAATAATAATGCAGAATCCTTTAAAAAAATTTGGTTCACTTCCAAAGGAAAAAGTAGGTTAACAGCAAGTGGTTGAATTTATTTTTAATAGTAAAAAAAAGAATTAAAGCTTTAGCTGATGTCAAATACTTCAATGGAATGTTCCATGAAAGAATTTTAAAACATGAAATAATTAAATATGAAAAATTCAAAATTTGTGCTTTCATATAAATATAATATGCAGAAAAAATTGATTTTTATATTTTATTACCAGATGTTTGTTCTGATCAAAACAGAATTGTAATAAATTTCATAAGTTAATGATTTATTAATAGTTTTTCCGCCATAAGCAAATTGCAATTTCATTTTTACGATTGAAAGAGTAAAGCACTTTAATAAAAATAGCAAAAATTAACTTAAACTACAATTTTATTGTATTTTTTTGAAAAGAATCATTTGTAAAAAAAGCACATAAATCATTTACAAACGAATATAACAAGAAATTACTTAAATCACATTAATTCTTTTTCATTATTTAATATGCACTTCCAAATGTGTGTAAAAATTAATTTATTTCGAGTTATCCAAAAGACAATCAAATATTACTGTGAATCAAAGCTACGCTTTAAAAATATGATGGAAATGAGAAAATATGCAAAATATTTATGCATTTTCAGTAAAAAAAAAAAAAAACCTAAAAATCATTAAATCAATAAAGAGTATATTCGATAGATGTAATATTAAGACATTTGAAGTAATAAAAATAAAAATTTTATTGTTTGATTTCAAGGCTTTTGAACAAAAGACAATAAACAATTAAAATATATGCTAACTATAAAATAATGCTGAAAATTCATTAAAGTTTAATTGGTTGAATTTCATTAAGTGCCATTTTATATAATTGATATTATTGCTATTTGTGTTTTTTCTCATGTTTGATATACATAAAAAAGGAATAACATATCGACCAAAATAGGCAAACAATACTGTCAAGTTGAAGTTACCCTATCGATTATAACTAGAGGTAATGTCTGTCTAAATATTTTTAACATCTTTTTTTACCCCAAAAATCTATAGTTTTTTGCTTACGAATCAATACTGCTAAATCGAAAAATATTACACGAATTCTTAGGCTTTATGATAATTTATTAAACCAATCATCGATAATTATTAGTCAAAAGTACAGGAAATTCAAATTTGAAACGAAATACATGCATACATCACAAATTTTTAAAAATATCTTTTGTAAAAATAAAATTTCTAAAAAATATTTTAAATTGAAAAAGGATATCTTATCCCTCAAATCTATACAGTGTGATAAATAACCAATTACAGAAAATCAATGAATAAATTTACTCTTAAAAAAATTATTGTTCTTTTTGTTGAAAGTAGCCAATTTTGAAGAAAATTAAATTTCTTTTTAATAAAAAATAATTTTTATTATGATGCTATTCAATTTTTAAGCAAGATATGTATTACAATTGTTTCTTAGAATTAGGAGCTTTGGTTTTTCGAAATAAATCACAGAATTTCGACTCTGCAGTTCGAAAGAAAATATTCAAAATTATAGTTGAATTACTAATTAACAAATAATTAATGAACTGTATACATTAATTAAGAAATTAATTTTCATTTCACAAAGTTAAAGTTAATAAATTACAAAATAAAAGGATTGACTTGATTCTAATCAAGTCATTCCTTTTTTATGACTCACTATGCAACAAATGTATACATACATACATATTTACACACATACATACTTATAATTACGGTGTCAAGGTTTGATTTTTTTTTGTTGTTCGACGATCATTTTTTTCTTTTTGAACATGAAGTCTAATTGGATCGGAAATTACGGTTTGAAACGTATCTCAAATCACTACAAACATACATCTATGACGTGAAATTCGAATCCACTAACCGTTGAATCGAAGATCATAAAGCCAACCCTTCAGCTGTAAGCCGGTCAATATGGCATTAAAAAATATGAATTTCATTCAGTAATAATTCAAATTTAAGGCATAAAAAGTGCTCTAAAGCATGCTTATTCATGTACCCATCATACATAAATCTCTGTAAGCAATTGTTTTTAATCAAAACTTAAGTAGCTTTTTCATTTGATACTGATGAAAATATCTGTGACACAGACTATTAAATTATTAGTTACTTTAATTTGACAGACTGACTCAAAGGTTTTGTCAAAAAGATTTGCATTTAGAGACTTAGCAACTCCTAACTTAATATAAGGTAAAGTTAAAAAAACAATTAAATTAATTACATAAATCACATTAAAGTTGACAAAATGGTGTTGAAATAATACATCACATATAACTTTTTATTAAAATTAAAGAGGAAGTCTGAACTTAAACGAATAAAAAGTCTACGTTTACTCAATTACAGATTGGGAAATTCGCATAATCAAGTTTCCAGTTGAATAAGTAAAATTTGAGCTATATCCTTGACACAGCAATTATAATTTCGCTTTTTAAAATGTTGTAAGTAATAAAGTTTTTAACCAACATTTGTGATGTTAATAAAATTTAGGTTTGAAAATTTGGTACAGATACTTTTCTACACATAAGGTCACATTTAACGAAAATGTAGTTTACAGTGGATTGCTAATCACTGTACCGAAGGTAGTATTCATGAATCATTACCCTGAAGATTTAGAAGCTAAGCCTATTTATTTGACGCATTCACACAGACCGGTTACTAAAAATAAAACTATATATTATAAATAAACTATTAAAAATCTCTTTAATTCTGAGGTATTTGATACAAAAATTAAAACGTAAGGACAAGTCTCTTCATTAAATCAGCCATTGTATGTTTCCCATATAAGCGCCAGAGTCATTCCAAAATACGAGTAATACGAAATTTACATGACTCATGGCTTTTCGATTTTAAACCATAAAATAATTAGGCATCAAAATTACTTTTGAGGAAAAAATAATAATTTTAAAGAAATCGAAATTTTTTTTATATATATTTATTTCTAATATCGTTATCTAACATGTATTAACGGAATCGCTTTGCAGAAACAGACAGCAGGAAAAATCTAAATAACAGTTACTTGACTGAATGCAAACTGTATTTTAAAGCCTTTTTTCGGAAAATAAGTGGAATGCAATTTACAATGCAATTAATTAACTTCAAAAAATAAACCAAGAAAAGTATTTTATAGATTACTCAGAAAAATAGAATTTACTTTGCTAAAAGTCATTTAAATTATTGTTCTGAATTTTAAAATACATCAATTTTTATTCGAATGAAAAAAAATTCCAAATTTTTGGAGTGATTGTTTTTGGTTAAAAAGTTTGTATACTTCCGCAATCTTTTACGGTAACTAGAATATAAGACTTTTGTGGTTACAATTAATATAAACAGAATGCTTTAATATTTGAAGGTATTTGTCACTAAATAGCAAAAGTCTTTGTATAAGTAAAATGTGACTGCGAAGAATATTATTATTATTTAACTTTAGTAAAGAAAGCAGGTAAGAAAAAGCTGAGAAACTAGGTTATTCAAAGTGATTTCATTTTCAATGGTACACGCATATTATTACTCATACAGAATTTTTTGTAAGAACATGTATTTCGTGATTTTCTATTGTATATTGCTTGTTAGTCCTCAATTCTCTAATCCATCAATCATTTCTGAAAAAATTGCAAAGACAGATTCAGAAATCTAAATGACATCGAAAAATGATTGATCAAATTGAAAGATAAATAAAGCGAGAAAAATATATAGATTAACATATATTTATAAATATAGACCATTTTTTAAACACACAGAGTTTATACATAAATAACTATTAAAGACTTGATTTGGAAATGTTTTTATATCTGCTCAAAAGTACACAAGTCGTTTTTCTCATATTTTATGAGTTTTTCAAAATAATTTTGAAAGCCAAAAAATTTTTTTTTGTATAATTAAAATTTTTTTCATATCATCAGGTCGTATACATCATACTCAATATTGAAAAATTATAAACAGTCATTATTTTTATTTATACATATTTTTAATCATTTTATGCCATTTTTTGACTGGTTGTGCATAGGAAGTTTTAGAAAACACTGAAAATATATGATACGAAATAAAATGGGAACATTTTGGCATTCTCTAATTTGATATTTTATATGTTACAACGTACTATATGAGAAACAGTTGCAGTTGTTTTTCCTGAACATGCATTACAAAATATTATTCGACAAAAACGTGTTGTTAAATAATACTTTACACGTAAGAAATATTTTTTGGAAGAAAATTTCTTTAAGTATCAGAAAAAACTGAAGGCTTTGAATAGCAGTACAAAATCAAATCATTGTCCTTTATTAGATCTAGAAATCAGGAGATGATTCTGGTTGTGATGAATATAGAGCAGGAGGTTATTTGAAGAAATAACCGGACAAATAATAGAGTTGATCAAAATCATTTTTGTAGGTATTGCTTGTAGAATATAAATGGAACAAATGCCAGGAAATATTAGCTGATGTATCAAAATTATGAGATAGTATCCTTCAAATTTCTTAATGATTGCATTTCTGGCCAACATCAACAGCCTTTATGGTTTCTTGGAAATAAGCAAAATGCAAACATAAGTTATAAGTAAAAACATGAAGTTAAAATAATAAATTCTCCTCATAACAAATTTGTTTAAGTATTTTTGAAAGTAAAAACATGAATGAATTCGCAAGGGACACATAATTAAGATAATTTTCATATGGATGTCAACACAATTTGTAATGTTAATTTTTGTTGAATCGGTAAAATTACTAGAACTTTTAGATAGTGAATAAGGTTGAGGGTATAAGCAGGTCACGTGAGCGTTTATCGCGAAGGTTTCTCACAATAACAGGATTTGTATGTTCCGCGGATGATTATCTTATTGTTCCGAGTCATCCTGGTCACACGTTTCTCCTTTATTTTCCACGATTCCAACAGTTTTCGCCCGATTCTTAATCCACTTTCTTTGCGGAAGGAATTTTCACTTTTCAAGCAGTTTCCCTGAAACGGTAAGGACGCCCGCAAACAAAAGAGCAGTTTGCATAGCAATTGGGTGGCGTTTTAGGGATTAACCTAAAAAGAATGGAATGATTATAAGTTTTTTTTAAAGTAAAACAAACATAAAATCTGAACTCTACTTGAAATGCTGAAAGTTATGAATGCATTTTGTATTTTTTGCGAAACGTTAATCTTAGGATTGTAAGAAATGATCACAAATTTGTGACAGAATATTATTAAAAGAAAAGAATTTTGAACTGAATAGAATTTGTCTCAGACTATAAAAAAAAAAGAAGAATTTTAAATTGAGTTAGTAAAATCAACAAAATAATATTTAAAATTTATTTCGCAATTTGTAATATTCAAATTGTTATGCATATTCGACACTACTTAGTTTCTTTTCCTGTGACATTTCTAAATTTACAATTTAAATGTTTGTTATTATTTTCGAGATATGAGAGTGAGTCATCTATTGTAAATGTTTTCAATAAAAACTTACAGTTGTTTTTTTAAATTATAAAACTATCGATAAACATTTCTAAAGAATAATTTTTATTCAAATTTTTTAACTGTTGATATTTTTTTAAAATTTTCTAATTTTTGGATTTGAGATAAGTAAAATTATTTTCTGGAAAAAGCTAGTTGTACTAGTTTATTTTTTCAAAATGATTTGGTAAATATCATATCTCAAGTAGTTCTGACTAACTTTGGTGAAACTAGATTTTAATTTAATAAAAAATAATGATATCTTGCAATAAACTTAGAATTCTCGAAATTTTTTCAATGGAAAATTCTCGGATGCACCACATTTTTCTGCATTCTATTATATAGAATTGTTTATTCATGCGTCCCCATGTTTTTTTTTTTTTTTTTTAAAGAAAGTGCTTAAGATTATGTTGCAAGTTCTGTTAGGTATCGAATAGCAATTTTGACATGTTTAGAACACAGTTTTAAAACACAGCAAAGGCCATGATTTAGGAAAAAGCATTTTCTCTAGCACTTTGTAGATGAGCATATTATTAATTCAGATTCATGAACTTTTCATTTTTCAAGCCTAATGATATGTTTAATAAAGTAGTTCTTTAATCAGAAATTTTGTATTTTTGGGCTAGGAAAAATATAATGTTTTAAATATATAATAAATAGATAAAAATATAATATACTAAGAATATAATATTTTTGAGAAGATTTCATTATTATATATACATATCTATATACTATATCACATCTATATATATATATATATATATATATATATATATATATATATATATATATATATATATATATGTATGAGTTGTTCTCCTTTTGCATATTAAACATTTGTTCTGCAATAATTTTTCAATAATTCCATATAATTTTAAAAGTTTTAAATGACAAATGAGTCTGAAATAGAACTTTTATATTTTATGTAATTAAAACTTTCACAGATTTTGGTTGTCTAGATTATAACAATAGGGCTTATTCATAAATTTATGCAATACATTTTTTCCACAAAGTTTGTTAAATTTTTGTCCATTTTTATAAAATTTAATAACTAGATTTTAATAATCTAAGCTAAATTCAGAGTGGTGTGATACCCTATATGAGGACCAAAGCCTATAGTGCCTATCTCTGTTTTCATGACTAAGAGTCCTGGAATGCGAAGCATATATATCGGTTAGGCGGTCAGATTAATGCTAAGCCCCCAGTGTTCAGTTCCCAAGCATGCTTGATATTCAGTTTTATTGTCCCATTGAAGGTTTTTGTTATCTATTATTTATAAACATATAAAATCATCACGAGATCATGATAAATTATTGAAAGCTGACTTTTCCTTTAAAATAGTGCTCAAAATTAAACTTGAAGTATTAGTTAATTTCTCTATTAAATATTCCCAGAAATAAAAGTATTTTTACTCATTTTTTAATTATTTTATACATATTATGTATATAAAATGTATTACATTTATAAGAGATTGTCTCCTTAGGAAAAATCTTAATAAAATAGCTTATGAATTGTAAGATAATAAAAATTTAGTAGTATGTGAAGGTTATTGATCTCCTTTTTTGCATGATAAGGATATTCATACTGTGTAGTCTCATTAAAAACAAAATTTTGATCTTTTGCTTTTATTCTTATTCCATTATTTAAAATTGCTTTTTTTTAAAAATCATTGCTAGATTGATATATACAGATGTATTGTTGTATATCTAGCAAAATAATTCTTAAAAAATATCTTCAAGTAAATCTATATTCATAAAAGTACTTAATAGAATAATCTGATAATGTTAAAAATTTATGCAAACCTTTCGGAATTCAGTGCAGAGATAACCAATATGGGTGTGTGTGTGAAACATGCATTAAAAACAACTTATAAAGAGATAATTTTTCTCAGTTACTTCAATCACAGATAATAATTGTGCTTTATATTATCACTCATAGTAAAAATTTATATTAATAGTAAAAAATTATATTACACTCATAGTAAAAAATTATATTAAATAATTGAGCTGACAAAATCTTGAGTTTCTTTAGGACCATTTACAAATTGCTATTAGAGTTTATATGGAATTCGTACTTTATAATCTTGCGATTTTATTTTCGTTTAAGAGTTTTTAATTAGTGTTTTTTAAAGAATTGTATACAAGAAAACAGCCATTTTTTAAGAACTATTTGTAATGCAATTTTAAAGTCAATTCATAGATTTTTTACAATTATAATAGGGAAACATGATGAAAAGATAATACTAAAATTCAAAGGATCATTAAACAAAGAATTAAAAAACGAGTTTGTACTTCATTGTTTGTTAATTAATCGTTACAATTTTTATCATTTTATTAACATTATTCCTTTGATAATAATAACAAACTTTAAAATGATTTGTACTTATTTACCTTGATTACTTAGTAAAACATTTTTACTTACAGAACTATTCACCATTTTTATGAGATTTTAAAATATAGAACACAGAATTGGCTAGTGACAAATATAAAATTCGTAGCAAATATGAAATTTGGCTTAAACTAAAAAATATAAATCATTCAAATAGTATTTTGACAGTTATGAAATATTTTATCTGAATTTTTAGGGGAATTTTTTGAAAAACAAAAAAGCATTAGGGACTAATTTTATATATAAGATATTTTATTATTATTTTGCAATTTATTATTTGAGGACTTATTAATTTTATAATAATTGATATCATAAAAATATGAAAATCTGTCACATGTTCATTATTGTGTATATTGATGATAATTTTAATAATAAGTGGATTTCAGAGCAAGTAAAAAACATTTATTTCCGACAATCTAATCCGATAACATAATTCAATATTAGATAAGAAATTATATAAATAATTTTATAAATATTGATAAAAATGTTTTCATATAATAACGCTGGTAAGCATAAAATATAAAAAAAGTGATAATAAAATTACAATAAAATCTGATGATTAAAATATAACTTTTATATAGAATATAAAAGTTATTTTTTAAGTCATTATATTAAATTATATATAGTTATATTTTAAGTTATTATTTATATTAAAAGTTATACTTTTATAAAGAAAATATTAAACAAAGTGAAGCTTGCACTAGCCCAATTGATTGATTCTTGATACAAATTCCATTACAAATCAATTATTCTGAGAGAGATAATTTTAATAATAACGCGCTAATTCCAGTATCACATTAGTTATAAGTTATCATTTCTCTTGAAAGATTTATCTGGAAATTAATTATTTTTGTATTGTCATATTTTTATTTTTCGGAAAGCTTTCATGAGAGTATTTTCTCTAAATACTATTTTTTATACTGATTATAGCATTAAATATGTATTTTGAAAAAACAGCTGTTTTATAGATATTTTATTTGAAAAAATTTTAGCTAGAAAAATTTCGAATTATCTAGAATTCATAAATAAAAGCATATACAAATTCTGATTTATTTTATGATTTAATCTATTTTACAGAATTGTTTTACGAATCTATGCTTTTCGTAAAATTATTGTTTTCAATGTCAATACTAATTTTGACCGCTATTGTAAAATTTTATGAAAAGGTCACGAGTTTCACAACAAAGATCTTTGTACAACTGAAGTGAGAACCATTTGTCTTGGAGCCGGCAAGTTTCTCTCTCTCTACTCCCACACTAACCTAGTAAGATCAGGGGATATTGTAGCCAATAGATGACCATTCGAAAGATACAAGACCGTTCAGGTGATATCTAAATGTATTCGTCTATTGTAACAAAACTTGCTGTGCTTTCGACATTCCGGTGACCTTCGGATTCCGTGCCCGATAATCGTTCTATTCTGCTGTCGCCCGCAAATACCATTCATTAACAAGTTTAGGTGTCTTTGTGTGTAGGAAGCATTATCGTAGAAAATGTTTCTTTTGCTCAATAAAAGCGGTGAGAACTTTAAAGTGTTACAGTGCTTTTTTGGATAGAATGTTCTCGAAACGATTTTGATAATAAGACAATAGAAACTAGTGTTACAAAATAGAACAAAGGAGATAATTATTATCATTTGATTTTTGAATGGCGATTCCAAATAAACTGACTATAAATGAACTTTATAATATTTAGAGCAACTTTTGAAATAGGATGCAGAAATAGTTGTAACAAAAGAAACTAATGCAAAAGATCTTATGCTTCAACTATATCTGAAAATCAAGTTGCTGATGAGGTGAAACGTAAATTAAATGCTGAGTATGAACAAGTTTGTTATTATTTATTGTGATTTGTGCAAGCTCTTATTTTTTATGATTGAAACTGCTCAATGCTATCCAATCTTAATTTTAAATTACAAACAATAACGAAATGGACATCTGAGCATGTATATATATATTACTAGTTGCAGGATCATGTGATTTTGAGATGAGTTCTATCTAAATTCCCGCAGCGCTATCTAAATTACACGCAAACCATTAAAAAATCACAAGCAAGCTAAAAAGTCACAGTAAAATTTCAATCACAAAAAATATGGCAAAAAGTGAATTATTTTTGTTCATACACTATAAACTACATATAGGATACTATATTTGGATGCAGTTTTGTAGTATAATTATTTTACCGAAATGATATAAATTTAAGAGGAAAAAATAGAATGATTATCTCGAATTTTAAAGTAAAATGATATGAAGTTTCAATTTTTCCATTTTTTAAAAATATGAAGCATATTTCTATAAATAAAAATGTTTAATCTATTAGTTTTTGATCTGATAACTGTGTATAAATTATAAATTAAGAGCACATATTGTTTTAATTTCATAGTGTGATTCTGTAAATTGAATGTGCACAGCATTTGTTCTTTACCGGAAGAATTATATTTTTGATTTTAATTATACTTTAGAATTATATTTGGACCATTGGATTTTATTTAACAATAAAAGATCTTGATTAATAAGAAATTATATAAAAGAAAAGACTTACATTTTTCTAAAAGTAAATAATTTTTATTAGATAGTCATTTTATTTAAATTTTTTTTAAAGAAGGAATAAGTGAATTTTTACTTCATCAATTTTAATTTACCATAAATTAATAAGAATGATATATGATTTTAATTGATAAAATTCCAAGAGTAAATTCTAATAAAAGGAAATTAAAAAGTTGAAGAAGTATCTACTTTTACAATATATTTCAGGAAGGGTAATTTTTTAAGTCTTTTTTTAAGATAACATGTCTTCAAATCATAAGTGATTATGAAAAATTTTTAGTTTATTATATATAAGTATCCAGAAAAGTCTCTGTATAACCAGTTCATTTTAAATTTCGCAATATCAAACACCTACTGTCTGTATATTTTTAGCAGCTCAGAAATTTCATATGTATAAAAAATCTACGTTGTTCTATATTTTTATTTGAATTTGCTTTTTTTCATTAATCCGAATCAGCTTCTAAATATTCTGAATATTAAAAGTATATATTTTAGTATTTCAGTTTAACTTGTAAAAAATTAGACTCTAAATATTTTGGTTATTAAAAAGTATTTATTTTAAAATTAAAAGAAAATTTTGCTGAGGATAATCTGTTGGTAGAATTTAAAATCTGGTAAAGATTGTCTTGGTTCAGCTTTTTTATAGCACAAATATTTTTTGAATGGAAAAGGCAACTGATTGTGGTTGCTCATTTAAAATTAATTATTTAAAATTAAGAAAAATACATGATTGAAAATTGAAAGTAAACAGTGTGGTATTGTGTGTGTGATACACCTCTTTGTATTATTTAAAATGCATTGTATTCACCTTTTGCAAGTTATTTCTCTCTAAAAATAGGTAAATAGGTAGAGTTATTTCTCTCTAAAATAGGCAAATTCTACAACTGATTTTATATTATAATATATTATTTTTCCACAGGATCAATTATTAAGCATGCTAACTGAATGGTTAGGGAGTTGGCGATATTTGGGAAAGATGAGAGCATTTACATGCCACATTAACGAAGTAACACAATAAGTGTTGATGCCCATATAGGCTTCCTCTTCTGAAGAGCTTAGTTAGACCATTGGTGGTACCATTAATTTCTATTATAATACCGAAAATCACACATAATTAATCTGATTAAATTACTGGTAAGGTTATCTTGACAATCACTGTGGCTGAATTTCAAATCAAGTAAAGTTTTGCGAATCATTTCATCATAAATATTCATTGAAATTGTCAGAAATAAGTCTTAGCAATCACGTCCAATTAACTTAAAGTATAAAAAATACTTTTAAATTTACCGATAACTAAATTCATTTTTTGTGTTCAACAAAACTGTTTGATTCTTATGTGTGCCTGACATATTTTATACATAAAATGTTGACTTGCTGAAAGTGTAAATACCATGTACTAGGCAATTATTACATTAGTTTTATGCTTGATGACCATATTTACATGCCAAGAATTTTTCTAATAAAAAAAGCGATGAACAAAGAAGGAATGCCATTTTTGAAGCTATCGTCTGAAATGAATGACGAGGAATATTCCGACAAATAGCGAAATGTTCCGAAAAAGCGGAAAAGGATTTTGAGCCGGCACCTATTGTTGTTGTGTGGAATTCAATTATGTGCGGAAGATCATCTCTCTTTGCTGTAGGTGACGCATTTGTGAGCTCAAAAGGAAAAGTGACAATACCACCAGCTGACCCACTTTCGGAACTTTGAACTGCTTTTTGAAGAAGAAAACACTTTCACAGACGATTCCAATGAACTTGTTCTGGATCAGAAGTCATAGTTTTTCAGTAATAATATTGATTGCTTGTAGTTTTGATATTCTTTTATATATCTTAATTTTAACGAATGAAACTCCATCATAGTAATTAAAATTCAGTTTAACTATCGTTTCAAAATATATTTAAATGTTAGATTAAAACAAGTATGAAATAGGAAGTTTATGCACATACATCATGAAGTTTATGAAATAGGAAGTTTATGCATATACATCATGAATATATAATGATGTATTAAGTTAGCTCAAAATAAAATTTATTTACGAACAGCAAATAAACATAGTTTTTATAGACACTGATGAAATTAATATATAAAATTAAGAAATTTTTTTTGTATGAAGAATTAAGATAAATTAGCAAAAGTTAAAACAAAATAGCTTTATTTATGAAAATAATTTTAAAATAGAAATGATATATTTATTTGCGACAGTATTTATAGCAAGAATTAATATAATTGAAATTAATTTCTTATAAAATAAAAAGGTATCCATTTAAAGCATAATTTTTCTAAATAAAAGTAGGCAATTTGTCTGGAATCCAAAGGTTACCGCTAAAGTATTATGAAATACTATTTTAACGAATCATACATTAAACATTAATTTATGCACTTAAAAAAGCAATCTTAATACGTATAGACTTAGTAAATATAGACAAATTAGAAAACAGAAAAGTTTTCTTTCTCTCACTCTCTCTCTCACATACATGCATATACATAGGATAAACTAACAAACGTATACAAATGAATTCTAGATTATATAAACTTATAAATTATAATATGTAAATTAATTTATTGGTATAGAATTAACTTATTTTATCTACTTAGCTCATATTTAATTAGTAAAATATGTGGAACTAACAGCTGTTATACTTGTTTTCTTATTTTAATTCTTAAATTTGCAATTTATATTTTGATTCCCAAATTAATGCTAGCCATTTCAGTTCATTATATGACAGATGAATGTTTGCAAAAATTTTGATAAAGTAATACTAAAGAAGCCTAATATTGATTATAATAATTCCTTATGCGTGCATAATGCTTTAAATTCAGAAAATAAAGTGATAATTAAAACTTATTTCTGTTTGTGAAGCAAATTCTCTCACTTGAAGAAGCTTGCTATTAATTCTCAAACAAAGATCTTGATTACCAAATAAGTTTGTAAATATTGGTTTTGAAGGTCAATAATTCCAAGAACTTCAAGAACAGTCGATATTTTTTTTATCTATATTTGTTGAAAACTCGAAGAAAGTTTGTGGGAACACAAGTTTAAATAATTAAAATATTTTTCTTAGTTGGTGAGTTTATAAAAGTAGTTCCTGATGGATTTATATAAATTATGATATTATATTCAACTATATAGTAAAAATTTGAAGATATTTATTTTGCAGAAGTTAAAATGTTTATATAGAGATATTCTCGTAACTTTTATTTTTATTAATAAAAATATTAAAGGAGAATGTCTGGCACATATATGAGAGGGGCCACCAAATACTGGTGAATTTGTAGCTCATGAGAAAGTGAATCGAAATCCTTAGCGGAATATATGTGTATCATGAGTTTCATCATTAGTATATATGCGTATGTATTTTGTTATTTTATTTAGAAAGAGGAATGGTTATCTATAAAAAGTTAAAATATATATGCAGAAAGCTTATGATAGAATATTAAAATTTTGCACCAATAACCCATAAAATTTATCACTGAAAATTTTTAATTTATTCGCTATTTCTTTTATGATAAATTAGGAAAAGCAATAAATGTAAAATACGCATACTTGCTTATTAAATATAATAAGTACTTTACCTTAAGAATCCAAGCTGATTGTGCATCAATATTTTCAAAATGAGTGTAGAAAAATAAGTGTACTAAAAATTGGTGAATAATTGCGTCATGATTGAAATTTGACTTTAAGAAAAGTTATACAGGAGTAATTATTTTGACCTCTAGCAGCCGAAAGGGCGATTGTTAGGAAACTTTTTAATAAAGCCAAGAAAAATGGTGAATGGGAGAACTATAAAACGGCCCTCACTAATTATAACACAAACTTGTTAGGAAAAGCAAAATTAACTCCTGGAGGAAGTTCTGTAAAGAGATAGATTCTATCTCTGAAAGAGCTATACTCCAAAAACTCATCAAAAGGGATGAACCTATTTTGGTTGGCACCTTAAAGGACAAGGAGGGTAATTTTGCTGCTTCCGGGAAAGAGGTTATGGAAATTATGACCAAAACCCACTTTCCAGGAGCTAGAGATATTTATAGCAACGAAGGAGAGCACTGCATTGGCTCTTTGCAAGGAGTCAATAGCGATCAATGGACCATCGCTAAAAATATCGTTAACTACAATATTGTTAAATGGGCAATCTCTGCCTTTAAACCTCTAAAAAGCCCAGGGCCTGATGGAATTATGCCCATCATGATCCAGAAGGCAGAGGAGGTTATCATACCAGTGCTAACTAGAATTTACAGATCTAGCTTAGCACTGGGTTACAAACCAAAGATATGGCAGAAGACCAGGATTGTTTTCATTCCTAAACTTGGCAAGGACACCTATGACCAGGCCAAGTCTTACAGACCTATCAGTCTTTCTTCATTCTTTCTTAAAATTATGGAGAAAATCAATAATCGGCATATAAGAGATTACTTGGGTAATAACAGTCCCTTGCATGCTCTTGAATTTGCCTATCAACCCGGCAAAACTACTGAAACTGCTTTACATCAGCTAGTTTCTAAGATTGAAACCACTCTGGATCAAAAAGAAATTGCCTTTATTTAGTGACAGTCAAGCCGCTTTAAAAGCGCTCAGTTCTTTCAAAATCAAATCTAAAATGATTTTGGAATGTAGAAACCTTCTTACAAAACTGGCAACTAGGAACAAGGTGATCCTGGTATGGGTACCAGGGCACAAAGGTATCGAAGGTAATGAAAGGGCTGATGAACTTGCTAAACAAGGATCGTCTTTTGCTCCCATTGGTACAGAACCTTTTTGTGGGATCAATTTGAAGACCGCAAAAACCAATGTTCTTAGATGGGAAAAACGGAAGATGTATGAAGCTTGGCTTAACACTCCTGGTCAATTCCACGCTAAAATTATGATCTGTGGATCATCAGCAAGGATTGCCTCTGAAATTCTAAGATGCTCTCGGCAGAAGATACGTTTAATCGTAGGCTTCATAACTGGGTACTTCTATTTCAGAAAACACCTCCATAAAATGGGACTGTTTCAGCAGACCTATCTGCAGGAAATGTCATACGCAAGAGGAAATGGACTAGCATATCATTTACGAATGCGAGGCTCTTGCCCTCCCTAGATTAACTTCTTTAGGCATCATCCATACTAGAGAGTTACACCTAGACTCCATTTAAGGGTTATCGGACTTTATTAATAAAGTGGGAGACCCGAGCAACTGGAACTAGGAAACATTGGGTTTGGAGTTAATAGTACAAAATGCTCATAAAGGCAGAGAAGCCCAATGACATACAAACCCAACTCTAAGAAGAAGAAGAAGAAGAAGAATTATTTTGACACGATTAAAAACAGTACGCATTTGTTCTTGTTGCCTGTATTTTGAAGCCGTACAAATCAAACCAGAAAGAAAAATACACTCGCGTCCATAAATTAAGGATAATTCAAGTTCAGGTAAAGGAAGAAACAGAAGCAAAACAAATGTGACTTATTTGTAAAGTCTATTTATTAAACAAAAGTAAGGTAAAAGAGACTCATATGTTTTGCATCATTAACAAAAATTGCGATTTTTACTCTCTGGAGCAAATTTTCAAAAAGAAGATTTACAAAAACCAATTTAACATGTTTGGTATGATGGTTAATACACAGTATGCCCCCCAGACGATGCCAGACGTACAACGCGTAGGCAGGCTGTGTATACAATTATCGATCTGATATTGGAGAATATTACACCACTCATCAAGCAATGCTCTCCGAAGTTCCGGTAGACATGTGGGAGGGTTTGACGGGCTGCAATTCGTCGGCCAAGCATGTCCCACACATGCTCTACTGGATTCATGTCCGGTGAGTATGCTGGCCAGTCCATACGGGTGATATTCTCCGATTGAAGGCATTCGTCTTCAATGTTTGCACGGTGAAAACCGGCGTTGTCATCCATAAACAGAAATTTTGTCCCATGGCGCCCCGAAAAAACGTACATGTTGTTCCAGAATGACATCCCGATAGATGTGGCCAGTCGAAGTTATATTCTAAACATGCAGGCTAGTTCTGGAACCCAGAAACATTTCTTCCCAAACGAGCAATTTTGAACCACCGGAACGGTGTAGTTCAATGGTGTTCTCTTTGTGGTAACGAGTACCTGGCCCTCTCCACATGAAATCACGGCAAGAATCAGACTGAAAGCTAAACCTGGACTCGCCGAAAAACATCACATAAGACCACTGTTGCGGTGTCCACAATGTATGCTCTCTACTCCTGGCTAACCGTAGGCGACAGTGATTTGCGGTAAGTGGAACACTTCTGATAGGCCTAAGAGCATATAGACCAGCGTGTCTTAAGCGTCTGTACGCGGTCTGCCTTGAAACTGTCTTACCGGTAGCTGAAGAGAGCTGACGAGACAGGTCTGATGCTGTGCTCCGTCTGTTTCTTTTGACAGTAACTTGCAAATACCGGTCTTCATTCGGCGTTGTAACTCGTGGAGCGACCTGTGCTATAACGTCTACTCACATTACTATCCTCTTGGAACCGTTGCCAAAGCCTGGAGATGACACTATGGGCGATTCCAAGTTCTTCGGATAATTCCAGCTAGGTACGCCCACATTAACGACGGCCGATAATACTACCACGTAAAACATCATCCAAATGTTTTCTTTGTGCCATAACTGTAAGGTTATTAAATTTAAAGGCTTTTTAAAGCGCTTGTGAACAAATTTACTTCTTTGCAACCATTCCTTACATACCACTTTTTTACACTCTCGTCATTGTGACGTACTATCCACGCCATCTGCTGGTTTCTTGTAATTTGCATATTATTCTTCAAGATGTGTGTGATAATTTTACACGTGAAACTTTTATTTTAGGGTTCAATTTCTGTGATTTTGAATTTTCCTTAATTTATGGACATGAGTGTGTATTATCATGTTATTGATAACATTTGTCTTTTTGGTTTGAGTTTGGACGTGTGAATTGAACTTAATTTATGATTTTTATTATGCTTGGTTTTAAATTTACTTACATCGATGATAATAAATCATATCATTGGTAATAACTAAAAAGGTCATTTTTCAAAATTATTTTATAGATTAAATAACGATGTTTAAATAGAAATTAAAACAGTTTCAGACTACTGATAAAACATAAATAATCATCTCGTTTCAAAAATAACTGTTTTGATTTGTTAGTATTTTTACAGATAGAATCATAAATGCAAATCAAAATATCTCGAATAGATACATAGGCGTTATGCAGTGAATAAAACAAAAATATAATTTTAAGTAAAAGATTTTAAAAATAAAATTAATTTTAGTTTAATGCATTTGTTAATTATGAAATATTAATTAGCATATTTCATAAGGAAATATCAAAATAAAAGACATATGGATGTGGTAATTAAATTATTAAGTGTGATGATTCAAATTGTATTGCAATTTTTCACATTTACACGAAGCCGTATGTTCGTCCCGAGATAACATGGAGAGATGTATATAGCCAATCGACATAAGCTCTAGTCCAAATAAAGGAAGAGAGCTTTGCACGAATTATGAGATTCGTTCACAAATGATCGGATTCGTTAAGATTAATAGTTTCTCTTAAAGGTAGAGTAACAACTTGAATACGCTAGATTAACTGTGAAATTAACATCATTTCAAAAATAGAACGTTTTTTGAAATAAATAGAAATTTAAGCCAAATAAGTAAGAAATTGAGACAAACTAACTGATGAATACATTTTAAAATTTAAAAAAGGGACTGTTTATAATTCAAAATACAAAATTATTAATAGTTTAACAACAAAAATATTATCTTATTTTCAGGTCCACCTCTAATTGAATTTAGAAACCCCGTTAAGTTAGTTTGATAAAACTTTATCATTTATAAATTTTTTTATTTATAAGATAGAACACGAAATTAATATAAATACATTGTTGAATTAATTTAACAATAAGAAAGTTTTAAGATAGAAAGATTTGATTACTCTTCATGAAGGTCATACTATTGCTGGCACATTATATATATATAGATTAATATAAGGCAAAAATATATTAAAGTAATGAATACAATACTGAAAATACAACATGATAAAATGTAAACTACAATATATTATAGGAAATCTAGCCAGTGCAAAAGCAGCCTAAGAAAGATTTGCCCATATAGATAAGATAAAACATGAAAAAAATATTGAAACCAGAAATAATTATTTCTGGTTTCAATATTTTTCATGTTTTGTGGATATATATATATATATATATATATATATATATATATATATATATATATATATATATATATATATATATATTACTATTATTCAATTTATTTATTTTGCATGAAATGAAAAACAATTTTGTTTTCTTCAAATGTAAATTGTATGTTAAAACAGCAAACATAAAATGATATTTTTTAATCAGTTCCGTTATTAAAATGGACAATTATTAATTTTCAATTACAAGAAAACCATTTCAAGGTTTCATTGTATAGGTTAATATGTGTGGTATGCATGGATTATAATTGTATCTTATGATACGAGAATGTTTTTAACATTTTTAAAAAGACAACCACCAAATTAATGCTAAATATTAAGAAATTCAGAAACGAGCGGAAGTTTTTGTGTATCTTTGTATTAAGTATATGCTTTCTATCGCCTTTCAAGATAATTAGTTGGATTTATTTTTTGTTTGATTTTCTATAAAACATAATATTGTGTCAAAATAGTATAAACCGTTCAAATCATTGATTTATTGTTATTATTGAACGAAATCATTGGAATAATGTATATTATACATATTGTATATTTAAATAGAAAACAATGATTTAATCTTAAAAAAGCTTTGAATTTCAATATTTATGTCACATGAAAGATATAAAATAATTGACATGAAATCGTAACAAGAAAGAACCATCATAATTTTAAAAAATTGAACTGATGAAAATTATTTTTCACCATTATCGAAGTGTAAGTTAAAACTTAAAACAATTCAAGCAGAAACTAAGATAAAAAGAGTTGTTGTCAGATAACAAAAAAAAAAATTATTACATACATGCAATACGTAATAAACTTTAGCGATGTCTAATATTAAATTGGGGACAAAGAATTTTAAAGATTTACAACGGGTACCAGTTCTTGAAAATGTATTAAATATTCTGTACCTGAAATCCCCATTCCAAACAAAATTCTTCTTCAAGCAAAAAGCATGTTTCTACTGTAGAATGATGTTTGAAACTTTAAAACCGACTGCGCGTGTCTTTAGCTTCAAGTATTTGCTAGCTGTTATTGGGTTTCAACGCAAGCCTTGATTGATCCGCTTATATAGCTTTGCTTCAACCATTAACATATAAATTGACACATTGTTATCACCAATTTAATCACTTGCCTTTAGACTGGTTACATAGAGGAAGACAAACCCGAAACACAGGGGCGTACATTCCATAAATGCACTCTTGTAATCCTGCACAATGTTGGCTTCTTAGATGACAGTTTTTTTTGTATATTTTTCAACATGAAATTGTGATTGGTAGTTACTTACCATATTTGCATTCTTCTATTTATTTCTGCAGCACGGATAGCAGCCTTTTCTATTAAGAATTTCAAAATTCAACATTTTTCAAGGTGTGCTATCTTTAAGAAGTTAAGTGTACTGCGAATATAATTATTAGGCATTTTAAATATTTTTTCTCTCTTTTTATAAACTAATAAAAATTATTAAGATGTAAATCATTTTGGATTGTGGTAAAAACTGAATCCAAATTTCATAATTTTAAATGAGGAATTTAAAAATTTCTTTGAAAACTTTTTTTTATCAGAGACAAATCAACATTGGTTCTGAGCTTTGACATACACATTTCTCATAAATTTAAGCTTTTATTATTTAATTTGGTGAGTTTAGTTTGGTTAGTTTGTCGCTCAACGGTCATTTTTTGCACACGAGGGCTAATTAGACCGGGACCTATTGCTTAAAGTGGATTACGAACCACTACAAACATCCATACCCAAGGTGGGATTCGAACCCACGAACTGTTGAACCGAAGGCAAGAGCGCTAACCATTCGGTTACCAGCTCGGCGTTAATTTGGTGAAGACTAATGTTGATTTGTTATCTGAGAAATAAATGAAATCTTTAATACTAATGAATTTTAAATATTTTTATCTATAATCTGTTACATATTGAAATTTATACATCTTGCAATTTTCACATTATTTTCTTAGAGTAGAAATGATTGTTTTAGAAAGGTAGTTAATTCCATTGATTCTAAATAAGTTTACGGTAAAATGGTAACGGTTATACAATATCTTTCATTTCTTATAAATTAAAAATGGCGGATCATAAATGGAGGAACAGTGTCAACTTAAGTGATAATCATCAAGACAGCACGATCTCAAAAGACTTTAAATGAATTAATTATTGATAAAAAAATATTAAAATTAAATTATATGAACTGATAAAAAGTTTTAAATAATATTATTTTCCATTATATCCAATGACAGATGTCTTTCAGGAAAAAAAATGTCATACGTTTGATGGATACTTTGAAATATCTTTATTACGTAAAAAGAAACAAATAACATTCAAGGACAAAGCGAAAAAGTAATAAAAGTGTTCCCCTGATCATAATTATATAAAATTAACAAAATTGATTATTACTTTAAAAATAAAGGAATGAGTTTACCAGAAAGAAAATTTAACTTTTCATTTACAATTCAATATTAAGAGTTTATTATTTGCGCTGCTTGCGAAACTATTGTGGACCGCGTTAATAAGTTGCTTCAAATAATCTTTTAAAGCCATCTTGTATGTCTGATTAATCTGTAAAGAAATGTTATCTCGAAAATGTCTACTTAGTATATGCCAAAATTATACTCTATGGAATTTGTTGTTGTTCCTTATTCCTCTTGATCTAGTACAATCTAGACCAAGTCCAGTAGATCGTTCGCCTAGAGAAAGTCCCGAACCAGCGCAGGGTTTTCAAAAAGATCTCTCTTCTCCAAACCCAGACAGGAGAGCAGATGGTCCGGAGAAGCTTGTTGGAAATTACACCTGAGGCACACAGGGAACACTTTCTGACCCTGAACGAATGTAAGGGTGCGAGTATGTCCAGTAATGAGCCTGGTAATGGTGGTTTGCAATTTCCTATTGCCCTTCAGCTCCAGGGCAGCCCCAGGATGGTTTTGTTCGTATCAGTCATGAGTAGGTGGGATCCTCCAAATCTTGCTGTTTTCGGCTTTGACCCTTGAGAAAATTTCACTTAACGTAAGTAATCCACCATTTTCAGTTGTTTCAGCAGAGCCCTCCTTAGCCAATTCATCGGCCAAGTCTTTGAAGTGGAGGTCCACATGGGAGGGTATCCACTGTAGATGAATGTCATTATGTGAGGAGTAACTCTTAAGTTTGTTTACAATGTCCATGCCGAGCCTGTCATTAAATGGAATTTAGTTTAGGTGATAGTATTGACTATATTTTGTGTTCAGTGTAATTTGCTAAAGGCTTCTGCGTATTTAAACGTTTTATACTCTATAGACTATAATATTCATAAATAAATATAGACGATACCAATTACCTGCCGAAAAAAAGCAAATAGGATCCAAGAATATATCGATGTATTATCTCTGTTTTACCACATCTCACTCTACGATTTGAAATAAAATTTTTAATACAACATTACAAATCTCCCATTATTTCTCAATTATTACTATCAATTTCCTGAAAATTATACCGATGAAATGAAATCTCATGGTTTCCCATTCTTTTGGGACTATACATAATGTTTATCATTTATTAATCTCCTTAGAGAACAAGACTTTGATTTGAATTATTGTCTGATTTCATTGAAAAGGGTCATTGGGTCATTACATTTCGCAATCTTTCTCAAAAATAAAGTGCGTTTTAAACTTATTTTCTGATGTGCAAAAGCGGTTACAGGCAGCTGTATACACAAAACTAAGTTTATTGAATCACTTATTAATGGTTTTCGAACATACTTAAATGCTACTAGCAGTAACAGAATCTTTATAAGTGCTATTTTTCCCTCACTAGAAATCTGACATAGTTATCCTGCTGTGACTGGTGGTTTTTTCTCTAATTCCGGTACAATTTCATTCAACATTTACACATTCAGATTTTTTTCTACCACGTTTGTAATTACTGCAACTTAAGTGGCACTTTGCTTTGAAGTACCTAAAAGTTAGAATGGTATAATATTTAAACAAATGATCTTTCTTAGATCTTCCCATAGTCAATATTTGAACATTAAAGGAAAGTTTACAAAACTACAAATGGTCTTATTAAACTGTGTCTCTTATATCTCCTAAAACAACGACAAAACATGATTTTCCTGAATACGTTACGTGTCATATGAATCGGAAGATGCAGGTATTGTTATATTTTTATGCGGGTACGAAGGCTTAGAAATTCAAAAGTATCCATGGAAAAAGTGATTATTAAAATTATATATCTGATATTATATTTTGAAAATTATGATTTGATCTTTGTCTGATATTAGTTTCTGAAGTAGTTTATCGATGTTTTGATAGCATAATTTCGTCTCACAAAAGAGTTCTTGCAGATGTTTTCAAGTAAAAAAATGGTCACACAAATTAACAATACTTATTTTTAATGTTTCAGTACTTAATGCTGCTAGTACACATCAATGCTTGATGACACAGTACTAATCATAAATATGATTACTTTCTCGTAATACACAATAATTGCTAAAAATAAGGAAGCGAAGACTACAATTTATACGTAATATAATTAAAAGGAAAAATTTGCAGATATCATGGCAAAAATATAAAGATGCATTTATATTTTTCTTTTATTGATTATTTTATTTATTTACATTTTATTTAATTTATTTATTAAATATAATTAGTTTAGCTTTTAAAATAAAAGTCACAAAGTGTGATTATATACGCCATACAATTTTGAAAATTCTTTTGGTTGAACTCAAATTTCTTTTAATGTATTATTTATATGGCACTAAAAAAGTCTGACCATTTTTAAATGTTTTTTTTTAATTTTATGTTTATTAACATGTGTTATTATGTATCACGAATGTTTGTAATATGCTGCATTATATTTATATTTGGTAAAAATTATTCATTATTATAATTTGTTAAATTTTTAAAAAGGATTTTTTTTAAATGATGAAATTAGAGTAACATAATTTCACGTTTTGATGTCGATTTTTTTTCAATTTTGTCAAAAAAGGAACCCAAATTTTGCATTATTATTATAACTATCAGTTACTATCACTTATTATAATCATCAGTTACGATCACTTACTATAACTATCAGTTTATTAATAACTTATCAGTACCATGTAAAATTGTTTTTTTATGCATTTAGTATTTTTTTATTAGATTATATTATTTAGTATTCACATTTTTTTATAATTATAACTGTATGCTTTGTGTAATGTTTACCATATGCAAAAATTGGTATATAAATTTATTGAACAATTATATACGTAAGCATACTTCAAAATTCTTAACAAATTTTTCCATCAACTCCAGATTAAATGTAATAATATGGTATCAAGTGCAAGAAGATCAATATAGGACTCTCTGGTGAACTCTGATATAAATCTACCTAGATATTTTGAAATATAAATTATCTTTTCACCATAACTAGGCACGGCGTGGGCCGAAACCGCGTTTTCACTTAGGCATCTTCAAAGTTCACAAAAATATTTTAAAAACCCTTTTACGAGGTCATCCTAAATCAGGTCGCTTTGTATCAGCATCCTGAAAATTAGAGGGGCCCCACGGGGTTGCCAGACTTTATTTTTGAATTATATTAGGAGAAAAACTAACCTAATGACCCAGATTCGATACATTCTCCACGATACTGAAACTTTCAAATGAAGAAATATCGCGAGAAAACAGCATAGGATGAATGAACTTCTTTACATTTGTTGCCAATTTATCGTTTTTAATGGCGAATATGTTGATCGCGCTGCTTGAAGTAATGAGAAAAGTCGTTTGCGGCATCATTTAATGTGCGCCTTACCCCCAATTATCGCACAATACGGGAGCAGCTATGCAGCGGATTATCCGCGTTTTTTTGTTCATTAATACATATCATAGGTGGATCGTTATTTTGCAAAGCAACAGCTGTGAAAACACTAATCAAGAAAGTAATATGTTGGGGGAAGTACTTGTGAATTTAATGGAATTTTTAAGCTACGCTGTTGTATATGATTAGAGAATATACTACTTGCGTTATGGATAAGTTTTGTGTAGAAATCAACAATTGAAAGATATTGAAAAGGTCTAAAAGAATTTTTGAATATCTTAAACTAGCTAAGAATAGTTGTTAAAATATTTATTTAAACAAAAACATTCAATTTTGTTACATATTTTAAGCTACTCATTTAAGTAAGATTTTACTAATAAGAACTAGAGAATGAACTATAACATGGTGAATGATTTCCAATTTTTCATCATATTTACTGTACATTTTTTTAAATTTCTAGACACTACTTTTTCTAGTTCATTTTTTCAAGTTTGTTGAAAATGTAAGATTTTCCTTTAATTTATAAAAATGTGATTCTTTAATTTCCTTTACTTTATAAAATAAGTATGATGAATTTTCTTGCTTTAGAAAAAGGAAAGTTGTCATCTAAAAAATTAAATTTGGATTTTTAATAAGCAATTGATTTTAATAAACAATATTTTATTTTTCAGGAAATGATGTATCAATTAAATCTTTTTTAAACTTTTTTACGTATTTTGATTTTAATATCTAATTAATAAACGATGCAAGGCCTTCAAATGGTGGTGAAAATTACAACATTTATCAGCATTAATTTACGACAATTTATTCTAGAATGGTTTGTTTCTAAATTATAAATGTATACATACTGCGAAATATCGTATAAAATAATTTTAATATAATCCAAATAACAATTAAGTAAAATTTCAAAGATAAGCGCTTGAGTTTAACCTCGACACTGATCTATAATACCAACAAGAATATTTTATTTTATCAGTGATATTCCTAATTAAAATTTAGTTAAGCTATTTTTATAAATTACATTTATGGATCTCACATGTTAAAAGTTGACCAATGTTAATTTAGAGATCCCCACATGTTTTTCTTTGACGTTAATTAGACATTTTAAATTCATTTTAATAGTTATATCAATAAAAGAATGTCTCTCCACCAGATACAACTTTTTAAATTCTTATGAATATCATCATATATCAGTAATATTTTACACATTTGATTTATTCCATAAAATATTTTTTCAGAAATTCTAAAATTGATTTTAATCAAATTTTATTCTTGCATTGAATAATGAAGAGCTTAATTGATAAATTTATTTCCTTCTTAGTGCCTATGTCTCAGATGAAGCTTCATCCCCAACTTACTTTATAAATTTCTTCACAATTGGTTAAACTAGTTTGGAATCAAACAAAGTAGCGAAAGATTTTATATGAGTAAATATATTTATATGGAAAACGTATCTTTTTTAATTTTCTACGGAACTGGATTAAATACATCCAATTTTTGTTAATTATTAACATGTATAATTTATAAAATCTTTTTACAGAGGAAAATTAAAAAAAATTTCAATACTTTTCTTTGAATGATTATTTTTAATTAAAATAGTATTGATTGAAATATAAACAAATTTATTCTAAAATGAAATATTTAAAGTGCTTATAGTTAAAAAGGAGAACTTTGTTGCTTTTGTCGAAAGAAAATTGAAGTGATAAAGAATAAGTTTGTCTTGAATTTTAGTTTTATGTGAGTTAGGATAGTTTATTAAATAATCTTTCTGACTGGAATAAAGAAATACTTTTTAAACTTTATTTGCATCACTTTATATTAATATTTATTTGATTTAAAAATTCTAAAATTAGGTGGATTATCCACAGGACCACATAAATTTGATGTAAGATATCATTGTTTGCATCAGATATACTATATGCATACATAATATATAATCTATGCACTTTTATTATATGAACTAATTCTCAAGTTCATAATTTTACTGAGTGAAAAACAAGGAGTTGTGTGGATTATGTAAATGATTCAAATAGAAAAGAATTGAAGTAAAACCTTATTATATTGACAAGTTTATAATACACTTAATGTTATGTAAATCTCTTGATTGTAATTGAAAGTCATCATCTTAAGTTGACATTTGTCGTTAAGATATATCCTAGGATCAGGTGGGAAATGGCAGCGTTCTTGTTAAATTTGCTGTTCTTGCTGCTAGGGGGTAGCAAGTTTAATACTAATTCAGGGAAAAGAATTCCCGATAAATTCGTAACAGGTCCATCTATTGGCTCTTTTGGGAAAGATGGAAACGGTTTCAAGAATCAACCTCATTAGTTTAATATAGTTTAAAATTAAGAGGCAATATTAAACCAGACACTTTTGTGTGAACACACAGTTACACATTCTTATTTTGTTTAATATATTTGTATCAGTTAACTCACTGTATAAATCCAATGTGATAAAAATACAGGGATACATATGCAAAAATTTTCGTATGATATGGTAGTCTCTTATTTAAAATTCATATTTCTTTTTAATTATTTTTAACTTTATTTTTACAATATTATTATTATTATTTATTAATATTACTAATAAAAATTTAATTTTTAATTTAGTCGGAAACAAAAATAATAGTAAAATACATATAATATTGTAAGAAAACTTTTTAATATTTTTTTTCTCTCTTTTTTTTCAAATTTGAAATTTTTATTTTTCTTAAAAGTTCAGTGAGGTCAATGTTAAGAAAATCAGTAGTGTATGAAAATATAATAAAAAAAATAGCGTCTACCGAAAAAAATGATTTTAAATCCATTTCCTTCTCCGAAAAAAATATTCGAAATATTTCGGAAAAAATTCTCAAATTATCCTTTGCTCCACGAACCAGTGCATAAGATGAAAGAAAATACGTTTTTTTATTATGATATGGATTCAAAATTGCACATGTCGCTTCTTCAATTTGGCGGAATTTGGGTCATTTCTGTTCTTTCTAAGAGGTGTGACATCACAGGGGTGGATGGCACCGAAAATTCGCAACTTTCTGCATCAAAGAATGAACTATAACAACGAGTCACAGTAAAGAATCATAAACATAATATAACTCTCTGGTGACGAGTAGAGCTCCGTAGGCCGCTGGTCATCGTGACAAAATATTATGAAAAATTTAATCTTTAAATCTATGATTCAAGGATAAACAGTAAAACTTGAAACATAACTTTTAAAATTTTGTGAATTTTTTGCGTTTGTTCCTGTATAATCAGTTTCCAAACGTCTCAGTTTGAATGAGCCTCGAAGAAAAATAACTTTTATTTTCTGGTAAGTTATAAACAGTTCGTATATCTTTTAAGGGTTTTTCCTAAATGTAGATATGAAAACAGGAAACAGGAAAATAAATATTACAATATTTGATGTACCATATAATACTTTTAGAGAGCAAAATAATATGTTAAAAACAAAGTTGGTAATAACAGAAGAAATTTAAAGTTTTGTGTTAATTATTATATTATTTGTAAGGAAAAATTTAAACCATATTGTTTAATTTAATTCTGGTCTTTAAAATTTAGTTTTGATTCAGAAGTTTTTGCTGCATTTATGACAGAAGAAATAATTTATTAAGAAAAAATAATGACTGTATAATAAAATCAAAATTTCTAAAAGAATGCAAAAAATATTAAGTTTTTATAAATATATATTTACAGTTCAAATGTTATAAAATGATATGAATGTTTTTTAATTTATGAATATGTTTCTGAACTCAATTTAGAGAAATTACTGAAACTAATTCGCTTTTTTGGAAAAACTTTAATTATTATATACACATATATGAAATCTAGCATGCTTAACGTAATTTTCGTTCTCATTTCTAGATTATATAGTATTATCTAGATTTAAATAATCCATATCATAGCTATCTTATTAAAATAGCGTACATTCCATACAGCGTTATATTTTATTTAATACACTTCTTGTTTTCTAATAATACTTATGATCAAATCATCATCGAAGAAAATGTGATCAATTATTTTCCTGAAGTTCAAAAAATATATTAAGCATTTGTGTTTATATTTAACGAACGTTTTTTAAAATTTGAAGTGTTCAAATACCTTTGAGTTACAATGTCCTTATACTTTTAAGATTTATAACACTATTAAGATTTAAATCAATACTGTGTTATTTTTTATTTTCTCTGATAAAATTTATCTCGAATTATGGAACTATGATTTACTGGTCATCGAATATGCCTTTCTTAACTTTATCAGTATTACAAAGAGAGTACACCGATAGAAAAGTAATTTTTTGAAAACACTGTCATTTAAAGTAAAAAATAAAATCAAGAAGCAAGAAAAAATAGAAAAAAGAGAACATTTTTACTTCCTGGTCCATTAGAACATTATTTTACTAAATGAAAGATTAAGCTTAAGCAAATTGAAGTTTTCATAGCTCTTTTTTCTTTCTTTGGGTATTTTTTAATTTTCAGTGAAATGAACAACATTTTAAGCGAATGATTCTTTGTTCGTATAACATTTATAGTCATAATAATACAATTTGAAAATTTTTTATTTTATGTAAAGTATTAGGTCGTAATTTTAGGAATACATGTGCCCTTTGTTAAAAACCAGTAACCTAGAGAAATATTTTAATTCTATTTTCCACTTTTCATTTCAGACTTTCTGGTTTATTACCAAATACTCTTGCTTCTTGACAAGATAAAATATTCAACACTAGCAGTCTGATTGATTTTCTTATCAACGAATTTTCTGGATAAGGCTAACTTTCAATTATATTTCACAGATCAGGTCAATGTAGTCTGTTTTGAAATTTTGTTTAAATGACTAGTTTGATTTTTCGCATTACGAATATTGTTTATTTAGCCTAAATGATTTAGCAACATAGGTTTTTTATAAGAGAATAAAATACTGTGAGTGACCATTGTGATAAAAAAGATAAAACCCTAACCAATCACACTTTTTAAGAATTACTTTCAATCATAACTAACCCATTTAGTAGCGCCTTCCGGAAAAGTTAAACTACTGCAATCACTCTCAAAAGAAACAGACAAACTAATGATAGAGAATTTTCCGAAGTTCACAACTCAAGCAGAGCAGAAAAAGTATAAAGAAAAGCTGAAAGAAAAAGCTTCTCAGTAGGGGGAAATAACAAACACATTTCGGTATTTTCATTTTCACACTATGCCTCATTAAGTCTAAGGGAGTTGAAAGGAAAGAAAAAAACTCTAGTTTCACAATTTGGGCTGTGATACGACGTATTGAAAACCTATCATATATTGCTCAAAATTGTTCAGCAAGATAATGGCTGTAAAGAAATGTGATTTGTTTTCGTAATTGGTTTAAAAAAAGGTAAAGTGAAAAAATGAACAAAATACTTATTTATTTAAAAAAAAAATGGAAATAAAAGAAATTCGTTGACTGTATGAGAATTTCTTACTATGTTTGATGGCATCAATCAAAATACAACAAATTTAAACGCATATGCTTATTAAGGAAAATCAGCCACACACACACACACACACACAAATATATATATATATATATATATATATATATATATATATATATATATATATATATATATATATATATATATATATATATTGAATAATTTGTTAAAGATAAGCTGTGTAAATACATCAATAGATATCTATTGATAATTATATGAGTAGTAATTTGCATTGTAACTAATAAAGCAAATACAGTCTAATTGCATATACTTAGTATGCAGCTTTCTATGGCTTTACAATGTATTTACTTAGATCATGTTTCTAAAAAACTCGAGGAAAATTATTTTTATTTCTTTCATATTCTACGATTTAGAATTCTGATATGCATTCCAAATTATCATTTTGGTTTAAATAAATTTGTGAAAATTAAAATTTAAAAATTATTATACCAGATACAGCTATAAGTGTTCCTTTCTTTCAATGAGATTAAAGTGTTTTGGAAGTGCAATAATTAAACTTTTTTACTTAATTAATATATATCAGTTAAGAAAACAGTAGACACTTTATTGGCTATTTAAATTGAAAATGAATGCTCAGCACAGATTATGAGCTATACTTTTTATTTTCTGTAATCTTTGTGTCATTCAGAAAATGTGCATGAATATACTCTAATTTTCTACCTATTAAGGTAAATCAATAAGGAAAGTAGAAGTGATTGTAGCGCCAATGATGAGAAATATCATAGTGAAAAAAAAATCGTGCTCCAAATCTTTTAATGGTGTCGAACATGAGAATAAGCAGATAAGAAAATTTTAATGCTCATCCTTCAACGATAACATGATTTCTGCATGCATGATCGGTTGCATCTGATGACTCTGAACTGAAGTGAAGAAAACCCACCTCCGAGAAGTGAAAGACTGCGACACAGTTATAATATTCTTATACCTTGATAGAAGTCATTTCTCTCTGTAAACAACAGTTGTCATATGCTACGTGAGAAAAATATAAGTTCGTTATCCTCACTTGTCACTACAGTTTTCTTTAAGAATCTTGAATGTCAAATCTATTAAAAGTACTGTTACTTAGCAAGAGAATAACTTGATAAATAATGACATTATTTCATGATGTATTTTATGCATATTAAACTTAGTCATTAATTAATAAATATATAAGTTGTGAGTTTAAAAACAGCGAACGGTAATTTTTTAAACTTAACTTGTGACTTTTTGATGAATAAAAAATAGATAATCAAAATAATATAGCAATTGTAATATAGAATTTTATAATCTATATATAATGTTTTCATCTGGGGAATGTATTAACCTAAAATCAAAATTTTTTTCAAAGAATAATGCATTGTTAAACAAATAAGTTATTCAACATTCAGTTTCATTAGAATACACTGTTTAAAACTCAAATATTGTCCTGTTTAGGCATTTTTATTACTAGCATTCATTTTATTTATATAGGAGAGTAAATAAATTTCTTCAATATCGTATATGCACAGAATCAGACACTCCTCTTAACTTACAAGTGAAAAACTGGAGCACCAGCTCACATTTATGGCAAAAAAGCAGCTCAGAAGCTCCTTCTAGGGTGCTGGTCTTGAATTTTAAATTAATAATGCGGGCACTGTAACAGTTTGGATGGAGACAGCATGTGAAGATCAATTTGACACACTTAAGTATTCTGCTAATGAACTATTGGCGAGAGAGTAACTGACGGATCAGAGATTTTTGTTAAGAACTGTCGATAATTCTTTTCTGTGCTTCGTTCAAAGGTCAAAGTTCTCATTATTTATTTCACACAAACACGTTATTTTTAAAGCTAATAAATTTTTCTGAAGATTAAATTACTAAACTATAAGAAATTTAACAATCATTGAAATATGAAGAAATTATTTTAAAAGTAAGACATTTAAAACACATATTCCTCATTTTAATTTAAATATTCTTTTTGAAAAGCTACTATTTTAGTATGTTACGCTTTTTGGGCTAATATAGGGAAGTAATTGAAACTTTAAAATGTATAAGAACAAAATTATTTAATGATTATATTTATGAACAGCTTATATTTTAAAATTACATAAATGTATTTGACCCTACAGTTATAGTTAATTAATTCCAGTAAATTTTATTTACGTCATATTTTATTTTAAAATGAAATATATTCTTTTTTTATAAGAAATTATGCTTTAAATTTGCAAAGTACATTAGATATTTTAAATTGTTTATTGAATTTTTGGAAAAGAGATAATTAATTCATTTCAGAAACATTTTCAACAAATTAATATTTGTTGAAATATTATTATTGTGATTATTAAAACGAAGATGTTAAATTATATGAAATTTAAATCCGCTTTTAATATTTCAGATGATCAGATGTGACCATAATATTACATGTTGTTTAAAATAAGAGATTTATTAATTTTCTACAATCATGTTATTTATTACCTTATATTTACATTAAATTAAAACTAACTTCAATGGTGACTTACCTATTCATTTTTTATCAATGAAATTACAAAGTAATATTCAATAAAAACTTATTTTATGTGATGCTTAAATTTACCAATAATAATGCCTTTTAATATTAAAATGATATAAAACAAATAAAAATATTTGTAATAGCATTGTAAATTTTTTAAAGGCATGGTTTTTATATGTTGGTTAAAAAATCGGTTAAAAATAAATAAATACATAAAAGTCAATTAAAAATAAATGCATAACATTAAGATACTAACAATGATCAAGGTTTGCAAATATCATGCGCATGTTTTACAAGATTTTGTTTAGTGTTGTATTCAAATCATAAACATTTATATGCTTACGATTTGAGTAAATATCTGAAATAAATAAGGAATATATATAAAATCTCATAGGATTGGTATGAATATGATAGTAGATATATCAATAAAGTTTATGTAACTGCATCGAAATTGCATCACTTTGTGTTTTATACAATACGGTATCAGTGTAGAAAATATTTATAAGGATCCGTGTAACTAAAAGTTTAAATATTACATTAATTTTGATCAAATTAACATAACCATAAGCTTTTATAGCAGAGTAAAAATATTAGAAATGGAATGTATTCTCTATAAAATAAATTTGATTACATTTATATTATTAATTAATAAAGCCGTCAGTTATAGCATTAGTGCAATATATGTTTCTATATTAATATATCTTTCCATCATATTAATTTTACTAGAATTTTAGATTGAGCGTCAAATTATGCTCTTAATACCATTATTTTATATTATAGAAAAAGACAAAACTATGAGCATATTAATAAATTTGTACAAAAATATTGGCTACAGAATCATTCTTGTGCTAACAGACTTTTACAGTAATATGCTTTAAAACCTTTAATATTTTGATTTATATGTGAAAATTTTACATAGAATTACTTTTATTCAGTTCTATTATATTTTATATTATACACAGAATTAATTTCATGCCGTTAGTCCATAGTAAAAATTTAAGTTGCTCATATAGTTTCGCTTGTGTTATAAAGCTTTTATACCTATGAACTATGATAAATGAATCTAACTTACATAACATTTTGTCTGTACTCATGAAAACTTTATTATCTAATCAATACACACACTGTTACATTTAACTATGCAGATTGTAATCAAAGTAATCAATACATTTACAATAAGTAAAACTTTTCAAATATAATTTGAAAAATATTTCCTTTGTCTCTGGTTCAAAATCTTAAAATGAAAACGGTTTTGGTTTTAATGGCAAAACAAATTTCTATTAGCAAACCGAGAGAAAAATTTAAAATGATTTGCAAAATAAATTATCATAAAACATGTTGTGGCTGATAAAAATCTACAATTTACGTAAAAAAATTAGAAAATAAATTAAAGCTCACATCACAGAAATTTTCTCTTCTGCGACCTAATTGCAATAATAATTCCATTGCATCACGTGCAGAAATTTTGAATGGTGTAAATTAAAAATTCCTACAACAATATCATAATAGGGGAATTAGATCTATATCTCTAATTTCTCAAGGTATTCTTGTATTGATTATTTCTTTCAACGTAGCCATATTTTTATAGACAGAATGCATCATTTTCTGTGAAGCCGGTGAAGTTGTATCGGAAACAATCAGCCGCATCCATCTTTCCAATCTCTCCATAGCAGTGAAGAGTGCTTGAACGGGTATTTGTGTCATACCATATGAAAGCGTAAAAGAGTTTCAATGGTGGAAAATATATTGGAGAACCTTTTCAATTTGCTCAGCAGACTGTTGGCCATCTTGAATGGAACAGTAATGCATCCGGATGTGGTGCTTTGTTCGGAGCTCTTCTCCATTTCGTGGCATGATTTCTTTGAAGCTGTTAGTCTAATACCGAACAGCTATCGCAATTTATAAGTATGGACATATATTTGCATAGAATGAACTTTTTTGCTTAAATTATTAAACAGGAAGAGGGAGAAAGAGAAGGATCAGAGAAAGCTAGAATAAAAATTAATTTTCTTAAATAGTTTATTATTTTTGAAAAATAATTGATATCTGAATATATTGTTTTTTAATGTGATAAATATATGTTTTTCTTTGATAATTTGAGATCAGACACTAAGAATATTTTACTAGAATGCTTAAAAATGGTCCTTGATGAAATATTTTTAAAATATATAAGGTAAAATTAAGCATGTAATGAAAAATATAGGCATAAAAACGATACTTAAAAAGTGTTTTGACTTAATCTTATTCTATTTGAAATATTGAAAAGTTTTTTTAGAGAAAAGTATATTTAATTTTGGATTTTCATTCTTTGTTTAAATTGTGGTATCGTACACCTTTATTTCATTAATAAATTCTTATATTACACAATTAACTCCCAGTTGGGTAAATGAGTCTCTTTTGAAGGAAAGAATAAATCCTATGTTGTCACATTATTTTGTTGACAGGAGTTATTTTTCCATTATTTCACGTCTACTACTTGATATTTTATCAATAGTATCATTTGAAAGTTTAGCAATGAGATATTGCTTTAGGTTTGATTTGATTCTTTATGTGCTCACTTTCTCAACACGAGTACTTATACGAACTCAGAGATATAGTTAAAATGAATTTTAAACAGCAAAAAGAGCTTATACAAGAGGTAAAGGTAAAAGCAAATGAACTGTTCAATTGCAAATCGAAACCATAACAATTGTTTTACCCATTTGGCAAACGATTGTGATGTAGACATTTTTTTTTTCAAAAATGTGAAATTTTAAATTTAGATTTTGTAATAACGTATCTCGGATTAAAATCAATATTGAGATCTCTTTTACAATTTTTAAGTGTCAGTAATATAGAAATTTAATAAAATGATAGGGTAAATTTAAAAAGTGATTAAAATATCAGTTTTTTTAGAAATATTTGATCTTAAAGATGCAATGTTTTGGTTTTTATAAAGTATTTATATTTTTTATAAGCTTTTTGTGTATTTTCTTGTTAACCGTTTATTTTAGAATATAAAATGCAAAGGAAATTCTATAACAGAAAAAGTTGAAATTCAAAGTTTTAATATTTAATAAATTTGTATATTCAAACATTCTATTAAAGTTGTGAAATTGATTTAAAAATAATCATTTTAGTAATAAAATAGAAATATTTTTTAATTCGTTATATATAACCTTATTATTAAAAATAGAAAAAAAATGCTGTTCAATTTTGAATTAGTTAAATTTACTGAAACAAAAATTAAAAATGACATAATATTTTCAAACATCAATGAAATAATTAGTAGGAAAGAATAAAAAATTTTCATTTCTAAATAATAAATATTTTATGCTTCAAATATAATGCAAAATAAATAAATATTTTTTGCGTAACAGTAGTGAAATGTTTTATAGTCTTGAACGCATAATTTAGAAGTAATATTTATATAAACAGAGAAAACCTGATCCTTAATCTTATGTATAACAATAAGAGATTTAATATTATAGAATTATGGACAACACACAACTAAATTGCATTTTTGCGATGTGTAAAGGGATCAAGAACATATCTTAAAGCAGATATAATGCTCTTTTCGCACGTAAGAAGCTTTGTAAGTAGAAAAAGTGCAAATAGTTTTCTAGCCCTACTTTTGTTGAGATAAGTATTATTTAATCCTATTTAGTGTACATAACTTTCATTGTTTTGCCTTTTTCGCAACAAACTAACATTTGTTCCTTGAGTTCCGATTTTATACTGTTTATTATACTCTTTTCAGTAATTAATCCTTTCATTTAAAAAAAATACAGTTAGAAACTAAGTTTTAAACACAAAATGTTTCATACTTATGCTGCATAGCAATTATTAGGGACTATATATTATTAATTCTATTATTATTTCCATTCTATTGTATGTTTAATTCAAATATATCTCGATTACTTTACAATCATATTGATACAATTTTCTACATTAACTTTATAAACTTAATAAAATCTGAAATTAGGAAAAATATTGAAACGCTTGATATTCTTACAAAAATTGGTTTGATATTCTTAAAATTACACTGATACAATATATATAAATAAATTATATAAAATAGTATGATACAGTATTGAATTTTCCTCATAATATCACCTTAAATTATAGTTTTAGACATTAATAGGTCATATTCTGAACTAAATGCTTATATTTAATATTTAACTTTCAATAAATAAATTTATAACGATGTGTCACAGAGTTACATAGTTCATCTAAGTTTGTTAAATTGGTACATTTTTATTCATGAATGTAAATAAATATAAAAAATATACTTATAAAAGCATAATAAAAACATTTATCTTTGACTTAAAAAAAAAGAGAGATTGTGAAATAATCCCATCGCAACTCTGAGAGCGCCATCTGTAAGCAATAGATACTTAGGTAATGATTTGTATCGAATGTATAAACACATATTTTGATTCTGTCGATAAGAAACGATCATTCGATTCTTTAACAGATAACTTTTTAAGAACGGATGTACTTCTTACACGGACATTTTCTTGAAAAATAGCATTTCTAAAATCTTCCTGTTTATAAGTGCCGAAGAAAAAATTAAAAATTTTTTGAAAGAAACATTCAGTGTTTTAATAATTAGTTTTAATTTCTAATAAAATTATTATATTTGGGCTATATTATCGTCGATAAAGGATTTGGTTTTCTGAATAGCAGTAACTAGGTCTATATATCCCAGTCTAAAAAAGGCCGTCGCAATGTGAAAGAGTATGTTTACTAAAAACTCTTAAGCTCTAATATTTTTTTTTTGTTGTTTAAAAGTGAGAGTTCATTTCAGAACTTTATTATTTAATATTGATTTAAAATTGAAAGGTACTGTCTTTGGATGGGATTTAGGATGCTTTTACTACTATCCCGTCAATTGTGCATTCTGTTACTCAAATGCAATGTGAATATATAAATACGTTAAGACACTTATTGAAACGTAATGACAATTAAAAAGTGACACCAGAGAAATATATGTTAATTAATTAATTTTTTATCAAATCATTTTTAGGTGGCATGTTTTCATGTATTCTATGCAATGATGTAGATTATTTAATATTAAGAAATAAATAAATTGATAAATAAAACATCATTATATAAAAAGAATACATAAAGAATGAATGTTAAAATTAATAATAAATGAAAGCCAACAGAATAGCTAAAAATAGTTTATGTGAAAGTTTTTAAATAACTAAAAAATAGAAACATGAAAGGCTATTTTAACATAAAAATTACAAAATATAATAATGATTTATATAAATAAAACGTAAATTTTTACGGATCACCCTCTGAAATATTTATTCAATAAATCACTTCTTTGACATACAAAGGAAACAAGCATCTGTATTTAGCAAGTTTCA
The DNA here is from genome assembly GCA_037975125.1 of Latrodectus hesperus. Classification (NCBI taxonomy): domain Eukaryota; kingdom Metazoa; phylum Arthropoda; class Arachnida; order Araneae; family Theridiidae; genus Latrodectus; species Latrodectus hesperus. Next base: position 55,423,032 of record CM075850.1, on the reverse strand, counting down.
GGTGTCCGGAATCCGACTTACAAAGCTCTCTTTCAATAGCGCCTTGACCGATAACCCCTAGACCAAGGGTACAGGACACCTGCGGTTAAGCAATGCTCTTGCCGGGAAATGGAGGCTTAAAGAATCCTTGAAGAAGGGAATTTTATGGCAACGTTGTCAGAAAAAAAAATCCCAGTATTGAATTAAGAAACAATTAAAGGAAGTGTTTCTTATATAAAACATACATAGAGAGCTGCCTTGTATTGTTTGTAATTTCATATTTAGAATTATGAGAATAATTTAAATATTTTGATTTAGTTTATTTAAAACAAATTTATACGAGGGTAGTGTTATAAAAATTATAAACGTGTTTATCGCAAAAATTTGTATTAACGGATTTGGAAATATTGTGTCAGATTTATTTTTAAAAATACATATTTGATACATTTTATTTTATTTTGAATTTACGATGAATTATCGTGAACTATACACTAAATATATATTATGATTTTTTAAAAAGTTTCCATATTGTATTTGGTTTTCAGAAAGGATAATTATAAATTGTGTTTTTATTTCTAAAATAAAAACAGAAATCAAATTTCCGATTAATCATAAAATTTGATCATAAAATTATTGATTAATTTTATAATCATAAAATAATTTTATAATCATAAAATTAATTTTATAATCATAAAATATTCATAAAATTATTGATCATAAAATTATGAATAAGCGAGATTAATCATAAAATTTGATCACAGTGGTGAGGTTTTTATCGGAATACAAGAAAATATTAATCTTTAAAAAAATGTGAAAATAAATAATTTAAAATAATAATTTAATCAGCTGAAGTTTATAAATATTTTTGAAGTTCAATTTTAACTTACAAATATGCATTCTTTAGAAATAAAAATGTTTAGTACAACGATATTTAATACAGCGATGATTTAAAATGAGCATGCATATTTAAATGAGTAAATAATATTGAAATGTTTTAAAATGTACATATTTATGATACTTAAAGGAAAGGGACCATAATAAATAATGAGCTGCTGAATGAAATTTACAAGAAATGCCCTCTTGATTATCAAAAGCGATTAATTAAGTTAATAAAAAAAGATAGCCCTCCTAAAAAGGGGGTGAAAAGAGAAATAAAAAAGAAAATGTTTTATAATTGATACTTTTTCCTTTTTTAAAATTAATTTTAACAAATATATCTATAATATATTTTATTTTACCAAATATAACTTGTAATATCTATAAATTATTCAATTGTATCGTAAGTTATTGCTTTTAAATGTGTAAAAGGTAAAAATTGAAATACTATGCAATTTTATCAACATTTGTGAATTCGAACGAAATATGGATTATATTTTCTTTTCGTCGCTACTATTAATTGCGATGAAATGTCATAAATTTTACTTATAAGGGAATAAGATTTCTTTGAAATGATCGATTTCCATTTGAATTGTAATTTCATTCCGCATTTAAAATGATGTTGTATTCATATATTCTAACGGTATCTTTTGGTAAATATCAACTTGTAACAATAATCATTAAATTTACAGTTAATTAATACATTTTTTTTAAAGAGTGGATTCACTTTTGAATATCTTTTGTACTCTGGACATAAAAGTGAAAATTCAAGACTCAATTTTTTAATAATTGCTTTTGTTAGAGAATTTTTAAAATACCCTGCTTTACTGTTTCAAAGTATTTATGTTTTAATTTTTAAGAATTTAATGTCGTGTAATGCTTTTTTTCTCAGAAGACAGCTGTATCATCGTTTTATCTTCAATTCAATAGTTTGTTAGTTCAATTCTCCCCTCAAGGATGAATACTTACAGTGGTTAGGAATCTGTTTTAAACTAGATCCTGATCGAATTAGCTCTCATTTGCAATAAGTGACTGTGAACCTTAAAACAATTATCCAATAGTGGAATGTTGTCTTTATCACAATTTAGATAGTTTTAAATACTTTCTTGTTTTTCTGTCTAATATTTTTAATTAACTAATATTTTTAATAAGTAAAACAATTGCTTCTTTACAAGTGAGATAAAAATTTCCATTTTTAGTTTAAATAAGTAAATTTTATGAATGTAGCATCAAATGTTGACCTGTAAAGTGGAATGTTTTCGTTGTTTTTATGATTCTAAAAAGATTAAAAATAAAAATTCAGTTATACTAAAAACTGTGAAGGAAATTAGTGTCAAACAAATAATTTTTTTCATCTAGGATATTTAAAATTTAATTTTGTGTTTACATTATATGATATTTTAAGTTTTAACACTATAAAAATAACATTTCTTTGCAGAAAATCAGCATATTCCATCTTTGTCAAAAGAAATTTAGAAAATAAAAAAATGATCACTCAAATTCCACTTTTCGCAAACTATTTCATGAATTTTTAATCTTTTTAATCTGCAAGACTGATAGCAGTATTTTCATGATTAGTTTTTGCATTTTTTAAAAAACTTTTTATACATGTCAAATGCTCTTTTCTTTATTTTATAATAAATTACATAAATATTTAAAGCTCTTCCTGTATTTTAAAGTATAAATACTTATGTAATAAGAAAATTTTTAAAAAAATAATCAAATATTTTAAGACTTCGAATAACTTTTTAATTGTTTTGGGGATTGTTACGTTTGTTTTTCTTCAGTATTTTTAATAATAATTTAATTTACACATTTTCATTTGTTAATCACTTAAAATCATTCCCTTTAGACATTAATAAATATTGGAAGAAAATTGGGTGCTATAATAAGTTAAAACTAAAGTTTAATTTTCTTTTAAAAGATGCTTTGTTTTAAAACTTTTGCAACTTCTTTTTTATGTTATACAACAGATAAGAATATTTGGAACTTTTGTTGGAAAATTTAAAATTTATCGCTATTTTTGAGAGATGCTTTCAATCTGTAAATTCATAGAAATTCATCGGGATTTGAAAATATCAAATAATTCTTGTTTGAAGTTTTCAATTGGTAAAATATAGAAAACTTATTTTTACCTTCATTTGTTTTTATGCCCAATACTAAACCGAGTTCAATAGGAAATACCTTTTCAGTGAATTTTCAAATTTAATTAAAATGTTAAATATTTTACATGTTTGGTTAGAAAACATTTTAATTATCTTCTAAATTACAAGATAATATGTAACAAATCAAAATAATCAGCCAAACTGAAAATTTAACTGAAAAGTTTCGAGATGATTTCTGAGATTAAATCAACGGTAACAAATTTAAAGAGAAAGAAAAAAGATTAACTATTAATAATTAATCTAGCATAATTTTATAGAAAATTTTGTATCTTTAGAATTTATATTATGCTCCGTTATTGAATGAAAATTCAAAATTAATACAAAATATTACAAAAGAATTAAAAATTGATAATATAGAACCGATGGTTTGGAGCAAAACATTAAAAGATGGAAGAATTTTAAATACGGTTGCGAAATTCAAAATTAGTATCAGTAGTTGCTTATTTTTTATTTAAAATAAAATTGCTTTATTAAATGTAAAATTAAATTAAATAATAAAATCTCTGAGGCATTAAAATTGGCTCAAAATTTAGTGAATAGTTTGTTGGTAAATAATCATGATTGTCTTATGCCATAAATCTGTTATCTTTCTGGTTGTGATATTCCTGATTGCAAAACATTTGTGGTAATCAAGTAAGTATTAAAAACTCAGTGGAAAAGAATATTGTAGAATTTGAATTATACCTTCACATTTTAAGAATTGTACATCAAAACAGGAACCAATGGTAGAAAATTATTACAATTAAACAAATTCTTCAGATAATCCAAAGTTTATTTAAATACAGAATTTAAGAAAGTAACGAAGCAAAATGTATAAAAGAAGGTTATGAATATAATATAAGCGTAAATACATATATTTTTGAAGAAAGTTCTTTTTTAATTTGTTTTCAAATTCCACAGACGTGACGAAGTTTAACAACGTTTTCGTCACTTTTTCTTGTCATCCAGGGTAATGTGTCAATGACTTTTCCGAGGTTAAAGATTTGAAATTAGGAGAAAACTGATTTTATGTTTGTTTATTGAATTCCATCAATCATGTTTTCTAGAGGATTGAAGTAATTTTAAGAAATTTATATTATATTAATTCTAATATAAGCTGAGGAGTTTAAAACTAAAACAATAAAATCCATGTTGTATTTTAAGGTGTAGTTAGACGTGCGGAATTTGTAGTTAATTATTTTGTCTGTACTCCGAAAGTTTTCGTATAAATATCATTGAAATTTATTTTGTTTGTTTGACATATATATGGAGTTAGAAGTATTAATTTGCATTTCAATATTTATAAAAAAGTGTTTATTTCCCAACTTTTATAAATTTATTGACAATATGTAATATAATATAAATATAGTATATTTTCGCATCTATTTGTTTAAATGCTTTTGCGAATAATAAAGATGAAATTTAATCAATCATAAAATAGGAAATTTGCATTTGTTTACAAAATTGGGTTCTCCCATGATTGGACAAATTCAAACAGCTTAAGAACTAAGCAAACTAATGTTGATAAAAATAATTCGAAAATAAATTAATTTGAAAGTTAATTTTTGTCACTCTTTGAATTTTAAAGACCATTGATAATAACAATTATGCTTTATTGACTCGAGGGAAGTATATTAACTTCTTAAATATAAATTGAAATTGATTTTAAACCAATAAATTATGATAATTTAGTGATATTTTGGTATTAAATACTTCCACATTTTCTTGACAGGCAATAGTGGCTGAGAAAATTTACTTTTAAACAACTAAAATGGTAAATATATCTAAATGAAATCATTAGATATGAAAAAGTATAGAACATTTAAAGTAAAATATTTAGATTAATTTTTTTTTTATTTTTGCATAAATTATTTGCATTCTCATTTAATGATGTTCATGAAATTTAGTAAATAATGCAAGTTGAAAATGATATAGTTTAAGTACATTCCTCTCCAATGAAATATTCAGTCCATTATTACTACATTAAGCGTTCTGAATCCTTTTAAGCAGAAAAGTGTTAATATAAAAATAAGCTTATTTGTACTTTTAAAAATAAAGTTAGAATTGTAAAACTGCAAAAAAAATGTTAGGAAATATTTTTTATTGAAATTCAGACCTAATGTCTTAATCAATAAAAATAATTTTGACTATTCATGCAAACTGATTTTTTAATAAACAAAGTATATGAGTTGCAACAAAAGCCTTTTTTTCGAAGTCCATATGAAAATTATTATTTAATAAGGCACAGTCAATCTATTTTACAGACATGGAAATTTTCCTTGATTTTTAAATCTTATGCCAGTGACAGCTTTTCACTTTTATTTAAATTAAGGAATGAGGAAACGATTGATATCATTATTATCATCAATGGAGGATGACACGACTCAACAACATGGTACATTCGTTGATTTATTTAATGAACTCGCGTACCTTGCCATAATGATATGTTGCTGTCGTTATTTCCATGGTTCATTTAATTTTTCTTTTTTTACTTGTTTATTGATGTATCCTTTACCATACTTTTCACCAATTTTCGCAAAATGAATTACCACCTAATAAGCTACATCTCGGTGGTGCGAGGAAAGTATTTGGAACATTGTTATTCGTAAGAAATGTACAATGATACACTTTTTTTATATAAGTATCCCACTGATTATATTGTTTGATTTAAATAACTAAGCACAGAAATATATATTATGCCAGAAATTTTTCGAATTATTTTCTGCATATTGGAATATTATTATTCGAATTCGTAAGAAATCAGCAATAATTTGAATATTTCTTTCATTATTACTCGTAAGTGTGTACACTATTTAATTCTTTATTTGAACAATTCTTTAATACCTTATTTAATATACCTTTAGAAATAAGTTAAACAAATGAAATTTTGAGTAAAGTAATTTTCTCAGTTATAAATGTAAATTTGAAAGAGTTTTTGAAATTCAAATATAATTTGGATGAGTATTGAACATAATCACCAGTATCGCATTTCATCTGATTATTAGAGGGCTTAAAAACTACATTAAAAAATTTACAGCGTTATATTAAATATAATGGCATGAGAACCTTTGAATTAAGTTCAGAGCCTCGTACTGTTAAGCTACACTCAACCAATAAAATTACCAAAATTGTAATTGTTTCGTCAAAACTTTAGACTGTACCACAGTAGACACATCCGACTGTGATACATATTAAAATTTTTTGCATTATAAAAACAACAGTTTCATCAGTTTTAGCAACTTAGCACTCGTAATCTATATGAAAAAATATAATTATTTTAAATCATCACAAAAACTTCGGTGTACTTTTAATAAAATATCTATAATATTCGATAAATTATGTAAGATCTATAGACATTAATACTAAATATAATGTTATTAATTACTTAATATTTTGTTGCTTGATTCAGTTGTTCACAATAGCGCTAGTTTATAAAAATTTCCGTGAATGTTTTTAAAACATCAAAACGTCATGTGCATATGTATACATAATTTCATAAAAAATCTTCGTATGCACAATGTTTTCATGATAACTTCTGCTTCTTTTACATATCCTCGTTAAAATAAGTAATAAAAAACCTGTAAAAATAGTATCGTAACATTTTTGTAACAAAATAGAAAATATATTTATATTTAGTATAACTAAGCATGCAGTTTATTTCAAAGTAGTCAAAATTAAATATAATAAAATGATGTAAAGTACAAAATCAACACATATTTACATTCGATATAAACATACATTAATTATTTATATACTTATATAAGTATGTATGTGCACACACACGCACTCACACACACATATAAAGAAGTTAAATGTATAAATATAACTATTCTTACGACTTACAGCTAAAGAAAAGAATTAAAATCTAAGAAATAATAAATCGTGAATTTACATAAAAATAAAGCGCTATTACACAATAAGTAAAGCGTGATTTGACATGATAAAAAATTGTGTGTGTGCAAAAGGAACAATTTATACAATCAAATCATTTAAGTTTTCCGTAAAAGCAATAGTATTGAAAGTTCTTATGGTATCTTTCTTATTTAAACTTTTGTGTATCTAGATAATATCACTTCCCTTATAGTACTTACACGATTCAAGTTTTATACATAAATGTATAATTAAAAAACCAAGAAAATATATCAATAAACATTTTGAAATTTTGTAATCAAATAAAAACATAAATCTTACTTACAATGAAATATATAAATGTAGATTATTTATTTTAATGATTCCGGTAAACGTTAGATAAGTTTAAAGCTCGAAGCAAAACCATAGCATACTTATTCTTTTTGCTCCCTATAAACTTTATTCAAATCGTGACAAAAATTTCCTTTCAGAAGAATTCGATAACAAGATAAAAAGATTGGAGTGTGGAAGGAAGTAAAAAGCTTTATTCCTTTCTTCTCATTTGTATTTTTTATGAAATCACGATTTTCTACGACAAAAATTCGATTGAAGATAAGAAAATCTTGAATACAAATAGGTTACTTTTTTAATGCAATATTGTTTATTATAATCATTATTTTCTGTTTTTAAAAATAATATCAATGAAGAACTAAAGAATTATATGAGATGGATTTTACTTCGATAAATAAAATATACTGAAAAACTGAAGAGAACAAAGAAATTTTTTAGAAATAGAATCTTTTAATGTTATTTTTTTATAATAACACGCAGAAATCTGATCTTTCTAATAATAATAATGCAAACTCTGTATATTTTTATCGGTTGCAAAATCTATATTTACTGAATTGTAAGCTTTGATACAGTTTTATATCTATACAACTCACAATCAAGTATAAATATAAATCATGAACACGGGTAAATTTTAAGATCAAGTTATGTAATTTGAGAAAAAATTTAAGCTTTATTATAGATTTTATTATTGTTTTATATCTTTTCAGAATAAAATATTATATATGTGTATAAAGAAAACGTCGTATAAATTGTGCAGTAAACTATCACTTTTAATGAACTATATATAACGTAATTGATCAGTAAAAATTTGAATGACAGCTTTCATGGTTTACTTTGAAAATTCTAAATTGACAATTGTAGTTTAAATTATTTAAAAAATTATAGCTTCTCAAATGAATAAAATGTTTTTAAAGATAAGTAATAAATTATTGTGTCAAAATTAAATATGACAGAGATTATAATCTGTTTCGTAATAAAGATTATAATATGAATAATTTTTGAAATTTTTTATTTGTTTAAAACATTTCTTCAACATTTAAAAAATAAAATTTTGATTGATTAGCAAAAAATAAGAAAAAGTTCATATATCTGCTCATATAGCCATTGAAGAATAAAATTTCAAAGTTCCCTCGAATAATAATTTTTCACATTGCATTTGTATAATGATTTTAATTTTTCATATTTAAGTTTTAGTAATTATCATTTTTTGTTAGCATTTTTTATTACTTTATTATTATTAGCATTTTTAATATTTATTTTAAAAAAGAAAGAGTTTTTTCTGTATTTTAAGATTAAATTTACATTTTGCAATTCAATTTAGAATTATTCATGGTCAAATTTTTGACTTTTAATACTTTATCACTGTTTTAAATTAATTCTTCAGACGTCTAATTATTATCAAAGTGTAATACATTTATATAGAGACTATAAGAAATTTAACATCCTTTTTGGATAAAAATTGATAATTATATTAGACGGATGATTATTGCTAAAAAAGTAAAGATTCAAAATGTATTTGAATTCTTGTTTAAAAATAAAATAATGTTTTAATTAGATAATTATGACTTTCAGGAAACTTATATAAATATTAATCCAGAAATTACTCCGGAAAATAAATGATTATTAAATAAAAATACAAATGATTTGATAAAAATTAGAATACGCGTTTTTTACTTTAACACTACAATAAAATTAGTTCGAAATTTTAAATGAGAAAAAATCGTGGTAAAAATTTTACTGCTAAAAAATAATTTTTGGATAAGAAAATGGCTAAAATCAAATTTTTTAATTTAAACATGCATTTGATTGTAGGTATGAATGCAGAAAAGCAATTAGTTTTCCTTGAAGCACCACATATTTTTGTGATACTTTAGTATTGGTTGTTAGAGCAGTACTTAGTACTATAATTTGATCACAAAAAAGAAAATTGCTTCGAATTTTTTCAAAATTTGTTTTTAAAAAGTTAGTAACATATGGCATAAATGAAGGACTTACTTTTTGGTAACCATTATTCTAACTTTTTATTCTTCACCAAGTTGCTCAAATTTGTATTATAGATAACAAGTATACAATGATTACTTAAATAATTATATCTTTCAAGTCAAAAATAAAAAAGCATCTATTATTTTTGTCGAATACAGCTGCATGTTATTTAATGCATGCCATTAAATGTATTGTAGGATGTATCCCATTTCGAAATATATAAATTACGATGTGTTTATCAGTACTGTGGAAAATTTTTTAGGCGATGTAAAATGAGCATATATTTTTAATACATTTATTTATTCATGTTAAAAAGCAAAAGTGTTATAAAAATTATTTGAATCTTCACTATGGGTCCAATAATATAAGAAAGAATGTCTTCTTCGAGAAGACATGGCCCTTGAAATCCACATATATCAGATATGAACTTTTATTTGAGTAATTTATTTTTACTTCACCTTCATTTTTCCATTTTTCTTGAATATTTTGTGATTCCTTTTCAATTATATTATTTATAACCATTTAAATAATTCAAGAAGGCTTTTGTCGTATTAACGGTGGCAGTAAGACACTCTGTATTTATAATATGAGATATTTCTTTGCCTTGAAAACTCTTAGCAGATTTGGATTCATTATGAATGTTAATTCATTAACCCATTTCAATTCATTTATTTAAATTATTCCATTTAATATTAACGCAAATTAAAAGAGTACAATAGTTTCTGAAAAATTCTTTATTTCTTAGTCTTAAATTAATATCTTATTCCTAAGGTATGGTTCGAAATACGTTACTTAAGTCAATAATCACATCAATATATATTGCAGACAGATATGATTTAATTTTATAATTAATCATAAAGTAATTCATACAACATTGACTATTTTTAATTTGAATCAATAAAATTTAGAAAAAAATATGTAACACCGTAATTTTTTTAAACATCGAAACTTTAGACAAAGTATATAATTTTTATACATAAAAACTAATTTTATATTTTATTTGTTTTGCGATTTAAAGGAAATAGAGTAGCAATTAAATGAATGAATATAAAATATACTTTAAATAAAAGCAAATTAAATTATATTTCCATGCTTGATTTAAGAATTAATTTCAGATATTTTGCTTAAGCAAAACCCCTAACTGTGCTTTATTCAGAGTAAACTATGGTTAGTTTAACATTTGAGTATCATTGAAAATCTATGTAATAATCTACTGTTAGCGTGACTAAACAATATGCAAATAGTTTTGCTAGTTTCACCATCTTATATGCTTTTCATCAGCATTCTCCATTATTCATACTTATAAAATAATTGGTGAAAGCTAATTTAATCGGCAAATAACAAACCTTGCAACAAAGTCAACAATCGCGAGCAATGAGTTTTAATATGGACTACATATTAATAAATATTGATTTTTTTATTTTCTATCATTTGAAAACATATATAACATTAATTATCAATAAAACATAGAAAGTTAAAATATTATACCATAAGTTAAAATATCATAACATAAGGCCAAATTTAAGCATAACAATTACAGATAGTTAAATTAAATATTGGGTATGTAAACAGCTATCATTTGTTTTTTGTTTTTCATTTATTTTGTGATTTACAAAACAAAGCAGAAGAGTAAACATTAAATAAATGAATATGAAATATACTTTTAATAATAGTAAACTGGATTTTATTGACAAATTACTTGGAGTTAGAATATGCTTCAAACTTTTTGCTTGAGCTTAAAAATCCAAATTATATTTGAAATAACATGTAGTTCATTTAATATTTGTCGTTTATTATCTGAATTCCCCTTAAAGATAATAAATATATTGTGATGCAAAATATACAGAAACGAAGGAAACAACAACAGATGCAACTTGAAAGATGGTAAATATTAACTGCGGTCAAATATTTCTTCATGTGGGAAAAGTTAAATTTGAATTATGAAAGTGTGAATTTTTTTTTTCATTTTTAATCGATATTATTTCGTCATCTATCTGAACGTTAAATTCAGAAAACTACTAAAATTTCTTGTATATCAAGCAAAGAATTCTATTATATATTTCAATCAGTGTAGATTTGTATATTAGTATTAAAAGCAACGCAATACTGGATGTTTACTTGAATCTAAAATTTAGTGAATATATCTGATCAGTATAACTTAATTGGGGTTGGGCATGAAAAACAACGTTTTAAAAGACTTCCTTTTTCAGCTTTAAAGTATCGAAATGAACAGATCAAAACGAATTAGGTACACAAGTTATGTTGGGATTATTACGAATGAATGAGAAAGATTTCGAGATATCGAAAAATTCATGACAAATTAATCCACATTAATCAGAAATTTCATTCACTTCTACTCCATCTCACAGTCAAACATTTTCCTTTTCGCCTGAATGAGCGAAGCTATTAAATTTGGTTCGCTTTTAAAAGGAACAGGCGCGAAGCACAAGTGCGACAAATTGAGTTTGGTCGTTTCAGAATTAAGGCGATTGGCGAGATAATTCTCTTGAGCAAATTACCCTTTCGGAAAAATTAATTGGCATTCATTCTCAAACTTATTCCATTATAACAAGTTGGTTGGAGCCTTTTGGGAAATTTGCATCTCAATAGTGCTTCATTCTTAATTTTGTAAACACCGAAACAGTTATTCATCCCGGGAGAAATTTATGCAACCAATAATAAAGCAAACGATTGTGCATGAATATTCGATATTTTGATGTAAAATGAGTTCTAATTTTCGGTGGTGTCTTGATTAAATTTTATGTTTTACGCGCTTTAAAATTAATTACTACACAATTGTATTTTATTTTCTCTAATAATACAAAGATAGTAAATATTCAATCCATTTCAATCTGAACCATTTTCAGGGCAACTAATTAGTCACATTTGGCGAAGCTAATTACAACATTTATAATTGTTTTAACAATACATTTTAAGTATTAAAATTTTCATATAAAGGTTTTGTCTGTAATTAAATTATTGAGAAACTCATTTAAATGAATGTTATTCATTGTTTATAATTTCACAGTAAATTAATTAAAAATAATTCTTTGTCTCAAATATAGCAGTTAACTTTCTTCGTCATAAACTCTTTTTGACGTATACATATGTATTTCCCTTTCAAACACTGAGATAATTTAATTATGAACTTGTATTTAAAATTCGTGGGTGAAAATGTTTATTTTTATAAGTATATTTATATTATTGTTTAAACTTGTAAAATGAAATAATTTAAAATTTTGCTTTCATTTTTCTCTAAATTGTATGGTTTCAATCATCTTCCATTGAAATAAATAAAATGTTACAGATGTTACTTTTATTATAATAATTTATGTGTTCTCACTTGACTTATAATTTTTAATTAATTTATCAAAATTACATCAACCGGAACAAATAACTGCAATTCATCAGTTGATTGAAACTTCTTGATAATAATTACAATTTCATTATTTCAGTTTTAATATTGTTAAAATGAACTTATTCCCAGTGAAAAGAAAATAGCTTGAATATAGGGGAACTTATTCACAGAGTTCAGTGAAATTTCATAAAATATTAATGTAGGGCAAATTGCAAGGAAAATAACTATCATAATTAATTAATTTTTCATGGGTATATCCTCCTGTTCATAATATATTTTGCTATAGTTTTAGAGTAGCTAAAATATCAGTGCTTTATTACCTATGCATTTGTAGTATGCATATTTATTTTCAGAAGCAGTTTTTCAAAACAAATTTTATGGAAAACAAGAAATTTATGGAAACAATATAACAAGAGTGAAATATAAGTCTTCACAAAGGATTATAAAATATTTATTTACGTTATGGAAGCTTGAACAGTTAATTATAAGAATATGCATTGGAAAATCAACAATTCAAGGAGAAAAAAAGTTTTTTTTTATTTCTACAAGATTTCAAATGCAATGTAAGGTTCATAAAAAAATGCGTGCTTATCTCATATTGGGATAAAATTTTGACACAATTTGACACCAAAAATTTAAGAGTTTAAAATTTCATTTTAGCAAATTTTCATTCGTTAAATAATGTCCTTTTAAATGTTTTTCTAAAATTATAAATTAAGAAAAATTTACACTGCATAAAATTGTTCGAAAGAGAATTATAAATTTTAATATGTTGTATAAACGACTTTTTATTTCAACAAATATAAATTGATTTTAGCTGTATAATTTATAAGTTTTCCATGTATTAGTAATAGGCTGAGCTGGAAACAATTTCATTTTCTTAATAGTTGTTTGAAAAATATTTTAAAGTTTGAATACTGATCACACACTATTTTTTATTTTCTTCAAAAATAGTTGAAATTTTCTCCGATTTCAATACTGATTGATATTTTAAAAATTAACTGTAATCTTTGGAATATATTTTGCCAAATACTAAGTGGTAATTATTAATTACAAACGCTGCAAACAAGGAAATAGTAACGATGAAAGATTATATTTAATAACATTTTTATGGAGGAAAAAATATTAACTTAATTTTTACAGGAATATAAGAGTAAATTTTTTTATTAATATGTGTAATAATATATGTGCATGAAAAAAAATGGAAAAAATTATTACCTGTAAGATAAAAAATTTTCACAAATTGCTTAAATAATTGTTAAAAAAATAATTACTCTTCATAATTATTAAAATTGAAATTCATACGAAAATTGGTCACTTTTTAAACTAAACTTTTAAACTTCAGGCAATTTTAACTATTCTATTGTGAAACATAAATAAATTTTGAATAGGAAGTAAATTTTCCAAACTATACACTATGCATCAAAATCAGAGTTTTAAAATATTATTTTTAGCACAGACATTTAAAAATATTTCTCAAGAAATAGTTGAATTAAAAATAATTCCTATACATAAAGTATTTGACTGTTATAATATTTCGTTGTTGCAGCATGTATATAAAATCATATAATTAGAAAAATCATAAAATTGTCATAGTCACAATTAAAGGTTTCGATTCATAATAGTAAAATATTTTTATAAATATTCAAGGTTTATAAAAATATTCAAGACAAAAATTTATAATACCATATAACTAACTTCACAGAAATCCCTCTAAATAGTTTATTCTGAAGTTCCAAGGCGGCTTATATCGAATGAAATTTTTTAAAATAAATATAATAGACACATAAATGTAATTTGTTTATCAACATCTCATGAATAATGTAAAAGGAGCTACTGATAACTATACAAGGAGATACTTTTAAAAACAGTGCAAAAATAGTCTTAGCTGGATTCAGAGGAGAATTAAGCTCAAATTATTATACTAAGTGAATATAAGTAAATTAATTTTTATTTAGATAGATTATATAAGTTTAAAATGCTCTACTCGTATAAAAAATATACATCCTGCTGGTTCATAGCTGAAAAAAAGTAGTCAAATGAATGCATTAAAAACGTTTCCTTTTTCAGGATCAGTGACTTAATGGTAAATATTGAAGGTTTAACAAAATTACACTCTCAGAAGTATATATTTATTAAGTGGCAACAGAGAGAGCAGTCATAAGCAAAATTAACAGACCGCAAAACAATAAAAAGAGAACTTCCTATATTTTTTTTCTATACACGAGTGTCTTAGCGTAAGGCATTGAAGAAACCAGATCAGACTATTTTTATTTCAGTTGTTCCAGAATATAAACAGAAAAGAATAAACATGGCTCATTTTTGTTGCTTGAGTCTGAACAGGCATTGCCGGAAATCGTCTCGTGGAGGCAAGGAATGTTTTTATACAATTTTAATCGAGTGGCAAAAGAAAACGATTAAGATAACAATACTGCCTGATCTGATAAGTAGCATCTAATTTGTATGGCGACAAATTCATTGAATACCTTTTATAGTTTTATTTGAATAGGTTGAATGTTACTTTCGTTTTGAAAGACGTGTTTAATGAAGCAATTGTAATTATTTTACTTCCGCTGATACTCTTGATTTGTTTATGAAAGCGGAGATAATCTAAAAATGTATTCACAAAAATATATAAAGAAAAGCAACAAACGAAATTTAGATATAGCGAGTTCTTTGATAAAAGTATATACATTTTTATTCATCAAGTAATATATTTTTATCTTTGTTTTACGTAAAAATTAATTTCATTTAAATATAGCACATTCTTCATTATCTATACACCTAAAATCTAGAACTAAAAATTAGAAATAAAGAATTCGTTTTTGAAAGTCTGAAAATAAATAATCAACTATAGATTATGAACACAACTGAAAAGAAATTATGAGCTTGAGTAAGAAATATTTTCACTGAATAAAATAAAACTGAGAATGATTTAATTAAGGATACTATTTATATATGACTATTATCATTTTGAAATATAAAAAAATGAATAACACTTATTCATTTAAAACATTAACCTAACTGTCAAGAAACAATTTCTTAAGGTTTCTTATTATGAAATAAGCAAATTTGCCTTTTAATTAATAGTAGAAAAATTATATGCAATTAAGACAATACATTAATTAATTCATAAAAAGATTAGTTATTGATTTTCTGGAAAAAAGCACATTATAGAATAAAACATAGCTACAGTATTTTTTTCAAATTTAAATAAAAAAACAGAAAAATTTAGACACTTTGCGAATTCAACTTTTTGTTTAAACATTTCACAGACGACGCTTTTCCAATACAGAATGCATAATGATTACTGATCTAAATTGCTAAAATTCATCCCCTTCGCTGAATATTCAAAAGACGCCGATGAGATGGGGTGGATGACAGCACGCTCGTGTATTATTTTGTCTTTTTCTTAAAGTGGCAGTTTGAATAAAAATAGCAGCAAAAAAATTTCTTTCCTTAAGAAAACTTTCCTTTCGACTGCAAAAAATGACAGATCGCATGACATTGAGCAGACAAGCAACATGATACATCGATATGAATTCTGAGATCTAACAATAAAGTTTGAAAGATAAAAGTTCATAAATAGCTTGTTCTTTTAAAAGACCTAATCCTCACTAGAAATATATATGGCTAAGAATGGTTTCATTTAATTAAAAATAAATCCAAATATATTTTAAGTTACTTATGAGTAATGGTTCTAATGATTTCAAAAATTAAAATATCAATATGAAAAAATTTCAGAATACTCGAAGTATAAGTGTAAGCCATAAGTAAAAAAGAAAATATGTAGTTAACTATTTAATAATTTAATTCAATCTTTTTCTATATTTAGGGCCGCGTATGATCTTTATAAATTCTTATTTTCAGTTTAAATTTTTTATACATTGCACTTCAGTACGTGGATGACCAGTTAAATAAGCTAACAAAATTCATGTAAAGTATGTGTAATTTAAATATAATTTTATATTTATGTGTAATAACTTTAGACTAGAATCGAGATCAACAATAGGCTGTAATTAGGAGTTAAATGATGCCACCATATTTTTTTTGACTCATTTCAAAATTGAATATCTTTCCTTATTAAAATTTCTTTATCCTAATTTTGGTAAATATGTATCCAATAATAATATATATAAGATACTTATTAGCCAATCATAACTAGTTATAAAATTTTAATTTCACTAATATGAAAAAAAGTATATATATATATATATATATATATATATATATATATATATATATATATATATATATATATATATATATATATATATATATATATATATATATATATATATATATATATATATATGTAAACCAATTAAACTGGGATATAACTTAAACTTAAGAATTTACGAAAGAAAATATTACATATTTGAAGAAGAAAAAAATTCTGTTTCAAAATTTATAGCATATTTTGATTAAAATTTAATAATAGAATCATTCATAAATAAATCAATAGTAGTTGAATAAAATTATAATTTGATATTTAAAATTTAATTTGAATAGTATTATTCCCAGAATAATCGGTAATTACCAATTTTTATCATAAAATATATTCGGTAGTATTTACAGCAGAAATTTTAAACTTTGATGGAAAAGTTCTACTGTTATAATGTTTTTCGGGTTTATATTTTCTTTTACAAATTAATTTTTTTACATAATCAAATCTTAAATTTTACGTAAAAATACTTTGATTCATTGTATTTTGAAATAAAAATATTCTTGCTAGATCGAAATCCTTATTTTACATTATATGTTACAGTTTTATACTTAAAAAAGTGTGCAAACTATTATAAGACAATTAATAGAAAAAACGAAAGATATTGGAAAAGGATTGGTTATAAACATAAAACTTCGTTTATGACTTAAACTTCGAATCACATCTTAGTTTAGTTCTGATTTTTTATCCTCCTAAATATCAAAATTATTGTATTTTTGAGGTTCATTTATAATATATTATGTGAATAAATGTTTCCAAAATAAATGTGAATTGTTGTAAGTATTCATATAGTGTGTATTACAGTAGAATTTCTATATTCCAAACTTTATGAGACCAGACCATATCATAATTACTGGGAGCTCAGATTAAACGCGACCAATTTCAAATCATTGAAAATTATTAAAATTGCCATTTTCTAATTGATTTTCTTGTTTCAATATCAGAATCCTGTATTTTACCTTCCAAAAATTCAAGGTAATTTAAGAAAGAAACACAAAAATTATTCTTGAATGAAATTCAAAGCTTATTGGTCTTTTTGTATCATAGATTAAAACGAATTAGTGAACTTTCACAGTAAATGATAAAAATTAAGAGAAAGCATCAGGTCCAAGGAACAGAGTGACAAAAATAAATCAAGAAATTTAAGTATTTTTTATTAAATTAATTAAGATTTTTTTGCAGCATAGTATCTGATGAAATAGAATTGTCTGTATTCTCAATATATTTTCAAACCAAGTAAAATAAATAAATCAAATCAATAAATAACCTCACGTTAAGATAACTAAAAGCAGTAAATTATTTGTAAAAAATAACAGAACAAGTCTTTAAAAGGATGATTCAAATAGCATGTGTAATGAAAATTTCATATCTTTGTAATTCATTAAAAATAATATGGTAAATAAATAAAGAAAAGTAAATTGTATATACAATTTATCTTTATTCGCAAATTTTAGAAAAAAATAAAGTAAATATATATACCTTGCAGAAAAGTATATAATTTAAATCCAAGCAGGAAGAAGGAAGAGAAAGATACTTTAAATAATTTCAATAATTTATTTGAAAGGCCTACCGATGGCTGAGTGGTTAGCGTTCTTGACTCCTGAGTTGTGGGTCCCGGGTTCGAATCCCACTTCGGGCATGGATGTTACTTTCTTTCTCTGTTCTCTCTGTGTTTCTCTATCCTTTCTTCCGTTATGGTGTATGAATGTAGCCCACCCTATAAACGGGGTTGTAGTTGTATGACGCGGGTAATGCTACTCGCCTCCGTGGCTTGGTTCACAGGTGCACGCTGGGTAACGACAAATAAGTAGCAGTTTCTGGCCTTGTTGTAACATAGGGTTCAACCCTCAGGTGCCCGCCATTGGAAAAAAAATTATTTGAAAGAGACTATTTTTAGAGGCACTGTTAATTGTTTCCAAAAATAACTTCCAATTGCTACCTAACAGCTAATTGTTTTTAATAATAAATATAATAATGTAAATAAAAGATTTTTTAAATAAACATTTAAATTATAAAGGTCAAATAGAAGTTGTTTTTAGAACGTTAATCCCTATATTTATATATATGTCGCGTTTTTAAATCTAATATAAAATATAAAATTTACAAATAAATTTTTTAATATTACGTAAAGATTATTTTTAAGGGAATTCAAAGTTCTTTCTAAAATAGATAGATTCTCAGTTTTATAAAGCAGAATCGTAAGGAAAATCTAACGTTTTTTTGTCACGGCTTATACTTAATATTCTATAAGAAATAGAAACATTTTAAGATTATAAAATATTAGTAAAGGATCCACGTGATAAGTCTATTTTTCTGTTCCATTTACCTGCATCACTTCAACTGTTCTGAAAAAAGTTAAATTACTCCCAAGTGGAAGATATAATCGACTTTTCTTGTCCGAAAAGACGATATTTGGAGCTAGCACAAAAACAAAATCCATCTCTGTTGTTCTCTCTCAAAGGTATTTTGAAACAATCTTTCACAAACACCCATCTTTCTTCCCAAAACATCCCTTAAATTTATCTACGTGTTCTTTTTTAAAAGATCGAGCAAAAAAAGGGAAAAAAAGTTCGCCAAGGAAAAAAAAAAAAAAAAATCTAACCTTTGGTAAAGAAAGAACCGTATTTTCGCGGAAAGCAGAAAAAGCAAACGAGTTTGACTGCTGCCATCTAACGGAGATATTTTTAACTCGCCGTAGAAAACAGAACCGGTTCTTGTATAAACCACTCGCATTTGGAGGAGAAATATTCGAAATGGTGAATATATCACTAAGACTAGGAGCGAGATCGGTGCAGTGAGAAGGAAGGATTGGAGGAGGAAAAAAATAAAAAAGAAGCCTTAAATTAAAAAAAAAGTGGGGCACACACACTGCGAGGCGTGAGAGTTGCTGAAAGAAAACTGTTTCAGTTGGTCGCGAGACAGCATACAGTGAGCGGCGTGTGATGCTAACTCGCCGTAGATCGTGTATAAATCGGAATCTGTGGTGAATGAAAAGCGAAAGAGGGATTTTCGGTCCCCTGTTTGAGTGGGTGTGTGTGGTTCTCTGACTCATAATGTGTTTTTATGCGTTGAACATCTGGTTTTTAATACGATGATAAGGAATATCATTCGCCTCGTCTAAAACAGGCAAGCGATTTTTTCTAAAAATACATCTTATTTTTCTTTTTTTACTAACTAAAAGATTGGAATTATGTACTTTAATTTCTCTTAAGCAAATTGATTGATGCATGTATTTTTTTAGATTGTTGATTTAATTATGCTTATATTATTTTGTGTATTTTTGAATGCAGTAATTTTTTACAACTTAATTACATCACTATCACTTTTATATTATTAATTGCCAACTATTATGAAATCATTCTAGTTAGTAAAATACCATCGAAAATATATAAATAAATATCTTATTAACACATTAAATAATGTTTGTAGTAGAACTACATGAAATATTTTATTTTAAATGTAAGAAACAGTTTTAATATTCGAACAAACGAGTTTTTTTTAAGAAATTTGAATTTTAAGTTTGTTAGTATAATCTTTCATTTTTTTGTTTCAGATTCTGTGTGTGTGACTTTTTTTCCATTTTCTTGTTAATAACTTGGTGGAAATATGATAACCATGCTGTGATGCGAGACAATTGCGAGGAGTTATAGAGCAAGAAGTGCCCAGTGCATTTTATACTGTAAAACTATACTATATACAGACAGCATTTGGATAATTTTTAAATTTTGAATGTGCATGTATTAAACTTTTTTTCACGATGAAGTGCCACAGCTTACAACTAGTCCCTTTCCTTTTACTTGTGTCTTTAGGATACCTCTTAGATTATGCCGCAGGCCAAGGTGAGTAGTTTTTCTTTGAAAGTTTCAAATTTTATAGAATAAGATGATTTATAAAAATCATTAATTACTTAATTTTTTTATTTTAATATAATATAAGAAAAATTTCTTTTATTAACTGCTTTCTTTTACACAAATAACCTTTCAAAAATACTGCTATTTCCTAAATGTACATAAGAATAAAATATTATTCTTTCTTATTAATTCCATTTCAATAAATTAAATTAAATTAAGAATATTATCTTTATGTTGTAAGGCACTTAATGAAAAAAAAAAAAAACGATTTTTTAAGCATGTTGTTAACATTATATTATAATTTGTAAAATTTGAATAGTTTATTGCATGTATATGCATATAGAAAATGAAAATGTTGGTTGATATTTTTATATTTTCCTGTCATTTTTTTGAAATTATAAAAAGCGAATTTAATGCATTTTTTGTGCATTAGAACACTTCATTAAAAGTTTGAAGCTCTTTAATTTTAAGGTACAATGAATTATTCTATAATTATTCTTCAGTAAAAAATTCAATATTTATTGAAATTTTTTAAATAATAAGATTTAAATTTTTAAATAAAAATTTGTGTCCATTTTCAATTATTATTTTATGAATAAACAATCATTTGTGTATTTAATCGTTAAGTTTATTAAAATTTATAATACTAGATAATTATTTAAATAATTAATATTTTCTAACTTTATAAATTTCACTCAGAAGTCAATCAAATAAATTTAAAAAATAAATTCAAAGTAAATATAGATAAGCCAGTGGTAGGGGGTTTTAACAGGTAGCAAACAATCTTATTGCTATGTCACAAAACTCTCTCTCTAACTACTTATATTTTTACCGAAGAACAATGCGTAAAATATTGAGAACTATCAAATAAATAATGCTCTGATGAGAGAATAAAAACCACATGACACAAACTACAATTATTCAAAGCTTTAAAATTAACTAAAAAAAATTTTTTTTGGTGCTCGAAAAATGTAATTATACAAATAATTCAAAATTTTTAAATGAATTTTCATCAAAAATTAAGTATTTAAACCGCATTGAACAGTATTACTTCTTTTTATCAACTTTGATTTCGCAAGCAAAACAAATACCTTTTTTGATAAAATAATTAAATATTTTACAATGTTTTTTTGTTGGAAAGTACTTAAAGTCCCATATTTTGAAGACTGTTTTAAATTCATAAAAAGAAATAATTATATTGATTTATATAACATTAAATTAGCATTTGATCCCGAAAAATATATTCTTTCCCAATGTTATATTTTTTATAATACATTCATAAAAGCTTTGTCAATCTAGATTGATACTTCAATGGCTGTCATTCATTCTTCTATTCTGTTGCCAAAGCAGGCGGAACAAATCTTGTGTCTCCTCCTTTAACTATTATGTATCTAGTCATTTTCACCATAGTCTCTTCTTTTTCGTTCTTTTATCCTTTCGCCTGTGTTGTTGCCAGACGGAAAATTAGGATAACGGGGTGGTTAAGTCGATAATATGACAAATTGTCCTCGGGTTTCGCTTTTGTGTACTGATGTGACAGTTGAGAAATGATGGTTACTTTCATTCTCCGCAATAAAGTGAAAAGAAATGGGAAATTGACTCGGAAAGACTCAATTTAAATTATTGATGACTTGCTTCCTCAAAAAAATGACACCTTCTTTTTAGCTGTAAAGCATTGAATAAAGAGATGACTGAAATAAAGTTAATTGTATGTGTGCTTTCTTTCACAGTTAAGAAGAATAATATGAAAAAAAAGATTGGGTGGTCTTATAAAACGCTTATTCTATTATTGACTAAATAATATAATTAGTTGTATTTAAGTAAATTTTGAGCTTTTTCAAATGAGTAATTTAATTTTTTTTGTAACATTTCATTAATGAATCCATTTTACTAGATAATCTATTCATTGGGTTATACAGAAAGATTAATTACTGATTTTTAATATCTGCCTTTATAAAATATGTGTAAAATCTTTTGGAAATAGTTTTGGAATTGTAAAAAAAAAAAAAAAAAGAAAATATTAGCATTTATTTTTCGACAAATGATTTTTTTAAAAATCAAATTACCATAGCAAATTTCTTAAGTCTATATTTAATTTACATAGCATTTTCTAAAATAAATTGAAAATTTATTATTATTACTTAAACAGACAATAATATTGATGAAATAAAGTTACCTTTAGGTTTTATTTGAGCCTAAAAATAAAATAAATGTGGATTTAAATTAGTTTTAGGTTAAATTTCATTTTAGAAATTAAATAAAATATTGTGCAAGTTTTGGTTATAAATCTTGGACATAAAAGAGTTGGTCATGTTAGTTACACCTGCTTTTATACATAAAATTTTAAAGTTGAGCTTCTTGCCAAAAATATACTACTTACCAGAAGAATTCATGATGGTCAATCTAATCAATGAAAATAAATCAATCACTGTATATGAGTTTTCCTTATAAGGAAAATAATTCCAGAAAAACATTTCAAGGTATTAAATATTTCCAATTATTGTTTTATTTCTTAAATTTTATTGCAATTTTTTTTAGCCTAAATAGAAAAGTCTTAGGCTTTAATGTTGCATTAGATAAAAATCATATCAAAAATGTTTTTTAAGCATCATTTATAAATTTCAAAATAAGACGATATGATTCTCATCTTTAGATATTGCTGATAGTATGTCTTTTCAAAGTTAATGTATTTATTTCGTAAGATGTTTAGGTATAAAATTATCTAATAAATAATCAATTTGGATTTAAAATAATGGGTTATTTTAGAAAAATATCTTGAAATGAGTAATGAATATTTTCAAACAACTTTTGAGACTCACTGTTTTCATTACTACTTCTTCCCTTTTCTAGTTTAAATCCTAAATCTTATTTCGAACTATTTTAGTTGCTGAGTGTCCCAAAAACAAATTATAACCTGTCACCTCACACTTGCCTCAACTTCAGATAATTCAGCCGTAGGAGACAGAACTAGTCTTATCAACTGTAAAGTAGAGGGGGTGATGGCACCCCGAGTAAGTTATCTCTTTGCAGTTGAGGGGTCGTCGAGAAGCGGTTAATTCCTGATGTCAGTTCCTCCCCGGTTGACGGATGGTTGGCTTTTCCTCTATTTCTCCTCCCTCCTTACGCAAATCCAGAAAGTGATGACATTCGCATTAACCGTTAGTTATATCAATATTATTCGAGTTTTCGGAATTGAATAAGATACTGTGGGGTGAGGGGGTTTGATATCAGTTTCTAGTACTGAGTGTATTAAAACTTCTGGGTGAAAGAAGCTGAATAAATATTTTACATTAAAGATTAAAGAGAGGAAAAATACAAGTTGTAACTCTAGCAAATCAATGCTATGAACAATGCGAATTATTGTATCACTATTGAATATGTACAATTAATTTTTCCTAAACAGTTTTATAAATAAAATATTGATAAGTCAGTGCTAATATGATCAGTTTTATTCTATTCGATGCATTAACATGCGTCACATATTTTGTTAATACAGTTTTTAATTTTATAAATATTTTTGACAATTGCAGTTTTAAAAGTAAAATGAGTTAGATACAATTAATGCACTTTATTTTTATTTGTAGCAAAACCTATGGAAAACATTCGATCTTCTCTTTTAAGAAGGTAAAAATGTCCGGTTTTAGTCGTAAAATATCATTTCCCTTAATTATTTTATTGAAAACAAAAGCATTTTACTAGCACAGAGGAAATTAAAATATAAAAACATAAATTGTAATAAGAAAAATATAATTATTTTGTATCACGATGATTAATTTTTCTGTAATAAAGGAGATAGATTGATTCTTTTAATCGTTGCAAAATCTTGATTCAAAAGAACGCGATCACGTTGATATAAAATAGGTAACTTAATAGTCACCATACAACAGTATGAAATTTATGAGACTATTGAAAATGAGTTGGACTTGTTTTGAATTTCAAATAAAGAGGATTTTCAAGAAGGTTGCTCCATTTTTGATGAAAGAAGGCAAATATTTTTCAAAGAAATGTAAGAGAATCCTCAAAATTAGAAATTTATTAAATCGGATTTCCCTTAAAAAAGAATAAAAGGAATTTTAATGATTTATCTCCTAAGATTTTATAATCCTCACCTTCCAGGTATAGGGAGAAAGATATTTATTTATTTTATTGTATCTTCTTTATTTTTCATTTTGAAAGAGTAATTCTTTATATAATTTAATCACCTGTAATCTCACAATCGTGAAAATATTTTGTTTGAGTAAAATTATAGCAAATTAGAATATAACGGATAACAAATAATTTTCTTTGTCAGATATTATGTATCTAATTTATTTTTACATAAATTAGATACATAATATCTGACAAAGAAAATTATTTGTCAGTATAATTTTCTAAGAGAATAAGAAAACTATTGGATTGACTTTTGATTTCTTTAAGTTTAAAAAAATATCAACGGGTTCAATTTTGAACGGCACGTCTAATGTTTTCTTTAAAGCAAGTTTTCCCAAATTGAAATTGTGTGGAAATTAATCGAACATAAGTGCAGACATAAAAAAGGATTTATTATCTGCTCTTCTATGAATCATTTTTTTTAACATTATCAATTTACATTTATCAGATTAAGATTTAGCTGCAGCATAATTTGGCATTGCCTCATAGTTAAATCACGGATTGATTATAACAATAATACAAATATTTGCCAGATTTGACCCCTATGTTATAAAAATATAGCTGTCTCCTAAAATGCTTATACAAATATAGAACTATGAATTGGCCCGATTACAAACTTGCTTATATTAAAATAAATTGTAAGCCTTTTTTTCAAATTTTGATAGAAATTTATTTAACACTGTAAGTTTTCTAAATATTTAAATCTAAGCAAAATTTCTAAAGAATTAGATTAAATAATCATATAGTATATGTTTCTGTTGTTTTCTTTCGTGAACTTTGCATTTTTTGATTCAAACTTTTTTTACTAAGAGCTTCAATTCTGCTATATTTAATTCTATAGCATTATTGGATTTAATTTCCTTTAACGAATTCAGGATGTAGTTTTACTGTGCATTTTTAAAGCAAAATGTAACAGGATTGAATCTCATTACAAGAAACGTTTCATGGGACATTTATTTAAACATGTCAAATAGCTTTTCTGTAAACTCTGAAACGATTATTTAAATAAATTTTATGTTTATAGAAAATGTTACATACAAATAACCGTTTAATTTAATAACCGGTAAAAATAATTGGTATATTTAATAACAGGTAAAAATAATTAGTTAATTTAACAACCGGTTATTTCCATGCAACATTTTAAGCCTTTTTTGATAATTAAGTTTCACAGTTTTAGAGAAACTGTGAAACTTAAAAAATGTTTGTTATTAAAAACAAGGTAATTTGTGCATAATTACTTTTTTTAAAATTTGTTTAATTTTTCCATTCAAGCCGGATAGCTAATTAATTTCGTACTCATTTTTTATTTTAATAAAGATTAATTAAAAAAGTAATTTTCAGTAGCATTTTCGGGAAAAATCTGCTAAAAATCCATACTTAATTAATTATAAATAATTTGAAAATTAACCGGTTATTTTTATGGAATTCTTTTTTTTTCTTATTTCTTTAGGAGAAGAGTCAGCGTTTCATTCTTAAAAGGGAAAAGCTGTGGATTTGCAAAATGTGCTTTTAATTTTTGTATTAAGAATTAAATTAATGATTTCGTAAACTAATTGAAGATAAACTATTTAAAATATTTTTTTCAGAATAGTAATTGTTTTAAAGGCTCACATACTATGACTTATGAATGAAAAAACAGTCTACTACTATTTTTTTTTATCATTTACTTTCGTAAAATCGCTAAATATCCGTTTGTTTTTAATCTATTTTCTAAAAGGATTTCTTTTATTTTTGGTTTCTTGAAAGAATTTTCGTTCTGAGTTTTAATTATAATGATGCTGCATAGAATAAATTACCGTGAAATTGTGAAAAAAAATATGAAAAATCGTTAGTCAATGGTTGTCGTGAAAATACTTTTAAACAAATTATTTTATGAATTCCTAATAACTGTTATACACTGTTAAAAATCAATAGGGAATTATTTGAAACAAAATATCATGAATTGTGAAGAGAAGATATAATTTTTAATAAGTAATAGATTATAGAAATGGAAAAGTAAGATATTTTTGTTAAAAATCATCTACAACACAAGTGGATCTCAGTATTATCGGTATGATTTATGTATGAAAAAAATAGTAGAAGATAAAATAGTAGATTTTCGTTCAAAAGAAATATCGCTTTTTGGAATGATGCTTTTCAGGGTGGAAAAATTAAAGTATTTGTTTAAATCATTATACATTTTAACTGGCGAATAGAAATGCTAAATTACTAGATATGATATTGCGGATACATCTTTGATGTTTGAAAAAGAAAAATAACGCATCTTTATATTTATCAAAGATTTCAAAGCAGTTTTTTAATACAAATAAATAAAATTTGTAAGTAAAATAAAATAAAAATTATATGAATGAAAATTTTTACATGGCTACGGAAACTTTTACGAGTATAATATATAATACCTTTAATGTTCTGTAACCAAATAATGAGTTTAATACTTAGTAAGGAATCTACGATCATAATAATTCATCCGATTCTTAAATACACTAAATAGTAAATAATATGTACTAAATAATAAAAGTATACCAAGTATTAATTACATTAAATAATAAAAATATACCGAGATATACCGAGAATAATAAAATATATATAAATTACGAATTTCTTATGAAAAATAATAAAAATGTCTACTTCAACTTGATATAAGTTTGGCTCAACCCGATAGAAAAGTAAAATGCAATCCATATTACGAGTTAATAGAATTTAATTGTTAAAAATTAGGGAAAGATCTCTATTTACATTATTAATCTAAGTCTTTATAACAATTTATTTTTGCATATGAACTATATTCCCAGGAATATATTTCAAGACTTAAAACTTTGTAATGTACTTTCATGCAAGACTACTTATTGTAATATAATGTGTATGAAAGCATACATTATTTAGTGTTTTTCCTCGACGATAAAAACTGCTACAATATTTTCCTTTTTGCCATCCAGTTTCCGTTTCAGTTGACTCTCGTTTTCACGCCACAAAAACATTAACATTCAAATTTTCGAGAGTAGATTTGTCAGATCAGACTCCTGAGGGCAGAATCAGTGATAAATGGTTATTTTACCGACATGGATACTCGTTAAATATTTAGGTACCACAACTTAAAAGGAAACAGGAAACATAAACACTTCTTTCCCTTTGGCTGTTTTCTTTCAGACTAGCCCACAGTGTACAATCCGAAATTGGAACAGGCCTTCTTGAAAGATCTGCTGCAGGAAAGGTTACTTATAATTAGAACTATCATTAACTTTTCCGAATTCTTAGAGCTAACAGATAATGAAAGTAAGCAAGAGGACTTTTGTAAGTTCTGGAAAAAAAGCAATGTTGTCAAATGTTATGAAAGTCCTTTTTCCTTTTTAAAAAGAAAACTTTCATAACGAATGACTACTCTATCCGGTGACTATTTAATCACTTTTACTAAATCTCCTTTAAGACTGCCTTCGCTGGTTTTCCTAGTAATTTCTGAGTGAAATTAGTTTCGGGAATTACTTCTTACATTACCAGTTTCTTTGCTTCAATTCTGAGATGCATTAAATAATTTCAAATAGAGCTCAAAAACATTTATTTCGTTTATAGACTTTCCACCGGTTTGAAATCCATTTGAATGATGTCACTGGTAAAATGTCTATTACAGTTATTAATAAAAAGATAATTTCAAGTAAATTTATTTTGAATTCTTAAATTTAAAATGGCAGTGTAAGGAAAAAATGTAATTAAATTCTTCCTACATGCTAGACATTTGACTTTACCTCAGCGTTTATTCTTACTCTAAGAATTGATGAATGCCTACCAAAACTGGGTCAAGATCTTATGCGTTTTTTAATTTTATATATTTATTTTTGTGTTCTTATAGAAATTGTTTTATAAAAGCCATTTAACTATGATCAATGAGCTTTCACTGATATTATATATATATATTTAGATATGAGAAGAAATTATTAAGTAATTTTGTAATTTTGAACCATTTATTAGAATTCTTGAGTTGATTTCATTTTTAATTAGAGAATGATTTTCCATTTCTTATAAGACTTCCGTATTTTAGAAAACAATTAAAAATGAATAAGTTTTAAATTATTTTTATAATTGTAATTTATTGCGGATTTTATTTTCACTCATGATGCCGGTTCTGAATAATAATTTTCCAAGGACCAACTTTTTATTTCATTCAAGTTTGTGTGCTATTACTGTATGGACATTATCAGATGAGTAATGTAAAGCAAAATTACAAGAAATAATTTTTCTATAATTAATTTTTTTCAATTACAAGAACCAACATTTTATATATTTTTGCCTTCCTCGCTGCAAATAATTTCAATCTTAAAACAGAAATTATTTTAGAAAAATTTTTAATTTCAAGCAACTTCAGAAAAATTATTTTCAATTTCTTTTAGTATTTCCGGTTGTTTATTTTTGGAAATGAATTAATTATAAAACACATTTCAAAAAGTATTTCCATTTGAATTTAATGTACCTTTTCATCAGACTTTTTTCCCTATTCTACTTTATATCAATTTTTATTAATCAAATGGTTCAATGTTTTTTAAATTTCAAATTTATACTGTTTTATATTACTTTGCATTATTATATAATGTATTATACATATTATTATACAATATTATACATATTATATACATATTATACATATTATATACATAATAAAAATATATTATACAATATTATATAATGCATATATTATGTGATAAATATTGTAAAAAAATTACATATTTACCTTGCAGTTTAGTTTTAAATTTAAGTTACCAGGAGAAAATTTTTTTTCACATTGTATAAAAATATTTTCAGTATTGAAAAGAGGAATTTTTATTATAGATAGTATACATAATTGAGAGATATTTTTAATCTCGTTTCTGAGTTATAAGAATTTTATTCTACACATTTCTTAGGTAATCTAATATTTTAAGCGAAGCCTTGTATAGTATAAACTCTGTTTATTGTTGAAAACTATTAATAAAAAATAGCTTTAATAAAAACGCCCAAATATGATTTTAATTTTAACGATTTTTGGTCAATGCATAATAAATGTTTAGTTTTTAAACTTACGTAAAATTCATGTAAATTTTTATAAATAAACTGAACCTACATCTAAATGTTTATTAAGTGGCACACTTGTTAAAAAAAGTATCAAAATATCTTCTTCATTATTAATAAAAATTAAAGTGTGCATTAGTGCTTATCTCATTTACCAACAGAAAAAGAAATATTACCTTGAACTTTTTTATAGCACTGATTGAAATTATTCTTGAAATCTATCCTTAAAGTTCAAAAATAAAATGTTAAAATTTAGAAATTCAGTATCTAGCAAGAAAATCCTTCCGTAAGCAAATAGAATGCAGTTAGTTTCTTCGAATGGCAGTTTAAAGTTAAAAATCAGCTGCGTCATGAAGGAGACTCAGAGAACGGATGAGTTAAAAAGATGAATAGGTCTTTTCACAGAGAACCGAAAGACAGAAGCTTCCCACTTCAGAGACGCTGCCTCCCCAAATGAGACTAGGATAGAATTACCTGTCTTTTCCATGGAAATCTTATAAACGGAACTCTACAGAAAACGAGCAGAAGTGATTAGCTTAGATCAAAAGGAAACTCCATTTAGTTTAGATAAAAGGAATTTTTTGTTAGTGGAGGTGGTTTAATTGATTAAGTTTGTAGCTGTATTTATTTATCTCTTTTGCAAAACATATTCGGAAAAACGAATTGAAAGAAAGTATGTTTACGTTAAATATATTCTAAGTAGGTAGTTATACTTTTTATTAATAAATCATACAGTTTGTTTAATTTTTCGAATTATTTTCTGAATCATAAGTGTTAAATTTGTCAATAGTAGTTATAGTTTGTTTTACAACACGATAGCTATATGATTTATGATGAAATAGTATTTAATAAAAAATATAAACAATTCATTTTATACATGATTCAAATATTACATTTGTGGACATTAATCAAGGTAAAAATATTTATCCGAAACATAAACAGGAAAATCTCAACAATATTAGATTAAAATCTAAGTTAATTACATACTGAGAATATTTAATATGTTATTTTAATTATCAACCTAAACATTTCAATATACAACTTGAAACACAATAACTGAATTTAAAATATTATATTCAAATTGAAAAGTGTTTGGATGATAAATAGAACCAGATTCCACATTCACTACGATATGCGAAAAGCTTATGGGAGTTTCTAATAGAAATTTATTTTTTGATATGACGAAAGTGGCACCTCCTAACAGGAAATAATGATTGCATGATTAAAAGTGAAAAATCAGTAAATTCTAAAAATTAGCATAAAATAAAAAATTAAAATGGCGGAATTTTATGGCAAAAAAATATTTTTAATTACGATTTTACATTTTGATAGCAATTATAAAAGCATTTCAGACAGTTTCTTAATTTAAAAATTAGAAATAATTGGGAAAATGGGAAATGATTCAAGGCATATAATGACAATTATATTTAATTAAAATTCAACAGTACATGTTTAACAATATAAGGATTTAATATACAATGAAACCTTTGGCTGTACGTACAACTGTTATTTACTTGAGAGTAAGGCGTGTTACAAGTTAATTTGATCTTAAATACGATGTATTAAATTTACATATTATTTATTAGCCTCTCCTTGCTAATTAAACTAAAAATCGCAACTAATTTTTTAAATTTAAAATGACTACAAATTTATGGAGAAATCAATATTTACATATTTACAAAGTAATTACCCACGTAGTAACAAATATGGTTCTTCATATGCTATATTATAATTAGTAAAGTAATCGATGTCGAAAGATATATACGTACCATATATTAATTACCAAGGGCAGTAGAACATTCTGACATTTCAGAATATAGTCACGTTTTTGCGAAACATATCTGGCCTCGACACTGCCCTTTGATCTTCCGCTTTCAAGCATGGAACCCATAAGCTTCAATGAACTTTTGGAGCTTCGGTCATCTTTCTGGCCAATAGTTGATTATTTGATTGTTCTCAAGGCAGTTTTCAAGTGAAGAGCGTGTTACTTAGCATACTTGAGAAACCTTCCTTCTAGGTCACTTATAGTTAAATTAAGCATTTAAACTTCAAAACTTATTTTTTATTTTGATTTATGAACGGCATCTGAATTGGAGCTACTCACTCTAGGAATATGTCCGTATAATTTTTTTTGAAATACATTAGTTATTATTGACAAAGACTGAAAAGAACCTCAAAAATTTCTATAGACAGTACTTTGTTGTAAAGTTAGGAATGAATGCAAATTTTTGATAGTAAAGTGATAATAAAATGAGGATAATAATTTAGTTAAACGGAAACAGTAAAACTCAGCAAAATTACGGGTGAACTATTCGATAAACATATAAATTTTTTTAATGTATTTCATTATTATTGCAGTTACATTAATTATTATTAAGATGAAGTGTGTTACAGCTGTTTTTAAAGGACTTAAATGAAATTTGTAAAAAAATGATTGCTTTAATTAACATCCTGATTCTAGTTTGTGTTTCAATTTGAACTTGAATTAAGAGCAATAAATAGAAATTACCACCAAAATCTTTAACTGGCATTAAGAGTAACTTGTATCTTTAAGTATAGTTTTAGAAAAGTATGTATCTTTTGTATCTTTAAATGTAGTTGCGACTTAAAAATTCACAGTAACAGAATCAAAGATGTAAGTAGTTAAGTTTTACTCTTGTAACAATTGAGCACCCAAACAGATTCCCCTCAAGAAAAACGATTTGACATGCTCTGCCCATAATTTCTTTTTTATACCTACATTGGATAATTAATGTGAACATAAGATTTAACAAAATAATTATTTGCATGAAAAATTTTAAATGAATTGATTGTAAATGTAATGTATCTTCATTACTTAATTGTGTCAACTATGTGCGAAAATATATAAAAAATTGCTATTTAAAAATGGTATAAAAATAAAATCTTTCAAATAAATGTCATACATTCCAACAATACAGTGACGAAAGTATTATACCAATTAATTATAAATTAACTGCATTGAATATTTTGTAATTTTCAATCTTAACATGTGAAAGAAATCAACATCAGAAAAAACACTATTCTTTCCCTATTACATAAACGGAAGAACATTATCTCATCCAAATGATTAGGTGAACAAACCTTTAAAAATAAGACCGATTGCTTTTCTTATTAAGTTTTCAAAGAAAACTACAAGCAGAATAGTTAAGAAACACCCTGTTAGTATCCCAAATAGAGACTCGTGGTCAATGATGCTTGACATTAGTGTTTGATGGGAAACCGTATAGAGTGCAAATCATGGCTCCAAAATAAACCACCATGTACTTTTGTTTAAATAATTTGATGTGAAATTAGATGAATAGACGAAGAGAAAAATGGTAAAATGTTTGACATAATGATAAAAAATATAGAAAATCTTTCGGATTTTTCTATTGACTCATCAGAGTAATTATTTCAAAAATATAGAATAGTATCGAACAGATAAGTACACAAATAAAAAATTGATTTGCTCTTTTTATTTAAAACTATTTAATTTAAATTACATTTTATTTAATGATGCTAATATATTTTCATTTCTGAGTTTATAAAAGACTGCGGTTTCGTTAAAGCTATTTCGCGATCAAAAACATCAATGGAACGCGGAAAGTGAAACCAAAACTTCCTGCCATTGACGCTTTTATTTTAATTATTCAGTCGTCATCAACGAGTTTCCTTTTCAAAACCCTTGGGAGGTCTTCGCCAAAGATTGCTGATGTCGATGGCCTGAAGGTTCGATCATTTCCAATGTGTCCTTTCTCTTTTCCATCTGCAACGTTGCGCTTTGAAGTCATTGAAATTCCCCTCGCTCATTCCAACTGCCTTGGAGTTAAAACGATGAGTGAGAAAAAAAATAGTGTCAGCTTCTAAATTTATAAAAAAATGGCCGTAAGAGCCATTTTTTTATTTGACTCTGATTATGCTTATTTTATTTTTTCCTTTGATTTCTCTCTGGCGGACCATTTATAAGAAATAGGTCAGTTCTTGATACCTACTCCATCTACCTCCACAGATTCGGAATCGGAAGCGAGTTTTAAAAACCTGCTGACATTTTATTCTAGTGCAATTAGTAGCCATCGGCAAAGAATAATCCGACGTTACATATTTGGTATGGAGAATTGAACGATTAGTGAGAAGAAAAACTGAGTTATGTAATAGCTTCATCTCTTTGGACAGTGTTTATTTACATTGAGTCTTTGAATAATAGTAGTATATTATCTAATTTGATTACCTTCCATTTGAGGTAGATCGACGTCGCCTAATAAAATGATCTTTAATTGAGTTTATATTAAATGAAATCTGTTGGAATACTATGTTGTAATCTTAAAAACAACAAAAAATATTTTGTAAAAACGTTGATAAAATTTTTGATTAAGACAATTTTAATGACACTTAATTTCAAACAACATTTAGTAATTTGCATTTTTACGCTATCTTTTTATTCTAAATTCTAATTATCAAATTGTAGTTTTTATAATGAAGGCATATGTTTTTATATACAGAATGCCATAATTATAATATCATAACACGTTTCAATACTCTATGAGTTTGATGTAATTTGCTTACAAATTAAAGTTTCTTTATATAATTAATTTATTCCTAAAACGTAACTGTTAAATAAACTTATATTTCGATGCAAATAATATAGAGAATTTTTGCCATACAAGCTGTAAATGATTAAGATGCAAAAGTCTTCACAAAAATATTTTTTATAAACATACCTTTTGAGTTTATTCTAATGTAAGAATAATCTTGATTAGAAAATATTCGAGAAGCTGTGATTTTGAAGACAATGTGTGTATATTGAAATTTTGATAAAAACTTGTTAAGCCCATCAATTTACAAAAAAAAAAAAAACGATTTGTTTCAGTGCTAATTGCTTTTTATAATAGGAATTTAAAAGGATTCTAAAATATTTGTATTCTTGTATAGAAAAATATTGCTTGTATGGCTTCTTATAAGTAACGTTTTTTGTGATTTTAATTACTTCAAGTGTATTTATTTAACTTATTTGTAGAATAAGAACTTCAGATAAAATGGTTGAATTATTATTTTGACAAGACATTATGTTTCTTTAAAATGATGCATAACAGAATTATTTAGTTTATATTCTGTAGTGCTAATTTATATCACAAAATTAATTATTTTTTATCATTTAAATTTAAAGGAAAAAAGCATGTATTGTTATCATAGAAAATTTATAGACAATAAATATTCCATGTAACAAAAAGAGTCCCTAATCTTCTAATAAAAGAATCTTGGTGAAAATTTTTATTTTTGGATTAAGTTCAAACACAAAAATTCGATGGGTTTTTATTAGAATTTTGCATATTGCATCGCCTCTCTCAAAAGTGTGAGTAAATTGATTTAGAATAAAGAACTTAGCTTTCGTTGAATGTGTGCTTCCTACAGAGTTTCCTTGCAATGATGATTTCTTTTGGAAGCATGCCAAAGTGAAGGTGAATGCCATGTTTGTTTGCAGAACAAAATTTTAGGGCTTCAGTGAACATGTTTCTTTAAGAAAGAAAAAAGACATTCGTGATGAGACAAGAATATCATTGTCTTAAAAAATGGCGCCAAAATTTCGTTAGTGACGTGAGTATACCTTGCTGCTAAAAATTTTATGTTCTGAAAAGCAATTTTCTTTTATTGAGCCTAAATGTACATTAGTTATAACGAGGTTAAAAAATAAACCAACATTATGCTTAGTAAAGTTTCAAATTAATTTTCCATTTCATTCTAATTATAAAAGCAAATTATCCTATTCTGATTAGATTTAATTTTTAATAAGCATCAAGTAAACTTACTCATCACTCATATTAGTACATTATTTTTAAATTTTAAAGATCTGACTAAGAAATTTGTAATAAATTATTTGAAAAATGTTAAACTTATGAATTAATTAAATCATTAATGTTCATAAAAAAGAGTAATTATAAAACCAACAATGTCTCTCGTTAAAAGACACAGATATTCGAAAAAACCTTTAAACACGTAGAAATGTATGCTTCTCAGCAACTTGAAGAAATAATGTCGTTAATTTATTAAAAATTTTCTAGTATAAATTAAAATATAAAATGCTATTAACTTTAATTCTTAATTTTGCTTTAATATTTATATTATATTTATTTCATATACTAAATGACAAGTTTTTATTTTAAACATAAAAAAAACTTAAATCTATTTATTATCTTTTAAATTTCAAGTGTTTCTAACAATTTTCCAACATTTGGTGAAATTAATCAACCTTTATAATCAGATATACAATTAATCCCATATTAATGAATTACTGAAGATATTTGTTTGGGAATAATATTACTTATCATCTGTAAATCAGTGTAGAAAAACTCATTCCAAATGAATGTAATTAATTTTCAAATTCATCATTAAGCCTGTTTAGGAAAATAAAGGATACACTACAATACAAATAAAGTAGATTAAGATAAATTATTATGGAACGCATCTTCTCTTTTACAATTGCTACTTTGATTGAAGTATTAAGAGTAAGTAGCTTTCTTCAAATCTCTTAAAGCATTTCCGAAAAATCACTATCAAATGCCTTTCTCTGCTTGTCACCTTCCTGGTGGAGTCATTCTCTGTCACCACATCAAAGGTCTGATATGACAGTAACAGTCAACAACTCCTTTCCTGTTTTACGGAGGATTGGAAAAGTGTGTCACACTTAGCATTCTTGTCGCATGCTTGGCGATATTAGATTAAAAATAAAAAATGCTGCATTTGACTTACTACTGTTCGATAAAAGTAGATAAATATTTAGTGAATTGTTATTCGAAATGACCTTAAGCATAAATGGAAATACCGAATTATATTACAACATATTTTTTACGGAATTGTTTCTATTGTGTCATAATGTTTAACTCGACATTTTTGTAAAAAAATTTGCATTTTTAATCCGGAAATATGAAATATTTGCTTTTTTATTGAAATAAAGTAATTATTCCCTTGGGCATTTTAATAGCCAAATTAATACCCTTTATCTAATTCTATATCTTATAAAACAAATAAGATTATAAAATTGGGCAATAAATAACAAAATTTGTGTCATAGAATAGGAAATTTAAAATTACATGTTTTTTTAGTAGTTTAAGGAAAGAAAAACATAAGCAAATTAATCGAAGCATTTTGATTAACTAATAGTTTTATAATCTGATTAAAGCTTTTTACCTTCTAATGAAAATAAAGGAGATTAAAATTAAATTTTAAGCTTCATTATTTAGTATATCACTATATGTTATCCGAATAAATTATATTCGATTTATAAATTTTTTTATACGAATTCAGTTATAATTTCGTGATAGAACTATTTATTGTTACGTAAGATATAACTATATAACAGTATGATAAACTCAATAATTCATTTATTCTCAAAATAATTTTTAAATTATATGGTTAAAATTATTTATTAGTTATAAAATATGTTTTTTATTCCAATAGTTACTTTAATATTTGTGAATAGTTTATAAAATCCCAATAATTATTTATTTCTTGTAAAAAATAAACAATATATATATATGAAGTTGCTTCTACATAACTAATACTTTTAATTCCAATAGTTGTTGTTCTTCATCTTCGTCTTCACTAACATATCGATTTTAATTTCTTAGCAATCAAGAAGATATAAGCAAATAAAAAAATTGATGTGTGATATCGACTGGGATGTCAGAACACAAGGCTTAATTTTTAAGATTACTTCAAAATACACTAAAATTTCGACTAGATGCTTTATTTAAAATTAATTTTATGTTTTCAAATATAAACTTGCTTTTGCTTACAGTACAACAGATTTTATTTTTTAAATTACACATTCACATTATTCATTTAATAATCAAATGAATATGGAAGTGTAACTAGCGGAAGAAGTTATTATTAAATCGTACCAAGTAGATAAATTCTGAGGGCACTAAATTAGAATAAGTAAGTGAAATTTTGGAGAAAAAATATCAAGTTTTACCATTTATTAAATTTTTTGTAAAACTTACGAAAAAACAATATCTGATAAATAGAAAACTAAGCAAATTAAAAAAGACTTGATTTGATATTTTACCCTAAGAGAAAATAGGCTTTAAAAGAATATATATTGAAAATTATATAGTATTTGGGAAACTGCATTCTTCCTCTCACCTTGTTTTATCTTTTTCGTTACTTATAAAATCATGTTTATTAGCTCTCAAATTTCATATTTGTGAAGCGAAGATTATCCAATAATTGCTCTGATTACAATATTAAAATACAAATATTAAAAAAGTATTAGAGTACAAATATTAAAGTATGAATATTTTTATTGAATTACTTCATTTTTGAAATGTTACATAAGTGATTTGATTTCTTTATCTTATTTTAAATTTCGGGAATAATTTTGTAAATAAGGATTCATATTTATATACAAATTTTTCTGAGTTTCAAAAGTGATATTTAAAATATTTAATTTGTGTAGAAATAAATATTTCGCATTTTGTTTTAGCAGTGAAGGAATATTTTTTAAAATTTAATAAGTTGTACACACACATTGCATTTTATTCAAACCTTTCTTACGTCTCGAATAATTCTGAGCATCCAGTTTCGTATACAAATTCTTTAAAATGATTTGTAATTAGAAAAACAAGCATCGAAAAGAGATGTATATTATTTTTTATTTCTTAACTATATTATTATATTTTCACATACACATTTGAAATTTTAAAATTTATTTTTGTTACCGAAAAATTGGTTTGTTCTGCACTCAACAGTCTTATCTTGCACAAGAACGCTAATTAGAGCAGGGCCTACAGTCTTAAGGGGATTCCGAACTACTAACAGCAAGTCTAAGCCCAACGTTGGATGCGAGCCCACGACCGGTAGAATAGAAGATCCGATCTGGAACCACATGTTCCTAGCTCGGCTCCTAAACATAATTTTATTTACTATTTCCGTTTTAAGTTCGTTTATCGATTAGCATTTTATCTCCATATTTATCTTTTGTGTCTTGTTTTTTAATTTTTTGCTTTTGTTGCATTTTTTTAAAAAAACTTTATTAACAAGCAAATTCAACGATATGTTGTCAAATTTAATATATAAATAAAAATTATTCATTAGAATATTTTTAAATCTGCTTTAAAACATTTGTCTTGTAACATTCTTTTGTGATTTACTCTTACTTTACCGTAAATAAATTTGATAAAAATATTAAATTTATAATAAAGAAATGTTAATTTATATATTTCCTCATTTTTTATACCTTCATTATACTGTCAAAATACATTGTGAGGTCATTGTTATTATTATTTAAATCCATTATAATATTCATTTTGAAAAATCATGATCATTCAGAATAAGGAAAAGAATAACATTTTGCAACTATTTCTTTTTGAATGACAACATTAGCATGTCAAAAATATGGCCTCTGAATTTAATTAGTTAAAAAAAAACTCCTTTTCATTTTAATCATTAATTCAGGAATTTGAGACAAAATATATCATGAATATTAAAGAATTGAATACTATGGTTAAAGAAAATAACAGAGTATCATAAAAATAATAATAAAAACTTTACGTTGCTGATTAAAAATTGCTCTAACAACGAAAAGGGAGAAAATGATTTTGAAAATTTAAAGATGCTCAGTAATATGAATTTTATTTAAAAATGAAAACAATTATACTTCTTTCAATTTTAATGAACCGGACCGAACATCTTATTGATTATCTTTCTCTTTTCATTTCATTTGATGAGATACTTTTATTTTTGGCAGAAATATGTACTTATTGAATACTTTAATTTAATATATCCAATAGTTTGTGTTAATTAATAACTACTAAATTAAGTTTTAAGTATATTTCAATTGTTAATTTATTTAAAAAACTGTCTCTTAAGGATAAAAAAAATTTTTTAGCAGTAAAACCATTTCACTTCCTTTTGATTTATTTATAAGTATTCATTATCTGAATTCGTAGACATATAAAGGTGTATATGTATCTGATATTAATCGAATTGAGATAAATATTCTAGACGTATACGAATTTTTATTTTTTATTATTTTCTGATACGAATATTTACATGAAATATTATAGTTAGAAGTTTTTAGAAAATTTCATTTTATTTTTAAATTCTAAATAAAATGCAGCAATCTTATATCTGAATAGAAATTGTTTTTTAATGTAACTGGAAATAGAGTTTATTGTAGTGAACTTGAATAGTCAACAATCAACCAATGTTCTCTTAATTAACATAAAAATAACCATTTTCTAAATACTTGAAAGGCAAATTAAACCATCATATCAATTTACCTTAATAGGTTCTTGTTTACAGATGAAGCAGAATTAAAATGACAATGATAATTTTAGTAGACAATCAGAGAAATAACCGAAATGTAACGTCAAGCTAATGATTACACAATAAGTAATTATTTATTAATTATGTTATACAAAATTGAAATGTATACAAGTCATCTGAAGCATAACAATACTTCATGCTTTATTTATTACGAGATAATTGTTATCGTTAATTTTTCTCTATGATAACTTAGTTAATTATAATCTAACACTTGTAACTAATAGAGTGTGAGATCTATATTTGATTCTTGTTTGGAAATTGTCACATTATATGAAGCGTTAAAATCGGTCTTTGGATATAGTTCCAAATTATAAGGCTTATCTTGGACTGTATTAAGAACAATAGCCAATAGTTTATCGTTAAACTTTAATATGAGCCATTTTATAAATTAAAATATTCAGTTGTAAATAATTTTTAATAAAAAACGGATTGAAAGATTTATTTGATAAAGAAATATTTAGAATAATTCTGCTTTAATAAAGCCGACACAGTCATATTAATGTCAACTGATTTATAATTATGCTTCCTTGTAAAATCAATTAAAGCGAATAGTTCCAATATCTATTTGTAAGTACTGTTTCAATTAATAAAAACATAAATTATATTAAATATTAATGGATTATTAAGATGTAGCTAAAATTTCGAAATGTCCGAGGTGGTAAATCTATAACATTTTTAGTAATTCATCTATAAATTTCATTTATATAATATCATATCTTAAAATAGAAAAAAAAACTATAGCATGTAAAGAAGTAAAAATAAAAGAAAATTTCTGAAGTAAAGATCAACAATCTTAATTTTATTCGTTTCAAATGCTCATTGTGACAAGAGACCTATTGCTCGCACTGAAATCCTCTTGAAGGTTTCTAATGCTTTGTTTTAGGTTCTTTATTTACAAACTTAAGCGATAATGATGAAATTACCAATGTCACAACGTTCATGACACATTCTGCGACATCTTTTGAATGTCATTGAGGACATCGGACCAATCTCGTTTAATGAGACGTGACGGCCGTATTAGGATGACCGGTGCCTTTAATCAAAGCTCGATTTATAAAATCAGAATTTAGGTTGGCCATCCTCTTTCATTTTTGCTCAGTGAAGCATTCTTTCTAGGAGTTCATCAGCAAACGGATTTTGTTGATTATTAGATTCCGGGCTGATGATTTATTGATAAATAACTATGGCTGAAATTAAATTATTACTTCCCCAACAGGAAAGATATTTTGATAACATTTTTCATATCATTACGGTTTTTTTAACTGTGAAATTAAGAACCTCTGCACTCAGTAAAGAATAATTATAATAATAAAACTTAGTACCTAATACAATATGTTGGTTTTCTGTAGTGAGCAATTTAGCAATATTAATGTGAGCTATAAGCAACTTTGGCAAAGAGCTCCAAAACTGCCGGCCATAACCCAACCCAACCCAACCTTTAGCAATATTAGGACATAATGAGAATTTTGTGATTTTCACCCAGAAGTCCTTCTAAAGGGGAATTTTTGTCTCATATACTAGACTGTATATATTTATCACAAACAAAAGGCTTTCAAGCTTTCTCTACAACGGGCAAAAATCATACAGTAACATAAAACTAAATAATATCATTTAAATATTTTTGATCCGGAAAAACATGGTTATATAGACATTTACCTACAGTAAATCCTCTACTACTGCACTTAATTTACCTATTGTTGAATCAAAACAGGGTACTTTTCTCTGAAAGCGTTATTATTTAATTTTTATTTTTAATTATATTATTTAATTTTTACCGTGATGATCAGAAAGGTTTTTTCAAACTGTCTTTATTTATAAATTTTTCCCGTTTCATTTTGTAAAAGGGTTGATATATGACTGCTAATAACTATGTTTTAAACATCACATTTTGTA
Organism: Latrodectus hesperus; assembly: GCA_037975125.1. Lineage (NCBI taxonomy): Eukaryota > Metazoa > Arthropoda > Arachnida > Araneae > Theridiidae > Latrodectus > Latrodectus hesperus. Next base: position 55,381,014 of record CM075850.1, on the reverse strand, counting down.
GTAAACTATCATAAAAGTATAATATTTACTGAGCCATAAAAAATGTGCGTGCACTTAAAATTTACGAGAGTAATTAGTAAACAATGATATAACTGCCCTTAATCATGAGAGCATAAATTGTTGGTATGATAAACGTATCCTAAAATAAGTGAAATTTAAATCCAAATTTTACGAGCTTTTCATTTATTACTATGCAGAAAATTGGCTGAGATATGCAAATTTTTTTAAAACTAATTTACCAAAAATATATTTGTTTGTATAGATTAATAATTAAGTCAAAATTACTAATTAACAAAGAATCAAGATCGAAACGACAATTTTGATACTTACATGTCTTCTAAAATAAAATTTAATGATATAAATTTCAATGGATATCAATTGATAAATTAATAAGTTTTTTAGGTTTATTGTTTGAAACTATTGTGGACATGAGTATAGAAATATTTTATATAAATTTATCTAAAATAAATCCACTGCTAACTTTGAATGCTAGTTTTGTATAAACTATATCTATGTCACATAATAGTAATATTATCTTTTTAAAAAGTAATTCGGGAAAACTTAAGGAAAATTATTTTTTATGTATAAATATCCTTGTTGTGTGACCAAAGTAATACGAGTATCTTACCTAACTTAAAAAGTAATTCATAACAAATAAAAGTTTATATAATTTTTACTCTAAGACATGTATTGCGCGTATTTTTTTGGATTCAAACATTTAATGTTGGCATGGTATTTGGAGCAGATTATTTTGTTCTTTGCTTATAAAATTGAATTTAGTAAAAAATAATAAATCCGAAATCCAATAAAAAATCTTTCTTGTGAAAATGTAATTAATTAAATTTCAATTACTCTAAAAATGAAATAGAACAAGGAGTGTCATTCCAAATTTTTTTGTCTTTTCAATTATTCCAAGAACGAAATAGAACATGGACTATCATTCCAAATATTTTTGACTGTCCATGTTTAATGTTTTGAGCGAAGCAATGCATGAAAACGAAATCAAATTGCTTCTTCGTTTGCTTTCTTGTTCCCATGGTCATGCTCTGATTTGAAGATGGAAGAGAAGATTCACCGACAACAATAATCTAAGTAAGAAAAAGAGTTATTTAAACTCAACGCTTCAGCGCATCTCTCACAATAACACACTATGCTTTGTACAACAACGTTTGAGGTTTGATGGATGTTTTTTTAAATCCTAAATGCCTGTTTACAAAATGGAAATTCATTTATTTAGAAATTTTCATCAGAAATTAGCAGGCTATTAATCATTAGCAATAAATGTTTTTACTAGAAAAATTATGATTTTTGTCATTCTATTTTTCTTTTTTTTTGATCAAACACTCGTGAATTACTTTTTATATAGCGACTTTGAAAACTAGAGAATGCAATGTATAATATGCAAAATGAAGATATTTATGGAATGTCGCTGGTTTTTAATAATGTCATAAAATTTTCCTGAGATTTTAATGTAGATCGGAATTTAATTTTGCATAGATCAAATTTAAGTGTAGATTGGAACTTTTAGTAAATATGATCGGAAATTAATAAAGCTTTTTTGACAATGATGAACATTATTTTGATGTGACAAATTATTTTCATTACTTAAGGCTTTTATATCGTCTGTCATTCAATGTATTCAGAATTATAGGGTTACTATAAACCAACAGGAAAATATAACTTATCTCTCCTGTTCCAATGGTTATATTCTGCTGATTGCTATCCATATTGTCTTCAGTAGTACAAAATCCAGAGCTCTCTTCTATGTGAGAAACTTTAAAAAACTACCCCTTAAGAAGTACGAACTATTTACTGCAGTTTTATTTATTGATGTATTACTGTTTTTATGCTTTAATTTCACAGTGGCTTAAAAATAATTGAAACTAAAAGAATCTTGTATTTAGTGCATTAAAAATATGTTAATTATGAATCGCGTCTTCTACAAATGAAATTAAATGTATTTGCAGTATATTTTAATGATATTTGTCAATTTCATTTACATATTAGAAGATATAATACAATGGTAACCCAGTTAAATATATTAATCGTTTAGAGGAATCATCTTGAGTACTTAATTTATTTAATCTTGCTGCAACTGTAAGGTCTATAGTATTTAAGTGCTTTGTAAAATTTTTAATATCTAAAAAATAGGGAACTTCATTGTATAAAAATTTAATCCGGAAGAGGACGAAAAAAATCATTGAGTAAATAATGGTGCAATTTACAAATGATACATTATCACCAACTTATTTGACAAAACCAAGGCGTACCAGGATATTTAAAGTCAAAAAATGTCATCAGTGTTGAACAAACATATTGAGGATATTAGTCCATACAACTAATGAACCATTTAACAATGGAGTATGAGGTGTTAATGATATATTGAGCATCATGCCACATTCTAAATGAGTTAGACATGAAAATATCTTAGAACACGAAGCTATCATAAAGCATACCAAAATATTCCTCTCTCCATAAAGTGAGGAAAGCTATCTTTCCGAATGTGTAAAGTGTTCGAAGAGGAAACCAAATAAGCCGGAAGCGATAGATACTAGTGGGTGTCTTGATTGGCAAATCACCTTGACTCTAAAAATTAAATTACGCAAAAAGTAGAATGGGGAGTATTGTTTTACTGTTGCATTCATTTCTTTTCGGTTTTAATGTTTTTCGAATAGGCGATTGTTTGGTGTTGAGTTAGATGTGCACGTAAAAAAAGTAATTTAGTTTATGAATTTACTACTATTGTATTTTTACAACATGTAATTTTGTCATTTGGGAGATGTTTCATCAATTGACTTTGAGTGAAAAAAATCCAAAAATCAGTTCCTTTTAATTTGGAACTTAGCAAGTGTGATTCATAAATAATGTAAATAATAAGGCTTAATTATTTATTTAATTCCGAAACTTTTACAGTCAATTATAATTGGTATATTACGATGCATTATTATTGGTGGTTAGTTGCTTTATTGGAAAGATGGTAAGGACAATTGGCACTTAATAAAAATAGCGTGAACGCATATGTATATTAAAAAGTCCCTATGTTATCTTTTAAATGAATACTTTTAACTGAAATACATTTATGCACTTCATCCTTATCCGATAGTTTTTGATTTACTTTATTTATTTTCTTGAAAATAAATCTTCTCAATCATCAGAATCAATCGTTGTTTTTTGCAGTCTTATTCTAATATTATAGTTTAATTTATGTATATGGTATTTACAATGATTTACCTCATAGTTCAGAGAATTTTTAATTCAAATTCAATACTTATGTTGTGTATGGTGTCAGTTTGTGATACAACACAGGAATTATACAATTATAATATTAACTTTAAAGTTTTATAGAGTTAATATTTCGATGAAAATCTATTAGGCGTTTGTATCAGTAAAAATGTTTGAACGCTATTTTAATAACCTAAAATTCATACCAATTCACTTAAAAGAGAATTTCAAATAAAGGTGAAACTTTTAATAAGTGTGAAATGCTGCTGCAGTATTAAAACAGTTCATTATAGTTTAAAAAGATTTCTCTTATAGAATATTATATCTTATAAGATTTGTTGTAAGATAAATAATCTTTAATGTCATAGGCCTGTATTATTTTAAGACTTATTCTCATAACAGTTTCGGATTATTTTATTTATTTTACCTATATTTTATAGAAGTTTCATTCTTTCTAAGAGAACTTTTTTAAGCACCAAAAGTTTAAGGGAACTAAAGCAGCAGTTAGGTGGCATTAGATCAAATTAACAAAATTAAGTCTTGGATACGCAAATTTTCGAGTTGGCCATGAATTTTTCTGGAATTCAAGAAAGGGAGTGTTATGTGGAAAATACGACGAAAACAGTGGCGTAATACTTTGCAGTGAATGCGTTTGGATCAGCAAGTTTAAGTTGCTGATTTTATGCATCCGAAATATGCCGGCTTTTCTAGCATCAAGATATAATTCACCCAAAGACCCAAAGTTACAACTTGTATGAAACCGGTTTAAATTTCAAGGCAAATTCCAAAAAAGTTTTGTCTTTAAAAATAATCGGATGATGTAAGATTTAAAATGAAGTATGCATGTGCGTATTTCATTAATGTATTAGCATGCAGTAATGCTACGAGAACAAAGAAGTTGTTGCTGACAATAGTTGGTGAATCTGAGAAATTCAAGATCTTTAAAATTCTTCTATATGACCTCGCATTTAATTTAATGACTACAGAAAAAAAGTATTAAATGATGAAACATTTTCTCCAAAGGAAAGTTAATAATAAATTTATTTCAACTGTAAAAGATGTTTTAATAAACAAATCTAGTTTATCATGTCGATAATTTATATTGAGAGAAAAAATTTATCAGTGATTAGTATAATTTCGATGATGACATTTATCTATTATTAAAACAAGCTTCCTGCGATATGTTCAGTACAATATTTTTGTATGGGAGTTTAATGTTTAAGATAAATAGCAACAGTATTCATAATATTTAATTTTATTTCTTAGCAGTGTATCGAGTTATAATTAAAATTATCCAAAATTTGGAATATTTAAAAAATGTGGTGTTTGTGTTGTGTTGATTTAATTTACAATAGGAATTTTAGATGACTTATAAAATATGTTATTATGCACTGGTTTAAGTCACAAAATTTGTTTATTTTTATGATTGGTGTTTTAGTTAAGAAATAAGCTGTTCATACCTAAATTTACAGAAAGGCGTTTGAGAGAACCTAATATTTTTTTAATCGAACATGTACTACATAAAATCAAAAAGAATATCTAAAAATAATGTAGAATTATGACAACCCAAACATCAGTTAAATGAAATAGCCATAAAAAGTCCGTTAAACCCGAAACTGAGACAGTTATATTTCAAGCTATAAATTTAACTTAAGTTATATTATTTATACAGTATATTAAAAAAATTGAATGAAATCATAACCTCAATTTGATACAACTCAAACAATCATTTCATAAATCTTAGAATTAAAGGTACCCTTTCATTCGTTTTCCTACCATTAAAATTCAAGTGTATGCAGTATGAATATAGAAATTTAAAAAGCTCGTATAAATGATTATATGTATGGATAAAAAAGCCAAAGTTTATGGGAGATAGTATAAATCTATGAGTAGGTGCTGACTGTGACAATTTTTATTTCCGCCCCCAGCTCTAATACTCAACAAAACACGATTGCCGCATCACGTGTTGAGATGGTCCCGTTCCTAACGGATGTATCGTGATAAAACCGGCACTGTTCGTGACACAAACCCACAACCAACTAAAATAAAATGTAACTAAAACGGCACTCCGCATCACAAACGGATAAAAATCGAGGGAAAAAGGAGGAACGAATGAACAAAAAATCGTTTGCGTCTTCCATCACGTAGATATGCGTGCCGAGAAGAGTTGAGGAGACTAATCCTTGCCAAGATGGAACATTGTATTCTGTTAGAAAATAATTTGGAAGGAAATATTCGATTCTTTTTGTGGAAGCCATTTGTGACTGTTATATTTCCGCCAATGGACTATGCGCGGTATACATAAATAATTATTTGAACAAGGAATATTTTTAGAATCGAACGCGTTGAAATTATTGGGAAGTATTCTAAAATAGAATGCATCAGCTGATGATTGTAAATGTATTGTGCATAAAGACTCTTTTTAAACTGCAAAATTGTTAAGGATAAAAAATGTTAGCTAACTTATTGTATATTTTAATGATATTATTTGAATAAAACAATTAATCAAAGTAAATGAATAAACTGAAATAATCATTGAAGTATTTTGAATGATAACATCAAGTCAGGCTGAAATTATAATAAGTATAGATGAGAAATATACAATTAAATGTTTGTATGCAAAAGTAAATAATAAAAATTATGCATTTTGTAAAACATTTTTTACGTACTTAAAAAAATATTCAAGGAGAAAAATGTGCAATCTGTACAAAATTGAAATAAATTATACATATTTGTACTGAAAGCTCTTAACTTTCAGTAAACAGTTTCAGCAAAATAATAATAATAATATTATTATTATTATTATTTGCTTTAAAAATTTAGTATTTCAAGATAGATAGAGAATTTTTATTTTTAAAGTAAATATATATAAATAAAACGTTTTGAAGTCAAAGTTCTGAAAATATATTCCATTTCAATTTAACTCAGCAATGATTTCTTTTTTAAATGGAAATTTGATTATTTTCATTTTAATCATGAGTCTTTTTTTATTGCAAATTTGATAGTTCATAACTAAGAGATTGAGAACTTCAGTTAAATATACAACATCAAAAGTAAATTAATTTCTTATCAGCAAAATACAAGTTTTTAAAATCTAAAAAAAATGAATTCTCCTCCTCTCTTTTCCTTTTATTTTACAAAAACAAATACATTTTCTTTTTATTTTAGGGAATTATTTTCAACCTTTATGTAATTAACTTTTTAAACTCTCTCTTACAAATTTAGACTCTCTCTTATAAATTTAACAAATTAACTCTTACAAATTTAAAAATTATTTAATATCTCATGAAGATCATGATTTACAAGATATTAGTTTGTGTATTTTCCTATTCAATATATTAAAATAAGAAATTAATTAAGCTTTCGTCTAATATATTTAGCGTTTTTAATCCAAGATCCATTTCTTGTCATTTTGAACAAAATAGACACCAAGGTCAGTAAGCCAATATAACGAGTTAATTTATAAAGCAAATAATGTATTGTTAAGTTATAGATATTTTTTTATATAATAGGAAAAATCTCTCTCTCTCTCTTTCTTTTGTGACTCAGAAAAATTTTCTTTTATATTTAATTATCCTTAGTACAAACGCGTATTTAATAAAGCGAAAATCGATTTATTTTCAATTGTTTCAGATGGAATTACCTAATAGCTTAATAATGCAATAAAACTACACACTCTTATCAATAAAAGAAATCAATACTTACAAGTTACTGTATACATATCAATAAAGAATTTAGTGCTGCATGATTTTAACTAATGCATCAAACATGAATATTATATAGTTGATATTTTTCATACCAGTTAATACATTCATAAGTTATAATAATAATGATAGTGCTGTTTTATACAAATACATCTATCTATCTATTTATCTACAGATAGATAGATATATGGATACAATAAATATGAATGTAATGACTTTTTATATAACTCAAGATTATTGTTAGATTGTGAATATTAGCAGCCTATGTACTTTCATGTATGAATGTGTTTCATGTAGTGGTATAAATATTGACATATTTAAAAGAATAAAAAAATCCCTTGAATGAAAGAATTAAGAAATCGATAGATGATTGCCGATTAATAAAATTAATTTAAAATATTATTCTGCAAAATCTATTATTGAAACTCGAAATTTCCTTTTCAGTGAAGAAAAATTTACTTTTGGTTTTATATCTTGCTGTGTCATTTTGCTTAACATTGTTCTATCAGAATACGAAAGTATTTAAATTTACTAAGAATAATTCGGAAACAACTTATGGAAACGAACTATTATTAGAAAATGTATCCTTCATGAAAATATTAAAATTTTTTACCAGCATGTGCCTTATAAAATGCCGATTTTATCCAGAAGTTTGATAGAGATTGTTTGCTTAATATGCACTATGGCCTTATATTTTACTTCTCTTTAGAATATTACTGATCACATTTTCTGAAGTAATTCTTCAAGTACTGTTAATATCTGACATAAATAAGTGGAAAATGTGATAATTTACTGAGAATATCAGAAACGTTTACAAGTCTTCAAATTACTGTGAGAGGGACAATTCGATTCTCTATGCATAAAATTACTTAAATAATTATTCAGTTACATCATTGCTCTAAAATTTAAACAGTTCTGAATATAATGTAAGTATTGAGTATAATGTAACATTTGATATTTTTACAGTTAATGAAACCCTTAAAATTAATTATTATAAGTAATATTACGTGAATCAATGAAATTGTTATTTCAATATATTTTAAGAAAATCTATATTTAAATTGTTATTTTACATCAAGCTATGGTCAGACTAATATTTGATTTCATCATATTATTGAATTTACTATTCAATTAACAATAATATTAAAATTTTTTTATCAATATATTTTACGATTGTAAAATATGCTGTGACATTTCACTGTTTTACAGAGATAGATTTTATAGTTTTTCGAGAACTGTTTTGGATAATAAAAAAATATTGGGTGAGAGTAAGTCATTTGAACAAATATCGAATGATTGAAGTCCTTTTATTTCACAATGCAGTTTTTTTTATTCAGATTGTGTTCCAGACTATTGTTTATAATAAGAAAGAGACTTCATTTCATGAAAATTCAAATGTTAATCGTGAAATTCATGTAATTCTATAATTTTGTTTCAAGTCTCTTACAAAATATTTAAATTATTAAACACAACTCTATAATTCTGTTGATTTCTCTAATTTGTGTTCGAATATTTGATCATAAAATATATTTAAAGTAGCAAATTTAATCAAGGGTAACTAATCTCCCCAAAACTAAGAAATGCAAGCGAACTCAATCTCTACGCGAAACCGTTTGCTGAACAAAATTCCTTACAAATCGCCAACTACTTTTTTTCTTCATAATTCCTTATTTTCAAATGAGTTTTCTTTTTTTTTCGTCATTTAACTTGCTTCGAAAATATGTAACACATTCCGGTGCAAAATGAAAGCGATTGGATAAAGCGATTCGATACGGTTGAATAAATTGTTGGTAGCCGAGAGTGTTTCCATGGATTTGGTTGACCGAATCTGCTTCAACTTAGTCAATAATCTTCACCTTTCAAGCCCAAGTAGGTTCAAATTCTGTTAAGCCTCTGGTTGGGAAGGAGGGTCACTCCACCTAATCGCCACTTTCATGTGCAGGGGATTAAGGTCCATAACTATTCAGAACGATTCAATCCTCTTGCATAAACATCTGCGATTGAATGAATTCCCTTTGCTTGTAAGTCGGTTGTTTCATTGGTCAGTAAATATTCGATTAAGGTTAGAGTTATGCATAAACGGACGATCTTGAATGATTAAGTATGGTATAATATTTAGAAACACGTTAATGCTCAAAATGTAAATTTTCATTTTGCCAAATACCATTTAACTAAATAGTGATTAATAAGTACGAATTTGATACCAAAATATTAAGAAAATATTAAATTAAATCATGTATATTTTTAATGAAACAATAATCAGATTGTAATAAAAATGTTTTTGAAGAAATTCTCACTAATATATTAGGTATTTTTTTTTTATAAAAATGCATTTATTTTAAATTATTTTATGAAGAAATTGTTACACCTTTTTAAGGATTCGTTGACAATTTTCAATATATTGAAGAGGAAAATTCGTATACAATTATTGATAAATTAAATTCATACTTCAAAGCTATTTATTTTGGGATAGCTTTCATGCTGTTTTGATACCATTTTTCTAGTTGTTAATAGTATGTTTTTATTATTTTCTATGTAATCATTTAAAAATTATTAAACATAAATATTGATATGTTTATATAAAATTTATGCACAAGGCTTATTTTTAAATTAATAATGTGATAAAATAGCTACAATTATAGAAATTAATTGAAAACTTCGCAAGTATAAATTACAATTTACAAATTTCAGAAAGCTAAGTTGACAGATGAAACATTTGAAGCGATTATTTAGTTTTTATTAATTTTCAAACTTTTTATAAATAATATGGAGTTTTATTTGTTTACTTATTATCATAAATTGAAGTGTTTGACTAATCTCGAATCCCACAATGTGAATTTTTAAACCAAAACTGAATGTTCCATAGTAAAAATAAGCATAATAATTGGGGATTTCACAGTAAAACTTATTCTCAAAATTGAAGTTACATTAGTAGATTTAAATAATTATTTTATTCATTCATACATAGTAATGTAGTGAGGCCTTGAATTTTACCATTTGGATTACGATTTACAATGAGCCATCTTTAAATACTCCATGATTCTAAAGAGCCAAGCTACAGGCAGAAAATTTGAGAGACATCACCTTGATCTTTACTTTATGTTACATCAGCTGCGATTTCTATAGCTTAAGTTATATTTAATGTGCAGAGAACCTTTTTATACGAATCAATCAAGAAAGATCAAACTAAGTAGTTTCCGGTATCAATCGGACTTCAATATTCTTAAACAAAGAATAACATGATAAAAATTTATGTGGTTTTGCTCTTAAGTACCTACCAAAGGTAATAAAATTTGATTTAGGTTCTTAGTTGGTACAAAGTGTTGAGTCATTATTACATGTTTTTCGAATTTTTAATCCAAGAATAATCAGGGAGAGGTAACGTCTAATAAGATTATTGTATACATGATTAAAATTTGAACAATTTAATAAATGATTATTCCGTGGCTATACTTTTGATGTAATAGAAGCATACCAAACCGATAACCAATTGGTATATTACGATGTATCATTGCTAAATGTTAAGCGATAAAAGAACAAATGTTAATATAATTAAACATTCACATTTTTCTTAAAAACAAATATTCGGTTACAGATGATAGTTTAGAATAGATAGACTTGATAAAAGAATTCATTTGATTGAATATGACTAATTTGAATAATCACGCATTTCAAAATATTATATATTTGAAAAAGGATAAACATTTATCAATAGAGATTATTCAAAAAAATAAATATTTAGTAACAAAGCTACAGAAAATTACTAAAATTTATATAGTAAAACTAATTTTCGCATCTCATGAAAGGATTTAAGAACTTACTCTCAAAACCACACTTTAAATAATAGGAATAATTTGAACTACTAAGTATTGAATTCGAGTTCCAAAAGAATCGCATGAAGTAGTAATGGCCATCATTAAGTGTTAAGCTGAACACTTTAACAAAACCGCAAAGTGTTCTAGAATCTTAGAATTGCTCAACGTGTCACCAACACTCCAGAGACTTGTAAGGATGGATCTTCAAAAAGCCATCTGTTTTACGACCGCAATGTTGTTATAACGCTTTGCTGTGTGGACAGATCCACGATCCATCTAGGCGCCTCTGACATCCCCAAGAAATCCAGGCTGAAGATCACTAATGGGAGTTTGAGAAGTCTTCCGTTTTTGAAACTATTGCAACTCTATACGGATGGGGTTATTTTTTTTACTTCTTTTTTGTCGCCAAGATACGCTTTTTCTAAACACAACGAAAAATGCCTACTGCTTACTATAAAACGTAATAGTCTTATTTAAGTTTAAAAGTAATCTTACATCTGAAACTTGTTTTTTATATATTAAACTTAAGGAACGGAGTTTTCTTATAAAATAGTTTTATATTGAATGTTTGGATGTCGTGATGCATATAGATTTTTTTCAATAAATTTACAGATTAATAAAAGGGATTTTTTCATTGAATTTTTTTGATGCAGTTTGCTTAGGATTAGAGTTATCTAATAAATAGTTTTCAATAATCAGGATAAACTGAAAGCTTAGTAACATTGCTCAGTAATACATGTTGTTAATGATCTAAAATCAGTTCAACTGTTCATGGTTTCAATTTCTATCTCAGATATGGATATTTGTAGTAATTCGAAAGTTACACACTTTAAGGCGTAGATTGCAGTCAAATTAAATCTCCTGAAAAAAAAAGCGTTTGTACAAATAAGTTTATAGCACAGTGTCATAATCATTAAATTTATATATTTATTTCTAAATTTGTATATAGATATTAGTTAAATTTATTTTAAAATTTATAAATATACAAGTAAATAGTTTTTGTATAATGATGTTAAACAGAAAATTTTTTAAAATTTCTTTAACAACTTACTGGGAATTGTTCTCCATGTGAAATTATATATCTGGGGGGGGGGACTAAGTATGAAGGTATTCTGCTTGGTCTCTGCTTCTAAATCACGAAGATCCACCTACTTTTGGGGAAACGATAGCACACCCACCGGGTGCCCCACTATGTAAGCTGCCATCATTTCCGCCCCTGAAATAGTGCTTAAATGTAAAAATATTAGAGCAGCTGAGAATTAGAAAAAAAATTTACTGGGAATTTTTTGATTAAAGAAAGTAGAGAAAACGAGGTTATTAATAAGGTACATATTTATTTTCATACAAAATGAATATTACAGTAGATTTAAGAAATATAAATTTGAAGTATATATTATATCATGTTTTGCAGTATTGTTAAAGAAAACTATGAATATTTTAATTTACATCTTAAATTATATATTATCTTGAATTAATGAATTCTAATAATACCCTCAAATAATAAAAAATTAGATATAACGTATTATCTAACCTATACCATAAATGTATAAGTATTGAAAATTGATGTTGAGATAATAAATAAATATTTTACTATTCCTTTTAACTTAAATTTTGGTTATCCGGTAATTACTGAATTTTGAGTGAATGATAGAAAATACCACTTTACTAATGTAAACTTTACGTACTATATACTTCAACTTCATCACTCTAAGTGTTTTTCAAGCGCATTTCCATTCAACAGATCCTTCGGATCCTTATTAAGACATATAACATTTATATTCTTAGTAAAACAAAAGAATGTTTTTTAAGAATGCTCTAATTATCGTAACATTTAAAGGTTAACATTGCAATTAAAATATTAGTATTTAAAAAAGTAAATACATTAAAACATGTTGGTTAAAACCTAAACAAATCTATTTTAATACGTGTTTTCATTTTTCGCTCTACAAATTATGATAGTTACTTTAACCAAAAGATTCAGATATAGCAAAAAGTAGTTGATAAGCACTAGAGCATGACTACAAAACTACTCCTTCACACACCTTACGTGGTATCCTTAATCATTTCCAATTCTGCCCCAAATGGCTTTGAAACACGGAAAGTAGACTACTGTTATAGTTGGCTAATTATTTGTTTGAATAGCATACCAAATAGATATATCAATAGAAATGAATCATATATTTTGAGAACTAGCAAGCAATAGAGTGTGGTGACGCAATATCTATTTTATAAAATTTAACGTCCAATTTGGGTTCTGTATATATAATATTTCGTTCTAAAAGAAGTATTCATATATGTGTGTGAGTGGGATTTATGTATTTTATGAATGATTTGTATTGTGCATAATAATGTAAAGCTGTGCAGCCTATTCTCCAGAAGTCATGAACTATGTTTTTAAGGAATTTGTGATATTAAACTAAATCACATTTTAATTCTATCATTTTTCATTTGATTTCACTGCAAATTTCAATTTTCTTTCACTGAAAAATAACTTTTATAAATAATTCTTATAATAAATCACAAAAAAATTACATTGACACAACTTTTACTTCATTATGTTATATTATGACTATAAATATTAATATACCTAAGCAGATGGAGATTCATTAATGACAGGCTCGGCATGGAGATTGTAAGCAAACTTAAGAGTTACTCTTCGCATAATGACATTCATCTACAGTGGATTCCCTCCCATGTGGACCTCCACTTCAATGACTTGGCCGATGAATTGGCTAAGGAGGGCTCTGCTGAAACAACTGAAAATGGTGGACTACTTACGTTCAGTGAAATTTTCTCAACGGTCAAAGCTGAAAACAGCAAGACTTGGAGAATCCCTCCTACTCATGACTGGTACGAACAAAACCATCCTGGGGCTGCCCTGGAGCTGAAGGGCAACAGGAAATTGCAAACCACAATTACCAGGCTCATTACTGGAAATACTCGCACCCTTACATTCTTCAGGGTCAAAAAGTGTTTCCTGTGTGCCTCAGGTGTAATTTCCACCAAGCTTCTCCGGACCATCTGTTCTCCTGTCTGGGTTTGGAGAAGAGAGATCTTTTTGATAACCCTGCGCTGGTTCGGGACTTTCTCTGGGTGAACGATCTACTGGACTTGGTCTAGATTGTACTAGATCAAGTGGAATAAGGAACAACAACAACATAAATATTAATATGATAATACATTAAAAACAATTTCGTGCTGTTTTTTAAATTTCGATATTTTGTTAATTTTGGTGCCGAATTCAGAAAAAATTATTAAGTAGACACAAATGGAATTTTGTTCAAAATGTTTTACATTGGACTTAGTAAGTATATCATATTATATTTTTCTATCAAGGATACATCACAACCTCAACGATTTTAAAATGTTTTCACGAGCCAAGCCAACCAGGATTTGTGGGTCACAGTTTTCAATAGAAAACGTGTCTTGGGGAAAAATTGCTATTTCGAAAAACTAACTATTTACTTCGTTAAATTTGTTTAAAAGGCTGTTTTGAATCACGAAACAGGATCTCAAGTTTAGATCAATTAAAACAAACCGAATGAAGTGTAAAATGCTTGAAAATTTCCTTTAGTTACACAGTTATTAAGTATTAAAAAATAGCCTATTTATATCCGCATTCCTATTCACATCAAGCTGGAAACATAAATGCTAATAGGCAAAAACAATTTTTTAAAAAATGTTATTCTTTTTTTTTAAAAAATCTTACTGTTGGAAATAGAAAGAAGGGGTATCCGATATCGCAAATATTTTTTTTTCTTCATTCCCAGTAGTTAAGCTTGAGACAATTTTAAAATGAAAAAAAGAGCCATACTCTTCTTTCTTGAAACGAGAAGTGTTTCGGAGCGAAATGTTACATAGATTATATTAATCACCATCGCGGCATATGGAACTTTACAGTGAGTTTAAATGAATGTTAATTACATTTTGAATTAAATACAAATGCTTAGTCAAAATTTTGAAATAAAAATTTGCTTTTTTTTAAATTAACCAAAAATTCTGATACAAGTTAGACTCCATTCTGGCCAGATGTTCTCATTTTAATCTCGGGTAAACATTCGACAGATATGTAGAATAGGAATTGATTTGTATAGATTAACGCGGAAGAAATATGTCATTGACATCGCGTTTCTTGCTATTATGGTAAATATTGAAAAACTATGATCTCGACTCCCCGTTTTAAAAGAAATGTAGTCGATAGCTTATGAAGAGGATGGTCATAAGAGATACACTTGTGAAAGAGTATACAAAATTCTAATATTCCTTAAATTTGGTAGTAATATTTAACAAAGCAAATAATTTTATTATTGACAAGAAAAACACCAAAGTTAAATTATTACTAAAAGGATGCAGTTTTTTTTATGAAAAATTTTCCAAACATTATTTTCTGAAATCTGATTAATTATTTACATAGTTGTTATAAGATGATAATAAGTAAACATGGAGCATAAATATTCATAAATGTCAGTACATAACTAATATAACTCTTGATAAATTCAACTACGACACAGTAATTTATGACACAAAAGATATGTGTATAAAACAATATATTAGATACTATACTATCTCAACCAATTCTAATGGCTTTAAAATGTTATATTTTTATTAAAAGTAATTCATCGTAAATTGTCTTGTGATGGTATTCTCAGCGAGAATTTTGTAGAGCACTGAAAGCTTTCATTAAATTGAATTCATCTAAAGACTTAATCCTTCCTTTTTAAATTAACAACAAATACAACAATGTTACTAAGAATAATTTAAATTAATCAGAGTATATATCATTTGTTTTCATTCGGTGATGGAAAGGTTATTAAATGTTTCGTAAAATTATATGGCTACCATAGTTCACGCCTAAAAATAATTTCACATAACTTCATTTGGTGGAAAGTGACAAAGTCTCTTCATATTAAATCAGGAAAGTACATGTAGTTTTACCTTTTAAAACTTTTGAGAAGATAATTATCTTTATGATAATGGCTCCTCCCAGGGGAATAAGGTAGAACGTCTCCCTGGCCTCCTCCTTCGATGTAAAGAGAGTCATTAATCATTGAGACATTTTAGATGATCTCTTCAGTCTTTAGTGATAATACCGATGGCATATGAAATTGTTGTCCGTGTCTTCCTTTTTTGGAAGTACTCTATTTTGTATTTGTTTTTCCGTTATTATATATTCAACTTGAGGTGATAGAAATAGAATTTATTTCTGTTTGGTAATTGGAATTTGACATTCTTTCATTAGTAATTATTTTAGAGGTCATAAATAATCTTAACTGTAAGATAATTAGTTGTTTTGTGTGAATTTTTCTACTATTAATAATTTATTTTATGAAAATTCATGTCATCGTAAAATATTTTTCATATCATTTTGTCTCATTGCAAATTTTATTACCAATTTACCCATTTTTTGTTATCGTGACATAGAACAATAATATTTGGCCAATGCAAGAAATGTAAACTTTATCCATAAAGTAAACATATCCACATGCGCAACTCTAATTTAGTAAAAAAAAGTTGAATTTTTATATTAACAACTTAAAATATAAGTAAAATTGTTTAATACAAGCATTTTAATGTATTAAATATGGTTTATATTAAATTATTGTAAATAAAATGCGTTGTTAGGCAAATAAAATATTCACAGATTTTGGCTAAAATTAAAAAGATCTTTGTTACATTTAAAGTTTTATTTACAAATATTTACAAATTTGATGTATAGTATTCCATCAGATATCATAGTTTAAGTAATCATGTGAAATTACTTGATAACGTCTCAAATTTATTTTAATAGAACTCAGAGTTAAAATTCTGAGTATATTAATTGAGTGGAGACATCGAAAGAAACGAATTTAATTGACGAATTATAATTTATTGCACAAATAAAAAATAAATGACTGATTTTTTTCCGTAGTTTATTAAATATTTATATAAGAACCATAACAAATTTCTCAGAAGTATTTAAGATCAATGAGTTAAAGAACACACACACACACACACACACACACACACACACACACACACACACACACACACACACACACACACACACACACACACACACACACACACACACACACACACACACACACACACACATATATATATATATATATATATATATATATATATATATATATATATATATATATATATATATATATATATATATATATATATATATATATATATATATAATATATATATCGAATAAAAATTTTGAAATAAAAGCAATTTTTACATGAGAAACCTGTTGTTATTAGTAATGATGCTAAAGACCTTTTCTAAGCTTGCGAAGTAAAACCTTCCTTAGAAAACTGTTTTTAAGCGAACAAATTTTTGAGTTCAAGGGCGTTGCATCAGCGCTACATGATATCATTTTAAAATTTTTTCTTTCTATTCTTTGTAAAAAGAAACTAAAATAACTTTGATATCATAGATTTCCAATTCCTCACAAAATTGGGACAGAATCTGCGATCCTCCACTTAATGTTTTCGACACACTAACCCCGTATTTTTAAGGATCTTCAGTTAACAATGAAGTAAACGTTTTTCAATTTTCTGAAATGTTGAATATTGTTGAGTATTATTTAAAGATATGTTTCAAACTATTCAGTTACGTAAATTTAATGTACAATAATTGATAAAAAAAATGCAATACTCACTTAATGTACTACAAAAAGAAACTCATGTTTCACGTTTTTATCATCTGAAACGAATTGTTTAGCATTAACAATTGAGAAGAGATTATAAATTCTGAAAACTCAACGATAAGTAAAAAAATATACGCAAAATTATATACTATAAAAATGTATCAGTTGCTCCATTTTATTTTTTATTGAAGAATTCTTTTATTGTAATTTTTGAAAATAATATTCAATAATTCTTAACAATCGTAATCTTATTTTTAATTAAATCTATTGAAGATCTTAATTACAATATAACAATAAGTTCTGTTTGGATTCGTAAGCACAAAGTAGTGATAAAATTAGCGAAGAAACAATTATAAAATAAACGAAAGACAATCTAATTGGTTAACTTTATAGGGCAAAAGCAGACCGGATACCACATACTTGTTCTTATTCTGGATCACGTGCTTTGTTTTCCATTGTCACTTCTGAAAAATAAGTTTAGGGAATACGAAAAAAAATGTATCGTCCGAATCATTTGAATCGTGAAAATCATCTTCTGAAATCCTTTGTTTATTTTACGTTAAATTTGGCTTTGTTTTTTCCTAGCACTGATTGGATAAGTAGGTCAAGGCTAAGACCAATCAAATGAATCGTGATTCTTTTAAGCAGAATTTCAATGCTAACCTTTTGCTTTCATACTCCGCACACTCTAAAGAAGATGAATGGAGAGCATCCTTTTTTTACAGTAGGTCAGTAAAAGCTATTTTGCGTATCTTTTTGAGTGGTTATTTCAGACGCGGTCAACCTAGTCGCCGACCATGATATAGGGCGAATACCAGTTTAAAATTGGCGATTTTCAGGTCTAAAAGTTTTAAATTTTTTTAATTGACTTCAATTAAAAATAACCAATTTTAAAGTGTTTTTACAAGACGTGAAATTAAACAATTTGAACATTATAAAATTTAAAAAGGATTGCGTACACAATACTATGTAATTGTAGCAAATAACAAGTTTAATTAGAATAAGATAGTAAGGCACAGGTGCCATATAATTCATGACTCCAATTCCTGAATTTTTTTAGCGATGAAGAAATGTTGCCAATATGACGTATCTTGAAGTGCACGGTGATGTAAATACTAGGGCTACCAAAATAGAATTTTTTGCATAACTCTTATAGGTCTCCATATGTATGACGCAATAAAAACGAGGTTGCTAGATAAATAAGAAAATCCGCCAAAAAATCGTCAATCTCAGAATTTGGCATCATGGATTATACGGCACCTGTACCGATAGAATATATTAATATTTCGTATATAATTTTTTTATAATCAAGGAATCTTTCTGACATATACATATTTAATATATGCAATCAGAATTGCGTAAACCATACAGGATATGAAAAAATATACATTTCAGTTACACTAAAATACTTTCTTCATAGAACAGCTTAATGTTGGTTGAGTATTATTGTCGGAAAATTAGCCAAAAAACGTTTTTGGCTTTAAATGCTTGCATATTTAAAAGTAAAATATTTTTATTCTAGTATCTTGTAAATAAAAGAAATTTTAATTATAAATATATCTTTCATTATAAAAAATTAAATAATAATAAATACAATTTTTTAAACTAAGTATTTCGAAATATCAATAATTGGGTCAATGAACATTTCCGATTTACATTTTTAAAATCGCAGTACCTATATTATTATATATACATCTAATTTCATTAACATTTTATTACATATATATTACTCCAGTAGCTGATTTTATGATTTCAATTATATATGCTTATTTTTACAATTTCGTTTGTGATTTGATTAGATTTAAATATTTTGACATGTTTACAAATGCAAATAATTCTTAGTATTTTAAAAAGGCTTTCCATTGAAATGTTGGATTCATTAATACATGTGGCAAGGGGACTGATAGGGAGCGACTGAATTGAAAAAAGATGAAACCACTTGTTGGAGCTACAAGTTTTTTTTTTTAAAAAATTGTTAAAGAGCAATTTTAAGCTATTGTTTTTCTAATTACTATTTTAACAGCTATCTTTGCCAAAAATAAGAACCCTATTCTTGAAAATAACTTTTTCAAAGATATTCATGTTGCTTAAAATTTCTAAGGCTAAAGTTAAGAACACTCAGAAGCAGCATTCTTAAGTATTTCCCGCATTTTGCTTAGAAATTTATTACGTAGTATACGACAGTAAATAACATAAAAATGCTAAAATAAAAACATAATATTAAATTTCTGAAATGAAAGTCAAAATTAGCAAGAAATATGAATAAAAGTTTTGAATACGTTTTTTATTAAAATATTTTGATACCGTCGTATTGAATTTTGTACTGCTACAATTAAATATATAAGAAATGATACTGAAAACAGAATAGTAGTATAAACAGAGATCAAAACATTACTTAGCATTAGTTAAATTACTTTTAAATATCAAGTTGTCTTGAAAAGCACAGCTTATCTATTCCTATAAAATATTTTTTTGTCATATGAAAAATTTACTAATGAACTATAAATTTATTTGCATTTAAAATTAAAATAGTTTTTTGATACAATTCAAAAGCCATATGAGTTTATAAAATAAAAATGAACTTGCATAGAAATACTCTATTTTAATTTGATGTATTAAATATGAACAAAATGGGATTCATTCAGCATTTAAAGAAAGTATATGCTTTCCAGTCATAAAAATATAAGCAATTTTGTTTTGAACTAGATTTAAATCACAATAATGGTAACAAAATATTCTCTGTAAATATTGCTACAGTTCATTAATATTTTATTAACATGTGTGTGAATCAGAATCTTCATAAGTAATATTTAAATAATGAATGTAAACAAAAACAATGATTTGTTAATAATCATTATCAAACAAGTTCTCGTCTACGGTCAGCGAGAGAATTATTTCTTTTTCCGAACTTGGCAACCGGAAAGAATGAATCGTGTGGAGTCTTATTAGTGTCTTTTTTTTATCTCTCTTGCGAGTTTCTTCATGATCGCCTCCCTGGGTTCTTGTTCCCTAATGAACTTAGCAAACACCCTTCTGAGACCTCTCCTTTTACAAGATCTTGAACCTCACCGTCTTTGGTCTTTGCTCCCTGCTTACGGAGGCGTATCAAGTTGTGTGGTTTCCTTTTCTTTATTCTTTTCCCAGTTTGTCCACAAATGCTTTATAGCCGAAGAATGTTTAAGTATTTCTTTTAATCAGTACAAATTTATGCTTATGTTATGTGCATATCTTATAACGAACGTATCAGCAAATGAAACCAAGTGTGCGTATAAGAGTTAATATTAAGCTTCGTATCACTTGTCAAAATGGCGGATTATTTTTCTGAATTTGTGTTTGATTTTCGGAGATTTAAAATCTCGATATCATGGTTGAATAAAAATATTTTGCTGTTTTATTATTTTTATTTTGTAATATATTTGTCGCATGATCAAAGTATTTATAATTAGAGACCAATTTTCTCAATGCTTATTAAAATTTTTACAATATTAATTGAAATTAAATCATATTGTGTGAATCAACATAGACAGAGAATCGCATATTTGGATATGAATTGCATTCTAGGATGCAAATATTTTTTTAGAGCCCTTTCAAAGTGGTATTTTGTTTTTTTTCAGTTACGTTGGCTAGAGTTAAAATTCTAAATACAGATATGAATATTGATTAGCCTTACAACTTTTTTCCGATTATGTCTTAGAATTTCTTAGGTTTTCTTAAAATTATTCTCAAGCAATTAACATTGCTTATTGAGTATAAATTAAAATGTGAAAGTTGTGTTGTGAATATTTATAAGAACGTAGATTCTAAGTATCACAGAAAAGTTACTGCAAAATATAAAATAAAGTAATAATATGTATATTTTTTATGTGTGTGTATAAAAACATTTCATTTTGTTCCCTCAGAAAAAAAATGATGACAATTTTTTGAAATAATTGTTTTGTGTTAAATAATATTTTTAATCAGAAAATCTTTATAAAATTTGATATGGAATCCGCAAAAAACCCTTTTAACTGATTTGTTTTACACATAATATTGCATATTAAAAAATGTGTTCTACAGATAAGCTTCAAATTTTCTAAATATGTATTGGGAAATTAGCATTATTTTTTTGTTTAGTTACTCCAATAATATTACAAGTATGAGGTTAATAAGAAAATTGAAATATATTACTATTATTAAAATTTCATAAAACTGTGTATTTCGAAATTATTTTATATTTATTTTAAGTGCATTTTTTCGATCTATGTGGTTTGTATAAATCGATATAAAAACATAGAGCAGAGGAAAATTCTAATTTAATTGAAATAAATCGGAATAACTGTATTCAAATGAGCAAAACACATTTATAACCTGTAAATGAACTTTATTAAGGTAATAGATAATTAACTGATGTGAAGTTTTATTTTCGACGTAATGAACTAAAAAGTTAATAGGTGTTCTAGATTTCTAATGTTCGAAATATTGCAAATATTTTCAAATCAATATCAAGCTGGGAAAGAGGGGAAATGTTTTCTTTTCCATTTTAAAGAAGTTCATTGATACCTTAAAAGCTTCCTTTACAGGAAATACCATGAATTCTATCATCGGGGTTACAACGCCACAGTTATAGTTACAAGATTGGGTGTGCCTTTTAAACTCGAGAAAAAAGGCACCCTGCCAGCAAAAGGATATTGACTCGCACATATTTGCATGAATTTCATCCGATTCTTCCAGAAGTTGTAACAGTTGGAAATCATGCATATTTTTCAAATTATGAAGTTGACAAATATATTATTTTTCATGATCAATATTTCATGATATTCGATATCACTTTTTTCAATTTTATTGATTTCATTTAAAAAAACATAAAAAAATTAATTTCGAACACTAATACAAAATGTATTTTAAGCACTAAAATTATTTTTGTATCAAGATTTCTGAATTATCTAGATGTGCAATAATGAAATGGTAGATTATATTGAAAAGCAAAATTTAGAGAAAAATCTGGCACAAATGCCGTATAATCCAGGATGGCAAATTCTGAATTTTTTTGGGGATGAAGAAATGTTGCCAAGACGACGTATTGTGATGTGTGCGGTCACGTAAATACTAGGGTTGCCAAAACAGAATTTTCTCCATAATTATTATAGGTCTCCATATCTATGACGTAATAAAAACCAGGCTACTAGATGTATAAAATAAATCACTAAACTCAGAATTTGGCATCTTGGATTATACGGCATCAGTGTCAAACATCTTTTGATTTGGATTATTGAAATAGAATAATCATTATAACAATTATTTGAACTGATTGTAAATTTTCTACCTTAAATAACTTTTAATTAAAGTACGAAATATGAATCGCCCTATTTGTTTTGATTTTCAATGACTTTAAGAATTTATTTATTGATTTTTCAGTATATTGAAAGTAAGTCTGAAAGCAATTTCGCTTTTCAGACAGTGCAATTTAAAAATTAACTTTCCAATCATTAATTAAAAAATATAAGCAATTTTTAATCTATTATAACACTTTCGTACTAATTATTTATTTCGTGTAAAAATCATAACCTTTAATTTTTTTAAATTAATTTTAAAATATGAATTACGCTTACTTTTATTGCATTTTAAGTAAATTTTATATTGTAAATATTTATTAAATAAATCAATTAACATAAATATTTTTGAAATGTTCTGCAATTTTTGAGAAGTTTTCATCGCTTATTTAACTTTTAAGATGTTATAGACGTTTCTCAAAATAAAGGAATTGTGTATGCCTTTTTTTTAAACAATGCGTCAATACTTTCATGTGAAAAAACTCTCTGTGGATAATTGTAATTTGTTAAGAAAACTCGCGAATTGTAACTGCCATTCGTTGTGACTAGCTATTGCCTCAAGTGGCGTGGGGTCACATATCTGATTTACGAAAACAGATAACACGAGTAATTGCGCTGACTGTGGCGCCTTTTCCACTTATGATTAAATAGTCATCATTGATAGAAAAATAAATCCTTTGTTGCATAAGAATTTTTTCCTGAACCGAGGAATCATTTATTAAATCAAGTGATTCACGCCAAAATGCTTCAACAAAACTTCTTTGATGGTGATTTCGGGACAATTTACTGTATTTGACTTCTTGTTTGTTGCTATTTTTAGATGATAATGCAATGAAATTCTGGGGAAAATTTAATAAAAAAGAAATCTTAAAATAAAATTCTGAAATAATGTAAACGAATTATTGCAGTTACATTCATACTAATGCAAAATTGCTTAATGTACTATTATAATGTAAAAAAAAACATTTTAAATTTTGAAAAATAAAGTTTTTTTATTAATACAAATATAATTTTTAAAATAACTATAAATAAAATTGCCTCTTAATTGTATTTTTGGCCGAAAGAAGTATCTTTGTAAGTTATTTGAAAAATAGGTATCGTTATTTGTAGCATAATTGATAAGATATAAGAAAATTAAAATTTTTATACCTAATGTTTTGCAAATTAATAATTTTTTAGAAATATTTAAATTTTATTATAAAAAAACTCTGGATAAAATAGGATTAATAATATGACTCTCATATTAAGCTAAACTAAATTTAATAGAACATGTTAGAATGCAGAAATCATTCATAGTAATTTACATTTTGTTAAATTTACAGATAACAAAACTTTAGTAACCTTAAAAAAAAAAAAAAATCCATAAAATTTTTATTAAAATTAATTTAATGAATTTATGACAGTTATTCAATAATAATATGTTCTAAAATGTTTATTGTGGCGCATATATTTTTTCATTAATACTAACAAAACTTTTATGTGTACATTTAAAGAAAGTTTTTTTTTAATTTTTTAATAAAGGAAAAAATATTTTGATGTTCTTCTCTATTACTGAGGTACATCTTGAAAGTACATCGTTCTTGATTTAAATGTAATTTCTGAATAAAAAAGGTTTTTCACCTAATGAACAATTAAATTTCTAGATAATTGGTTTTACCTTGATGTAAATAGCTTTTCTCGTTATAATCGGTTTTTGTATAGTAAATAATTTTACTCAATTATGATATCCATTTTTTAAAATTAATTGAACCTGTTTCTTACCTATTTCTCATACAAAATGTTATTATTAATTCTTCGTGAGCAGTATCAGTAATCTTATCAAAACAGTATTAATTTTATAAAAGTGCTTGCGTGTTTTAGTGAGCGTTTTATTAAAGAGAATTCGAATTAAAAAGCCAATGTTGTTTTTACTATTTTCCCGTTGACTTTATTAACATATCATCAAGTTTTTTATTATCCTCTTAAAATTTAACTAATGAAATGAAATGATTATTTTTATTTTACAAGAAATAATGGTATTAATTCTTAAAAGGAATCCAACCTGTATAATTTATTTTCATAAATAAGTGCTCAATTTTATAAGGTTAGTTAATTAATTAAATAGTTATTTAAGAAAATTGAGGAAATTTGAACTGTTTTGATTATTGAGAGTACTATTAATAAATAATTAGATAGTAATAATAAATAATAACTATCAATAATTTTATTTTATTTAACCGATTATATTTGAATAAAAGTTCTAGGTAGCAGTTAAGGGCTATAATATCCCTCAAAGTGTTTTTAAAGCGTCCAAAATAAGGTTCACTATCACTGAAAAAATTCTCATTTTTTTTCTGTTTCAACCTTCTTGATAATATTTCTCCAGCTGTTTCAAGACTACATCACTTTCGACACCTTCCGTTTGCGTTTCAAACATTCTAGAAAATAAATGTCTCAAATATGACATTCATTGCAGGAAGGAAAACCCCTTTTATGCACGTGCCAGAGTTATAATTCATGACCAAGGAAAAGCGAAATCACACCTACTCCATAGCGTGGCTCTACATTTTGCTGAGAGTACAAGGAGCTTCGATGGTCATCCGTGAAACTCACCAGTGGTCACTCAACCGTGAATCCGAGACAAGCGATACTACCGAGATAAATGAGGCGATCTTCTCTATTCAGTTATTTGCACATCTTTCAACTGAATTGGACATTTCCATCGCGATGAAAGAATTATTGGGTCAGCCCATCTAATTCCGTGTCACTGGGTTGGAGAGAATTGAGAAGAAAATGGTCTTCTGATGCGCGCTTAAATGGCCAGGCAACCTTGATTTTGGCGATAAATAGAGCCATATCCTTTCAAACTATCATCGCCATGTAGTTTTTATTTTGGAAGTGATGATACATTTAGATTAATCATGAACTTCTTGATATCAGTCAGCTATTATAAGAACGTGGCTGAGTTTGGGAAGTTAAATTTAGCTTTTGAGACTGAAATTCGATTTATTTTCCAAATCAGTATCATCAAAGCCTAAATTTGAGGAGAAAACATGTTTCTCTGTGAAGAGATTTATTTTTGACCAACATTTCAGTTGACTATAAATACACTTTTTACTCAATTGATTTCAGATTTGACGCTAAGAAGAGATGTATATGAAATTACATTCAATCTATTTATTTTCCTTTATTTCAATATGCAGATGAAATAATTAATTTTTTCTGAAAGTCTTCCTCCCACCCTTTCAGTACATTTGAAAATATCTGTTATGGCTGAATCTCTCGCAGTTTATCATATAACATTTTTGAAGCATGTATGAACATTTAAATTTAATTAGAAAAGTATAGATATTTTGTAAATTAATGATCAAAATTTTAATATTTTGCAGAATGAGATGGTCATATGAAATACAAAGTTTTTAATTCTTAGGAATCAATTTATTCATACCACATTAATTTAAGAAATTTTTTTATGGTTTCATTCGTTTTACATTAAAAAAGATTGCAGTTATATTAACGTACTTTTTAAATTAATGAAATCATTGATATTTTTAGAAAGAAAATTGCAAACTTATATTTTATGATCTTTTTCTTCTTGCAGCATGTCTCTTCTACCCTTTGGGGGAAAACAGGAGGTTTGAGAGAGTGGAAGAAAATATCGCTGTTGGTAAGTGTAATTATCTCATTTTTTTTCCTTACAGATCTCCCCTCCTTATTTTTCCTTAGAATCATCTATTTTTGGCTCTTCTCCCATGTTTTATCACCTCTGTGCCGATGAGACCTCTTAGCATAGCCTTCTCACACCGCTCTTTTCCAGTTTAAATCATCGAGCGGAATCAGAAGCGTACATTTGTTGGTTTAAATGAAAGTTATCTCTAGATAGTATTACAAAAATAAATTTTTAACTCAGGATCTTTTGAAAAAATTCCTCCATTCAAGATTTGTTTCTGTTAGTAAAAGTACCATAAAAGGACTATATTACGAATGAAAAATACTATATTAAGAATATTATTTGCTATTTAGCAAAACTTGTAACATCCCTTTTTTCTAGTAAAAACATTATATGATTTAATTTAATTAAAATTGACTTAGAATGACGTAGAGTAAGAATAAATGTTTAAACCTTTCTTACTAAAACTTTTCCTTATGATTATTACAAAACTAATTTTTTTGCATAGCCAAAAGTCTACCGCGAATTTTAGAAAAAAAATTGAAACGAGTAATGTTTGCATCTTATTTTATTGCATTACAATTTATGAAAAAATTTAGATATGCCTTTCTTGATAAATGTTTTATCAAGAAATTGACAGTTATAAGTATTATCAGTTTAAAATCATAATATTAAAAAATGCTTTAATGTGTAATTAACATCTAGAATTAATAAAGTAATAATAATTTTCTTGAAACTGCAACAATTGATAAACTTAGTATTCCCTTAATAAATTGATTTCATGTTTAAAATTACATTTAACGCATAATAAAATACTTATTAGGAAGAACCCTATAATATTCAATCATAATAAAGCGATAAGCTAAAGGTTTTATTAAAAATGTGATAAAATCTTGTTGAAATTTTATTTTAAATACATTTTCTTATTGTGAATATAATTTTGCTAAACAATCAAAATATTTAACACCATATAGTGAAGAGTTAAGCAACAAAATTCTCGTGTATCACTTTTAACAACCTACACACTTTAGTTTTTCAAGAGAATATTAAAAAGGTAAAAGCTTAAACTGATTTGTATACTAAGATTAATATCATAAAATATTTAGAAATTTGATAAATATAATATATTTTTCTCTTTAAGATCTTTTTCGTTTTGTTATTAATCTAACACTTTTCGAGTAAAAATAATTAATAGGATTTACTCTTTAATTATTACATTTAAAATTAATTAAATAGTAAATTATTTTAAATGATTTTAAAATAATTTTTTATACCTTTCATGTATTTTTTAAACTAGTAAAATATATCAGAGATAATTTAAATTTTGTGATTGGACTATTACCTGTTTTTATATAATAAGCAAAAAACAACCTACAAATTAATGTTTTTAAATAATCACTTACTTTGTTAGTATAAAACTGATTTTATATTTTGTAAGCATTAATGTTGTTACAGACTTGTTGTTTTACGTAGCATAACAAAATTTCTATTATTTTGAAGCAAATTTTCAGATTATTATTCTAAAAAACATTAGAAATGAACTTATTCTATCCTGTTTTTTTTCATTAAATAAATGAAATAATCTTATTTGAATAATAAGGAAACAAAGAATAAATTAATTATAAACATTATTTTAGATTGATTTATAACAAAATCAAAACCAATTTAGTTTTCAAAGTAAAATGCTTGTAGGAAAATAGTTATTTTATTTTTTGAAAAGAATAAACATTCATAATAATGTTTATCAGTCCTACAAATCGAAGTTAGGAAGTTATTTAGTTCAGAAGCTCATAAAAAGTTTTATGCAGAAATTGTTGATATATTATCAACAAAAACTTTATTTAATGAAATCGAAATTATAAATTTGTTATATTATTTAAATATATTTTATAATGTAAGAAATTAAACAGAACAAAAGTTGTTTAGTAAAAAAAGTTATTTTAATTTAAGGAAAAATGTACTATAGATATATAAATAATACAAATTTAGATATGCACAAGAACATTTATTCAGTGCTTTTTAATTTTCACGTCCTGTTGCGTGTATCAAGAGATAATTGACAAAGAAATATTTAAATTATAAATGCTTCGGACTTGGGAGGAAGGCATCTATAAACACAATTCATTCACAATAGTATCATTTATGTAATAAAAAATTCAAATTCATTATGCTGAAAAGGAAAAGGAAATTTTTTAAAAGTAGATTTACACATAATAAACAATAATTATTTTTATATTAAATTGTTATTGTACATTTACATCAAATTAAGCACATCTATTTTTAAAATGATACCAAAAATTAAATTTTTTACATAATTAAAAAAATGAAGGAAATTTCCCTTGCCAAGAAATGATTAAAAAGTTAAATTATGTTGTAATAATTAACTCGTATTTTTCATGCGTGTAAAAGTTCATAAATCATCTCCTAAAGATTTTAAAATAAAAAAAATATTTTTATAAAAAAATTAATTTACTAGTAAGCAAAAATTTACATTTTATTTGATCAATTTCACCTGTTACATTTTAAAAATTTCCCTGTTCCTCACAATGCATGCGAAAATTAGAACTTATATAATAAAACATCTTTGACGTAGAAATTAAAAGCCTCGAATCATTAAGTTACAGCCCAATTCATTATAGCTGCTAGGTAGGGAGATATTCTTGTTTAAACAGCTTTTACCCCTTTAAACTGTTAGTTCCATAAATATTTAATCTTTCATTAGGGAAAAAATTGTAAAAGAACCGCTATCCGTTTTCGTTTAGGTTGTCAGATCTCTAACTATTTTCCCCAAAGAGCTCTTTGCCTAATATGTACTTTTTTCTCCCAACATAGATAGAATGACGACGACAGGAGCTGCTTTTTTACCATCGCGTGTTATGATATCCTAATGGATTACGTCAAGTGAAGTGGGTGGAGATAGTTAAAGATACAAGCTTTGGCGGATATTCTACTTTAAAAAATTAAAAATTTAGAAAAATACCTCAAATCTAGTCTTATCTTTTTGCTTCTTTACTTCTACATACAGTTATTTTTGGCGAGAAACTGTGCATATATGTTTTTGAAATATAGTACACAATTCGATTAAAATGTAACAGGGGAAACAGATACTAAATGATCTGAAAAATAATTTTATGCCACTACTGTATAGGATTACAGTTTTCTAGAAAAAAAAAACATTATATTAGCAGCTTATTCAAATTTTAAAGTCTTAGATTTTTCTGAAAAAACACATTTGCTTAATTCAGTGCTCAGAAAATTAGAAATAGATTATGTTACATATGTAACTAATTTTGAGAAACTATTAACTTTCTCTACTAAAAAATAAGGTAATCATTAAATATTATTACTTTTTCTATTTTCTCAACATTCCTGTTAATTATTACAATAATTTAGCCAGTTTTTCACAAGCTGCATTTTGAAATTTGAGATATCTTATTTTGACCAAACTTAAAAAATACTCACGCAAAAAAATAATGAGAAATTAAAACAAATATTTTTTATGTATTAAATAAAGAAAATATCTGTTAAGCCTTATTAATGGAAAATGGAAATTGAATTATAAATAGGAAATGTAAAAAGGACAAAGATAAATGGGTAAGTTATTGTGTATGATCCGAAGTAATTTATAAAACAGTCTTGTACATTATCAGGGCATTAAATTTACACTAATTTCTGCTAGCAAAATTTTGAAAAGAAATAGATAAATAAACAAGAAAGATAAATGATACAGAAAAAAATGCAAAAATACTTACCTACAATTATACATTTTTCTTAGATTTAAATTCAAATTAACTAGATAAGTGAGGATTTGACTTGCAAACACAATAACAACTGAAGAACAATGTGATTAATATTGTTTGATGTTGAATTTTTAGCATCGAATTGAAGCTCTCACTGCTTTGATTCTAGAAATAATTTTATCGTTTCTTTCCTTTAATATCCTTGAAATAAAAAATATTTAAATATAAAAATTGTAAAATCTTGTTGTAAAAATCACTTGAATATTATTTTGTTATTTTTTATACATTATATATTTCAAATTATGTTTTTTAAGCTATAATTGCCTTTAAATTTACTACATCTTGATTTATAAAATAATAATTAAAGACATAGTCAAATTTTCACATTGATTGAAAAATAAATTTATTTCCATAAAGTTTTCTTCATAGAGTCGTTATGAACTATGTATATTAAAATTTTTAGGATTCGCTATATTTTCTCAGTTACCATTACCATAAGAAGTCATGCTATTTGTAAAAAGATGCTTATTATTTACTTGAAACTATAATTTTTGATCACAAATATATAATTCAATGTTTATACATTTTAAAATTTTTCCCATGTTAAATTTGTTGAATGTCTTATTAATACGATGTCATTTGCTTTATTTTTTGTTATATTTTTATTTAAATTAATTATGAAAGGCAAAATTTACAATTGCACATTTATTGTAGACAAGGTATATCTTCATTTTTCTACAAGTTACTTTATTGTTTTACCGGAGATCATACCTCTTAATCTATTAACATTATAACCTACTTATGTTTAGCATTTTAATAAAAATTAATTGATTTTATTTAATTCTAAAACCAAATTGGTATTCCTGCTAAATATAACATTAAACTTAATTTACTTGGATTATGAAAACATATTTATCACCAAGAAAAATGTTTTAATGTTATTTCTATGGAACTTAAAAAATAATTAAAAACAAGTTAAGAAATATTGTCACGTGTATTATCGCTTCCTAAAAAGTTTTGATTTTCTGCATGCATTATTTAGACTATTCTCACGATCGATTTGACTGTTTTCTTATAATACGTAAAATTAGGCTATAAAATATGTAACAGGATCCACTGAGAAGAATAACTGAATAATATTTGAATATAATAATATTAAGGGTCAAAAGTTTAATGAATGTTGATGTACAGTTCATCTTAAAAGATTATTATAAGTTATTTTTTCCTTGTTCCTCTTGTAATGGTTCGATTTTTTCATGTGATGCATATTCTTGGGAAAAGATCACATCAAACTATACACCGGTTTTGAAGATTATAAAGCTTATTGCCAAAAAAAAAAGTTTCAAGAAGTTTTGGGTTTCTTATGTTCATGTTAAAGGGATTTGAATTATCATTTGTATGCAAAACTGAATAAATAACATATTTTAAAATACATTCTTGTGCTTCCAGTTG
Source organism: Latrodectus hesperus (assembly GCA_037975125.1). Lineage (NCBI taxonomy): Eukaryota > Metazoa > Arthropoda > Arachnida > Araneae > Theridiidae > Latrodectus > Latrodectus hesperus. The sequence goes on along the minus strand of CM075850.1, from coordinate 55,349,478 downwards.
AGTAATTTCAAATTAGTTGCAGCTTAAATTAGGATTTTACTAGCTAAATGCTATGTTGATTCAATTTGGTTTCTCAAATATGATTGTTTACAACAAAAGAATAGCAACTATAATTAGAAATGTTTTTCCTCATTGGAGCAATTACTAGAATAAGAAAGGATTTTCAAAGGAATTAATGAATGAACAGAATAGAAGATATTATGTGTCAAAATCATTTTTTTCCTATTTGCATAGAAAATAGTTATTTCAGCTATAAATAACTTAATGATAATACAAATTTGACACAATTCATTATTCTTCATTTTTTAATTGATTTAATGTCTTCTTTGTGTGCCCAATATTCATTCAATTAATGTATCCATTGTAATACGAAGGAGGAAAAAATCACTTGTTCTAACAATTGTATCGCAAGTCTAAATATTGATGAAATTATTTACTCTTTAATTTTAATAGTAACTGTTATTAAAAATGTTTCGTTCTTAATTTCTATTATGATCATTTTGCATGCATCATCAATTCCTTATCACTTATCAGGAACTTTATAAATATAAAAATTAGCTAATATTATATAGGGTAAAGAAATTTGTATTTTGTTAAAGGAACAAAGTTTTCGTTATTATCAATGAAACTTAATAACTCTAATAGTGAAACATGTCTATGAGTATAAAATTGCTTATTCTAATATATGTTTCGTAATTAATTTTTCACAAAATTCGAATTATTTAATTAAACGCTTTATTATATTATATTTTTTCCTATCGAAACATATTTAGAAACATATATAACTTCCCTTTGTAACTATGTCAACTTTATTTATCATCAATTGTTGCTTTTAAATTTCTTTCATTTCTCGTTAGCAATTAGATATATATTTTTTTACATTCATAACTTAAACATCTAATTTCTGTCATTAAAATATATTATATCAGATTAATTTATGAGTATTTCATAATTATATATATATTTAAATGATTAAATTAAAACATAACATTAAAAAATTAAAAGTGAATGCTAATTTAATGTACCATAAGAGGTAATACATTAATGAGCCAAATAATATTTATTGAATGGATTTTGTCAACATGTGTTAAGCAAATTGTACTCATAAATGGTGTAAGACATTTGAGTAATATTTTCATCAATATTCAAAAATGTTAAATGCATTGAAAATGCTTGAAATACAAACAGGAATTACATTAGAGTCTCAGCTAAGCTGTTATGAAGTCATCATCAATAGTTATAAAAATAAGTAATTTTGTAAATTAATGCTAGTAATTTACATCAATAAACATTTACCAAATGATGCAATAACCTCTTCAAATAATAGTATTCTCATTTTACTTAAAAATTGTTTAGAAATTTCTATAGTCATTTTATGTATTTTAATGTCACAATAAAAACTTTATGTACCGTTTATATCTTTTTTATATGTTTGTCACCATCATCATTATAATGCATTACTGACGCTAATGATGTTCAAGTTCAGGTAACATTAGTTCAGACTGGCATGTTATCCTCATTATCTGGGTAAAAAGCGAACGTTATTCGATTTTCGTTTCATATTATGTCATTGATGATATTTACTTGGTGAAGACTTTCTAGTGAAAAATATTTTTAGAGGAACAGTTAAACCAATAAAAAAAATTTTTCATCTCATAATTTCTATCATAAGCTATAATTAATTTTAAATACTAGGATTTAATGGTGTAGAAAAAAAATTAAAAAAGTTAATTATATTTATTGATAAAAACTGTGTGTGTATGTGAAATAATCATGTTATTTAATTCATCTTTTAATGTAGCAGTTATTTAGATGACATTTTTTATATAAATAAAATATGATCGATATAATAAGGTAATCAGACTGAAATTTAAGTATCTAGAAGTATTTAAATTTTTGAAATACTTTAAGAGTAGTTCAAAATAAATATAAAATATTGCAAAAAAAATTGAAAAAGTACTTCGAAAAATTGAAATTCTGAGTGATTGTTTAAATACCCATGTAAAAAATTAACTGAACGTAATAAATTAAATGCATCTCATTTTATGATAAAAAAATTTATCAGTGTGTATGAATACATTTGTCCTTACTTGTTGTTACACATTATATTCTTATTTGCTGATGAATTGATTATTGTCCCACAGGAAGCGAAGTATTCAGGGTTCAAGTCTACCCGAGGCATGAGTTCAAACTCGAGCCAGTCGACAACAGTTTGAGCGATATCAATTTCTTCAGGGTGGACGGTCTGGATAATACGACTGTCTCCATCAAAATTGCCAAATCATTAGAAGATCTTGTTGACAGGGTAAGCACTATGGTTAAATTTTATCACATTAATTATATTATTCTGTAGGAAAATGGGAATGCTATTTGAATACTTTTAGTGAGGCTCCAATTCTGTTTTATAGCTTGTTGAGCGAATTGAGTAGATTTTTCTTAATGTTAATATCTGTCTTTTTTTGAATTATTTAAAATCGAATATTATTTATAGCTCTGAAATTAACTCAGTAAAATTGATAATTATTAAATATTTAATCTTGTCATTTCACTATATAACTAAATATATTTTGATATAATTGGATTTTATTTTATTATATATTGTTGGTAAAATACTGAATGTTAGCAATTATTAGATCAGAATTTCCTTTCCTTAGTATGTTAAAATGAAAGGATTTCATCTAACATTCATTTTATTAATAAGTAATAGCATTATTTAATGCTGATGATGTGGTATATAAGTCATCAAAGAATAATTATGGCTTAATCATTCTTTTTAAGATGTGTTTGTCTTGGTAGAAGAGTTATTTCAAAAAATAAGTATTAGATGAAATAGTGGTTCTTTTTTGGGCACTGAAATTGTTCAAAATCAATTAATATGAGCCCCTATAATGCTTAAGCAAATAGCTCGATATTTCGAGCAACCATCGTGTAATATCTTACAAGAGGATTTTTCATATACAAGAATTTGTGTGTGTGTGTGCGTTGCAAGGGAAGAAATTCAGAGCTTTTACTCATACATGTTTAGTAAAAAGGAGAAAACAACATTCATCTTCCATTGTTTAACACTGAACGCGGAACCTTAAATAATTTAGAAAATATGATATTAACTATAGAACATGGTGAGTATCTAAAATTAAATGACGAAAATGAATTTTAATTATATCAATTTATGAAAAAATTTTAAACATTATCCGGAGTAAATTTTATAGCGACAGTTTTTTCTCTTTTAGAAATAAAAGTTAACCAAAAATGTTTCAGCAAATTTTCTTCGGTTCAACGAAATATGGGTAGAGAAAGTTATAGTCAGTTAGTATAATGTGTGATCATGGAATAAATTTAGAAATATTTTGTGATTTCGGAATTTTAGAAGAATTTTCTGAGTTTACATCTAAACGACTATTAAAAATTACACCTGTTATTCATAATTAGATTCTTAAATAGTAATATGTAGTTATACAACAATCCTCTCTAACAGCTTTTTGCTGTCAAATTACCTACCCTGCATTAATATGTATATATAATCTTACAAGTGAAATAAATATTTTTCTGTTAAGAAATAGTTAAATTTTTAATTATTGAAGATATTGATATTAAATGTAACTTTAGACTTAAAACTAATAACTATAAAATATCAAATACATTGTTTTCTAATTTAGAACTTACTATGCACGTGAAAAATACACGGTAACTAACTGACAATAACAGAAACTACACTTGATCATATTACTTACATAATAACCATGATTTTCCTTATATCGATCAAAATAAAAGAATAAATCTTTCTCTTTCGCATCATTTTTTTACATAAAGGAAATTATTATTCCTACTTTTTTGGCATACTCGGTTGAGTTATTTTAATAGACAATTTTGATACTTTTTATATTTCCAAGACCTAATGACCTAGAAGAAGAAGAGATGTTAATGCAGCGTGGGATGAATAAATTTTAAATAAATCACGCAACATCATGATGCAGTCATTAAAAAATTTGCGTGAGATTGGCGGAAGTGTAATAGTGATTTCTTTCCATGGAAGTGAAGATGTCCACGCCGAACGGGATCATTTAAGTGTAATGATACCCATTATTTCCGCCATTCGTGTGATTATTATCTTCTTGTCATTCGCTTCGACCAGCAGAAGGATGCTGAAGTGACGCAGAGTGAATAAAAAAGTCAAACTGACCTTTTAATCTGATTTTTCTTAATGAATTAAGCAATTTGCATATTCATCTGATAAAATTCATGCAATAGCGTGTTTTTAATTGGTTCAATAATTTTCTCGATGAAAGATTATTTTAATATTAAAGTAGATACTTTGATATGAAGATGAAAAATTTTATGTATTTATAAATTTTAAATTATTTTTGTTTATTCATAAAAAGATAAAAATGGAAATTAATTACAATTTTTAAAAACTTTTTAATATTTTTAAAATTTTAGTTATTAAAGAAGGTTTTGGATTAAAGAATAAGAACTTTTAACTACTTTACGATTAATGGAATAAATGCAGTTTAATGTTTTTGTAATATTCCAAATATATAGCCTTTTTGAATGGCTTTATAAAAATAATGATTCGTATTCATGTATTGTATGGCAGGAAAACTTAGTAATTTAAAAATTTCGCTGTTCGCAAATGTGCTAGAATGAAGCAGAAATGAGCTATAATCTATTTTGTTTGGAAAAGTTTGATTTTACTACATGGCGAACAGAAATCTTTAGCATCAAAGATGTGAAGATTAAATTTTACAGTTTCAAAATCATGATCAAACTAAATTATAAAATTTATGAAATAACAAAGTTTTTATCCTTAGGATATAATAATGTATCGAAGTTATGAACTAATAGCCATATGCTTTTATTCCATCAATTTGAAATAATCCTGCGTTATGAAATCAGAAAATCGCATAAATGTTGCAGATCATCATATATTAAACTGAAACGAATGTTGTTGAATCGAGATGTTATTCTTCTTTCAAAGAAATTATAGCTTTAAAATATAAAAGCTTATTTAAAAATGTTCATCTATATGAAAAAAGTAAAGGCATTCATTTCCAAAATATGTACAATGCTGTGAAATATGTATATTTGTTATAGATGAAGAGAACAAAAATAATATCAAATAGAGAATTAGAAATAAAATTTAATTCTAACTTTAGTTTAAACATCATAACAAGAAATATATAAATTTTCAATTCACTGGATTGGGTATTTCATTGATAAATGATTTTTAAATAAAACCAATTAAAACTTTTATATGAGTATTTTTAATGCAATATTTTGAAGTCAAAGATTCATTTTGGTATTTTATTTTCATAACAATTATGATTTATATAATGTACCTTAAAAAAAGGCAACAGGGAAAGAAAATTGTCCAAAATTTAAATTTTTAAAAATCTCAGTAAGAGTGAAATATTATTCTTACTCAAAAATTAAATATATAGAAATTTAAAAACTTTTTAATAATAAATGAGAATATATATTATATACATTAGGGAAAACTCCCATACAATGGGTTGACAAAACAAAATTTCATTTTTACCAATTTTATATTTTTACAAAAATTGCTGATGATATTAAAATTAAATAAACAGATTAATTTTACTACTTTTGTCTTAATGTCAATATTAGTTAAAAATTTCCTAGTTAACAGTAATTAGAAAAATAAATTCTTTATAAGAATTCTAAATTTGAAATTGATTTAATATTGAAGTAATTTATTTGAATGTCTGTTAGAAATAAAGCTATGCATCAATTGTCTTCAAGTGTTATTCTTCCACCATTCTTTAAGAGAGCCCATTTTATGAATTGCTTGCGAATAACAACTTTACAGATATAATCTAATGAAGCCATTTCAAGAGGTAGTTGTGTCATTAGAAGAAGATAAATATAATGACCTAAAATGGAGACATAATTGTGGAGGTACAGAATTTAAAATCACGACTTAAGCGATTTATAATGATGATGTTTAATGAAGCTTATCTTGAAAGTTAATAAATCTTTGAGGTTGAATCCTTAAATTAGATGTTTGAATATTATTTAAGTTGAGTTACACACATAATTGATAGAAATAATGCTTTATTTTGTATGTAATTTACTTGATAAAACTGAATTTGGTAACAAATTGTATACAAGACAAATTCAGAGAAATGAATCATTGTATATTTTCTAAATGGCTAAGTATTTGTTAAATACTAATGTAATATTAAACCTTAAGAATTCAGAATGCTTTTCCTTTGTAATTAAGTAAATTAATATTTGAAACAGTTTTATAGTTTAATTATAGACATTATGACTACATTTTAAAAATATATTTCAAAATCACTTTTCCGAATTTTCTATCTTTAAATTCAGACGTGTTTACTTCCTATATATTACATGACAGTGCAGATATTTATCAATATTTGTATACCTAAAAATATAGTAATATACATCCACTAAAAAACCTGTTTAAAGATGTGGTAATGAGGATTAAGTAATCGAGTGAAACGAAAATTTTTTAATTGCTTATATTTTTCATTAATTATTCTTTTAATTGTTTCAATTAATAAAATGACTTTTTATATTAAATAAGATTAAAATATTTTAATTTTAATTAAGATAATTTTAATTTCTGAAATTATAGAAACATACACAAGGTTTTGTTCTCAAATAATTTAAAATCTAAGAATATATTTGTTTCAATACATTAAATAGGAATAATTATTTTTTTATCAATATAGATGCAAATTAAATATTATGCAAAATAAATATTATGAATAAATTAAATAAATTCATCGTATTAATCAGTAAGTCTCCAAAATAAATGACTTTCAAAAATTAAACTTAAATCGGAACCAAAATTTGAAATGAATGACTTTTAAAATTTAAATCCAATATGTTGATCGGAACAAAAACTATAGTTTTTAATTTAGAATTCAATGTGATGACCATTCACTTCGCACAAATATCAATTCTAATATAGAAATATCAAATAAAGAGTTATGAAAATAGAAACAGTACATAATCCAGATTTATGTGGTAATAAGAAAAAGTCAAACAAAAATGCGAATGAAACTTCTGCGCTCTTACTTTATCTAGATTTATAGATTTGTTCCGAAAAGTACAACCTCAAGCAACTCATCATTTTGACCATATGGACGGTGTCAACTTTTTCATTTTCACGGAGTCATTATTTACTTCCGACCATTATCATATATCATATCAAAATATTTTATTTATATCTACACATGCGCTTATATAAGGTATACTAATTTTTGAATGAAACTTTGAAAATATAACACATACATGTTTATATATACAAATATAACTTATTAACAGTAGAAAGTTAGAAATGATATTTTCAGTCAAAAGTTGCGATAAACCTTTCTTAAGAAACGATGATTATATGGGTTTAAGATATGGGAATTCCTTGAAGAATTCTCTTTATTTTTTTAGAAACATAAATTGAGTTGAAAAAATTGTTCTTGCTGTATAAGTTTTAAGCAAATCAGGTGACCCTAATATATCTTTACATTCCTGTACTGTCCTTTGCGGCCCAAATCTATCAATACATTTCTACTGATGAGATTAAATGACCAAATTTAAAAAATCAAATAAAAACTAAAAAATCCTATTATATTCACTATTTAATAATTTTTGTATTGCAATTTTTAGAACAATAAATGAAAAAATACTTTAAAAATGGTTTTTCAAAATTAAAATACTTATTTAATGTCCAAAAACTATTGACTCTATAAGTGTAACATATTTAAAACAATAAAGTTTTATTTCATATTTAGCTATATGAAAAAATGTTAATTTTTATAACAATAAAGATTAAAACTTTAGTTTTTACGCATGTTAATTATTCTTCTCATGTTAAACAAATAAAAATAATTGCAGACGCGAGAAAATTTAACTATTTATTTAGGTTAAAAGTTAACCGAAATAGTTCTTTTTATTTCACGCCTTCCCTGCTGAAATAGAATGTGACGTGTTTTTATATATATTAATCATTTTTAGGGAATGTTCATTCTAAATAATAATTAGCAACCTTCAGAATTGTTTCTAAATTTAAATGTATTTTATTTTTTACAGAGAGATCCACAGACTGTGCTTAAATTTAAACTCACGTGCAAAGGTGGAATTGGAACGGTAAGGCTGTTTTCCTAATTAAGCGATTTTTTATGTTACTGAAATTCGTAAACTATATTTGTTTACTCAGTGTTCAATAAATTAAATAGAGTATACATATTTATAATTATTTAAAAAAATTTCACATGGGCCGTTATAATTATTTCTTATTAAGTATTTTTTATAAAATATACAATTATTATTTTAATATTAAATGAAAATTTTAGAATGTAGTTTTGTATTGCACACATTTTAATTGTACTACTTTACTGTTGTGTTATACGTGCCTTGCTTAAAAATATTTCGTTTGTTAGAGTAAACAATATTTATACAATTTTTTTAATGGAAAAATATTTATAACAACAAAATAAGAATTAACTGAAGTACCGAAACAAATACAGTTTCTTTTCTATCATTGAATAAAAAATAAGTATTGTTCTGAAGTATAACAAAATTTATTGTAGTTGATTTACTTTCTTTAGAATTTCTGTATCAAGTAATGACTTAATTTATTAATTATATTTATCTCTGTAATTAGGATTGAATAATGTTTTTCTAAATATTGTATTTTAATTGTGTTTGATAAATGCAAACAATGTACTACATAAAATAGAATGAGTGTACCTAGATACTTCAGTGATCAGTCAGCAATCTAAATAAACGTGAATTTAACATGCATTTTAATTTAATAATAATTTAAATAATTTGATATACAAGTAATTAAACTAACTAAAGCATATTTTTATATGAAATATGAAATTTGTAAAATGTGTGTGTAAATTATATTATAGAATACTGTAACAGCTATTATTCATACATTCGATTCAATATGTAGAGGAAAATAAAAAGGAATTATTATTATTAAATTTTTAATTAGTTGCAAACATATAATAAGACATTTAACAATTCCTAAGTATTTTTTCACAAAATTAATTAAAATTTTAATAGAATTGAAAATTGCTGTATTCCTTCATTTACAATTGAAAATTAAAAAGTTATGAAATATATATTTTAATGTAAATAAATTAAATATATTTTAATGCAATTTAAATATTAAAGAAATCCGACTTAGAGCACTTAATGTAACATTTAATCTATCGAGAAAATACGAAACTTGTTTAAATCGTTTTATTAAAAACATATTTCAATTAATTACATTTTATAATTAATTTCATTTGAGCATACAATTTTCCGTATTTGATAAGTTATAGGTTAAAAATTTTAAACGCATAGATTACACGATTATTATCTATGCGTAAAAATTTAATTGGATTATAAAATAATTTTATGCATCGCAAATTAATTAGTTTAAATACTTTCACTGCTGATTTGAAAATATGATTTTGAGATTTAATGTTCCCATTACATTCAAAAAGCGTGATAAAATTTATGAATAAACAAACTTGGTGAAATGAAGTAATAAATTGATCCGTTTCAACATTCTTCTTCATTAAACTTCTTCTTGCAGTGATAAATGTCTTTCATATCTTTAAAATCTAACTGAATGGGTAGGTGTCATCATTTGATTTATGATCTTTATAAATCCGCGCAAACTAAATTATAAACACGTTTTAAAAGTTCAGAATTGATAGATTTCTTTTTCTTTAATTTTCTGATATTTAACACTTTTGAAAACAATTATTATATTTCAAAATAGCAAAAATTATATATCATGCTTTACAACAATTTTTATATCAAAATGATGTATCTTTATAAATGCGTATGAAATTACGTTTTTATAACTCTTTAAGTTGATTTCGGTATAAAATAAATAATTTGTAAAATAAGAATGTAAGTTATATTTCTATTTTAAATTAGATAGTGGAATATATCCTACTGAAGAAGGAAATCAAGAAAAAATTTTGCCGTGCAAAAAATTAAAAAGAAAAGTAATATTATTAAGTAAAAAGATAATTACTTATACCAAAATATGAAAATATCATAAGTAACATGTGATTAGATCATCTCACGTACAAATTTTTCTCCATTTTTCACATTTGGTAAACAAAGAAAAAATAAAATAAACTTTTATAATTCCGACATATATTTTCACATTTATTTTCTAAACATGAATTGTTAACTGAATCTTCATTGGTTTTAAAGAATAATTTAAATCAAAATGCGTATTTCAAACGTAATTTAATCAGTTAGTCACGGTTAAATTAACCATCATATATAAAAAGGAATGTAGCAGACCGATAATCAAATTAAACCAAATTTCTTTGTAAAATGTGTGCGGTGTTCCTAAGAATTTATATTCTTGTCATCCAATTTTTTTAAAAAAAAATTCCTGTTTTCTCTTCAAGAACAGAGCTTTTATTTAAATAATTATATATAAAAATCTTAGTGCTCATAAATATGTTAAATAAATTCAAGTTAATGATTTTTCACAAAATATGGGCAGAATTGTTAAATGTTAAACAAGACTAATGTTCAATATACAATTACTTAAGTTGACATTATTGTATAGTTAATTTAAGAACATATTAAATAATTTTTAAAAGTCATTGAATTTCTGATTGTTAGTAATCTGGGAACAAACATCTTATGGAATTTGATGAATCGTCTTAAAGCAAAATCATACTTTCATCTTTGTGGTTGCTCTGACTAAACGAAAAATCTTCTGACTTAATTTCGCATGCGTAAAATGACTTGTCCTGTCCAAGTGTCATGAGTAATAACAACAAATTGTTCTGAAAATAGTTGTGTTGATAAGTATTCAGAAATTATTACAAGGCATACAATATTAAATAATTAATAAATAGCTTGATTTATGAACTTGTGAAAGACAATAAATATTAAAAAGCAGTCTTATTTTTTCAGTTTCATTTTCAGCATCCTTCAGAAATTTTATTTCTTCAACATTACATAGAATTAAACTAATTCTATGTAATGTTGAAGTAATTTAAATTTAAAGAAAATTTGCTATTAGATTTAAATGTGAATATTGTGAGTAAATGTTCGATGAAATACATTTATACCCGTTTCTGCAGAATGAAATTATAGCTATCAATCGAATTAAGGATATTCAAAGCTCATTAATAAGGAATTTCTATAAATTTAGTTTTAAAGAAAATATAAGTGTTTATATTCGTTGAAATAATTATTTTACAATTTTAAATGCGTGAAAGTGTATTTTGATTTACTTTTACTGTACTTGGGAACATCTTATTTCGTAAATATGTACTTTTAGGTTTCAGTTTGTTTATGAAATTTGTAAGAATTGTAAAAAATTACATTTATCACAATTAAGAGCTACAAATATTTTAAAACATGTCATAAACTTCCAATGTTTACAGTAAAAAGTTAAAGAAAATTTCCAAATTTTATAAGACTTCTTTATGAATGTGCGACATGAAATAATTAAATAACTTCTAAGATAAATTAATTTATTTTGATGAATAAGAGCAAAATTGTAAAAATTTTGATTGCAAAAGAAAATAGTGTGTTTAATTACCTTCAATATTAACAAGGTATGGACTAAATAATATGAAATTGCTTTAAAACTTTATTTATACAACCTGAAATATAATAATATCGTAATAAAATTTATGCAGAAATTTTAATCTAATGATCATGATTTCTATGATTGTATGTTTGATTAATTTTATCAACTTAAATCTAAAAGTTATCTGCGTTCTTCTAGAACAATAAATGTCTTCATTGAGAAGAGTAATTTTATTTCAATTTAGTAATACTTTGGGAATGCTCTTCAGCGAGTTTCCTAATTTGGGAAGAATCAGGTCGAATGGTTATCCAAGACAGGACAATGGCCATTATAGGTCTCCCAGACAATGTAGGGTATTTTAATTAAAAGGAATACTCCGCAAAACAATGGTCCAGTTTCTTCTTCACTTTCTTTTGTTTCACAGTTGTTGGAATGCGTGTTTCTTCACCAAACGACGTGTTGCAACCAAATAACAAGTCATTTTAATACTTATCAAACCAGAAATAGTTTTATTCAACAAATTATCAAAGAATTACAAACTGCTTTTAATTTTTAATTAGCAAGCTTTTATACTTTATAATTTTTTCGCGGTATCTATCCTAATCTGATAAATGAAATGCGTTATTTAAAATGATTAACTTCAGTAAGTCATTGTTTATTTGATTAAGTAAAAAAAGATTTTGATTTATAAAAAATTCAGATAGTCATTGAAATAAATGAACAGATATTTTAATTGCTTCTTTGTGTCAATAGTAACGACAAAATATTTTTCTAATAAAAGAATAAACATAATTTTAATTTCGTTATTATGAGTTCTTAAAGACATACCATGATAACGATTTTGAAATAAATTAACATATAAATTTTTTCTTAAAAATATCGAGGTAATTCAATAATTACTTTCTTTATAAATCTATCAATTATAATTACTTATTAATATTACTACATGAAAAATATAATTAAATTGTTATAGAGTTACATTTTATAATGCAATATATATGTTTTATAATATTTTATTCTTAAAATAATATTACTTTTTTATAATAATATATTATTTTTTCATAAGAATATATTTGCCTTAAAAAATTCAATAAGGCTTTTCTAATAACCTAAGAAGCTTCCTTAAGTAAAAATGTATCTAACTTAAAAAAATAAAATTTATATTAATATTCCTATTTGGATCAATTTTTGTATTTTCTATGTGCAGCAGACAGATTTCTTTATAAATTATGCAGATTTAAGAATTTGTTAAAATCATTCTTTGCATGATTTTTTAATGATATAAAATCATCTTCTATTTATGAGAGAAACATTTCAACATAGAATTTTTATTTAAAATTTATATTATTAAACTTTTTCTAGAATTTTATAGAAAAAATCCTTGAAACACGATAAATAAGATTGCCCGAAACTTGGTTTTTAAATGTTTTTTCAGCAGTAATTAATATTTTTGAATGATTTAAGCGGCGAGATTTATTTCTACGGCTTCTCTTGATTGACAGAAACAGGAGGGGAGCTCTTTTTTCTTCGTCTTATCCGTGACTTCTAAGATAAATTGAGGCTAAATTGGGTGACGCAGTAAACATACGGATTTTTGAATTTTCAGTGGATTTTTAAGCATTAAATTACCTCTTGAGAAAGCTTTTCTGCATTTGAAGATAATAATTTATTGCGTTCAATTTTCAATTAGTTAAATTCAGTTTAGAGTTGATAATTCATTTTTATTGCAATTTTTCTACAAATAATGTTATAATTACTCAAATGAAAGTTACGTTACTTTATGGATGCACATATTAATTAGATAATAGTTAAGTTAAATTATCAGGAATTATTTTTCTTTTTTGTTAATAAAATATGGATAAATTCTAATAATATTTGTTATTTAAAATTTACTTAATTAATTATTTTTAACTAATAACATTGTAAAAGAACCACGAATATGTATAGAATCGCTGTGTATACTTTAAGAAAATTCGATAACAAAAGTAATTCGTTTATTAATTCTATCTGTGAAGTGAAGCGAATATTGGGAAAAATAAATTCTGTCAGTTGGTAAATATAAAATTAATAATTTTAGGTTACGAAATTATTCATTGTGTAGAATTATAAATGTGAAACAAATCTTTAATTATTGCAAATTTGTAACATTTAAGTCGTCTTAATTAACAATTACAAGGTTACTGTTTGGTGAAGCAAATAATTTTTTTATAAGAACATACAAGATGATATGAATATAAATGAGCACTAATGATAAATTAAAATATAAGGTAAAGAAGGGCATTTTTTATTTTTATTATCAGAGCGTGTTTGTTAATTTCAAAATTTCAATTAATCAGAATTAAATTATTTCATACATTAATCAGTCTTAATATGGTAAGCTTATGTAATAATACTCACATAAAAATACATTAATAATCTCAGTAATGTAATCATTATATGTATTTAATTTCATTAGTGATAGGTTAATTATATGTGCGCATGGAAAAATGTTTTGTTTCAATATTAATTATTTATGAATAGTATAATTTTTATAACAAAAATAAATGCTACATGTATAACATGTATGTATATATATGTTGTATTTATTTTATAACAAAAATAAATGCTAAAAGTAAAATCAAAGAGGAAAATATTGAATGAAGTGTAAAAACATTTCTTTCATTCATAAATTGTAAAAAATTTAGTTTCCCTTTCGTTTCGAAACACTATATTTATTTTTCTGTAGACAATCCAAAAAAACTTTTTGACTTTTTGCCATAAATAAAGTTTTAGTACTTTATTATTACTTTTATCTTGGGAATATTTTATTAAAGAGCTTTTATAATTTCACAATTCATTTTTATGGAACAAAACTTTCATCTCATTCAAACTAAAATAGTGTGACTTTTGTTTTCTTTTATTTTTAATTTCGCGAACGGAGGAAAATTGTTTTGATTTATTTATTTGATACGGCTCTGTAACGATTCATGTATGTAGCTGTAAGAAAAAGGATGCTCTATTATTTAGTCTAAATTAAATATAAACTTTCAATATCAGTTAAAGTCGCTGCTGTTGCTATTTTAAATTAAGCAGAAAAGTAATAACCGCATAAAATATCAATTAAAAATTTTATGGGTACAATATTTATCAAAAAATAACTTAAAATGTAAATTTTACACAAAAATATTTTGTTTATTTTTCATCAGTAATTGAAATTAAATATTATAGTGATTATTGTAATATAAAATTATAAATTTTAAATTGAAATATAAAATTTACATTTAAAATTATCTTCCTATTTATAGTGTTTAAATCCATATTTTTACTTTAAAACAGTACAGAATTTTTATGTTTATTTTTTATAGGATGAAGCATTCTTGCCTGTAACTGTATATATTCAAGATATTAATGATCATGCTCCAGAATTTCAAAATACACCTTATTACTTGGAAGTAGATGAGGTATGTATTGTATGAATATATATTTATGATGCTCACTTGAGATTATGCATATTGCTTGACGCAAGTAATGTTAATTAATGATTTTATTTATATATTTAAAATTATCTTTAATAATAATAAAAATTTACAAGTAAGAACATAAAATAAGTCTTTGTGGATATTTTTAGTCATTTTCATTCTTCAATATCTAATATCAATTAAATATTTGTTTTTAAGCGTATTTCAAATTTATGTTCAAATTCTAGTGTTATAACTGATTTATTTCTTACATTGCAGCTTACTCCAGTTGGTCTTACTGTCTTTCGTGGTATCCATGCCATTGATAAAGATAAGCCAAATACCGCTAACTCAGATGTTACTTATTCCATAGTGGTAAGTAAAGATTTTACTCTTCTTTTTCTATGTACAGAAACTATTATTTTCATAATTTTTTGCATTATAAATTTTATGAGTAATTGATTATATAAAATAATTATATAAAATAATTATTATACATTTCTATACTGTTTATTTTGTATCAATGAAACTGTAATTGTTAATTAGACAAATTTCAATAAAGGATAACATTTGACATTATTTTTTCGATATATTAGTAAATATTGCCGTTGATGTATAGATATATTTTGATACACCAGTAAAAGTGAAAAATATACATTATATTAAATACATAATTAAAGTACATAATATAATCATAATTTGAAAAGAAGGATGGGAAAATTTTAAGTGGCTGATAATGTTAATATTTTTTTTGGTAAAAGTATTAAATATAATATGAATTCCAATGCTACATTCGAAATTTTAGTTTTGGTTTCGATAAAATTTTTGTTAATGAATATATTCGAAATAAAACAAAACAAATGAAATGAAAAATAAAAGAATGTAAAACTATGTTAAAATTTTTTGGAAATATTTATACTTCAGGATATAGTTATTCATTGAATTTACATAAGATTTCTATCAGTAAAAAATAACTACCTCATTAATTCGTGACTTTTTCCATATCATTTTAAATCTGAGTAAGCAGATATTTTTAAGAAAGAAATTAGTGTACTTTGCTGTTAATTTGATCACGCAATTATATAATTATATTTTTATGTGATGTTTATATACGTAAAATAAAAATGATTCAAGTATACAAACACAAATCAACAGAGTTAAAATGTTTTAAAAAACTGAATACAGAAAAATGAAATTATATTATTCTTTATTTATCCATTTTTTAGATATATTCCATTCTATTGCAATATTTACTAGTACATTAAAATTAGAGTCAAATGTTATTCTTGACATTGAAATTTGCCTTTTGGAAAGCTATTGTAACAAAATTTAACATAAATTTCGTTCAGTGCTGAAAAGTTCAGAAAAGGAAAATTGATTTCTTTTTTATTTGAAATGCGTTAAGAAAGTAATAACCATTTGTAAGTCTAAAAAGATATATAAACTATGAAATTAACTATCAACTTTAAATCGTAGCATATAAAACTGTTTGTGATAACCATAGATTCACACGTTTGTTATCACATTACAATTGTTGCTGTATATAAAATTCCGTGATGAGAGAGACAGTGATAATTTCATATATTATTAAATTATAACTAAGAGTTTTAATCACCATTATTTGCGAAAGTGGTTTTAAAATAATTGAATTTGTATCATTTATCGAAGACACAGTATTTCAATTATAGTAAAAATGTTACTCAGAAATGCATTTTTTAAAATAATTTTAGGAAATTATTCCGACTTGAACATAAATGTCAATTTGAAGTTTTTCATTTAGTTTACTAGAAAGCAATTGGTTTTGATGTAAAATAATTGAAAAACAAACACACCAGTCAATATAAAACTCATCGAATTCTACTCATGATTATTTGAGTCCCTATTTTGGATCAATTAAATATTTTGCATTAACCATAATTATTTTAGAGCCAATCTCTTCCATTTTATTTTGAAACTGTTCAATTTAATTTATACGATAAATTTTAATTCTAAATTAACGATAAATTTTAATTCTTTAATTCTTAAATTTTAATTCTAGAATAATTTCGAATTAATTTTTTTAAATTTTAGTTTGCGAGAAAGGTAGGATTTTTGAAAATAATTTACTTATAGAATATCGTCTATTTAGCTAAAAACCATCATTCTCAAAACCACAAAAAATTTTTCAAAAATAAGATCTATTTCTTTTAATAACTTAAATAAAATAAATCTTTAAAATGAAATAAAATCAACCCAGAAATTGAGTTATATTTTCATAATTAATACACTATGGTTTTTGATAAATTAATAACCATGAAAATCCAGAATTATTGTAAAAGAGTGAATTAACTCCAGATAATTTATTCAAAAACTAAAATTTGCAATCTTTTTCAAATTTCTTTTCACAAACATAGTATTAAAATATATTATATTTGAAACTCATATCTCTCTAATTATCATCGCCGAAAATAAGGTGTATTAATTGAAATTTTTGGTTTTCAGGGTGGCAATGAAAACAATTCCTTTGCTCTTTCGGATCCCATTGAAGGTATACTAGTAGTTAATAAACCATTGGATTATGATTATGGCTCAAGAGAATTCAAACTTCTTATTCAAGCTTCTGTAAGTACTATATTGTCTGTGTTATGTTTTCATATAATATGTAGCAGTTATGATATCATGTTCTATCTTATCTGTAATCGATGTTTATATAATTAACTGTCACGAATTATAGGCTGTTTGCTCCACCTAATTATTTGTTTAAAATTCGAATAACACGTTATATGTTTGGAAATAATTTAAATTTTTTAGAAAGCTTATGTGAAATTAAATTCATTTAATTGTAAACTATTTCGCATTTAGGACACTTCATTTCAGTAATGAGTTATAGGGATCATGTTAATTCTGTGCTTGAAACTGGAAAGATAATGATTGTATGTGAAATGTATGAATAGTGCGTATGAATACGCTATGTGTTGTCACTTTTTCCTCATTTCGTCGTCTGATGAATCTTTCAAAATTTAAATTTTACTTTAGAGCAGGGGTGCACAACCTTTTCAGAATGAGGGGCCAAAATATGAAAAAAAGATCAAGTCGAGGGCCAAAGCAGCACGTAAATGTTAAAACATGTTATAAACGTAAAAACACTTTTTTGTGGCAATACGCATGTGAATTACAATTATTAATTTACTTATTTTACTCATGCAAACATTATACAATGAAGGAATAAAACACAAACATTATAGATATGCTTAAAATACTTTATTTCTAGAAAAAAAACTTGAAATTGAATAACAGGAGAAAACTTTTTGGTATTTATACAAAAAACACAATTTAAATTTTGAAAAAAGTTAGTAAAATTTAATGTGATGGCTGTGACTGAATATTTGAAGTTATTGATATTATGTTGGGCTTAAGATTCGTTGTGGCAATACGTAAAACAGAAGAAAGGTTCTCATCTGCTATTCTATTTCTTATTTTTGATTTGTTTAAATTCATTAAAGAAAATGTTTGCTCACAAATGTAAGTAAGTTGCACATGCAGCTGCATTTTGAACTCCTATACGAACATTCATACTCTCGGGTAGCCATGAAGAGAACAAACTGAAAATCCGCGTTATAAAAAAATGAACTTAATGAACAGATGTAAAATATTTATTCTGATGTAGAATTGTTTTCCTATCAGATTTTTCTTTTGTTTATTTGAAAGAGTCTCATTTCTTTTTAAATTAGTCTTATTTTATTAACATTCGCGGGCCAACTTTAAAGGCGACGCGGGCCAATTTTCACCCGCGGGCCATAGGTTGTGCATCCCTGCTTTAGAGTTATAAAATATTCTTTTGAATAAATACATATGAAACCATACCAGAAAGGTTAACCGTCTATAAATAATTCTCCAATAAAGTTATAATTCTTCCACAAATCTTATTACAGAGTCTTTTGATATCCAAAATATTATTTCTTTACGTGTGCATTGTATTCCTAGAACATTACCTTTAGCATACATTATCTTAGAAACATAAAAATAATAAAGTTAATTTTAAAAATCAAATGTATATCAATCAAAGTTGCATCTCTTATAATTATGCTTAGATATCTTTTATTTTATACGATACTTTCGATTTTCCTTGAAAAATGCCTTATAGCTGCTTTAATGTAATTCTTAATTGTGTCTAAGAAAGAAATTTTTAAATTATTTGGTTCATCCAAAACTTATATCAAAATCTAAATAAAACGTATAGAAAAATTAAATTCAAATGATAAGCAAAAGATTAATAAGCAATTATGATTGTTGTCCATTTCCAATTTTGTAATAAGCAGTTGAAAAAAAAAAGAAATAAATTATACGTTTTATAATGAACAAAACATTATTTACCAAATTTCTGAAGACGCTCCTTCGTTCCAAAATTAAAATCTTAAGGTCAAATTTTTTATTAAGGGAATTTATATAATTGTTGTGTACAAATGTTGGCGTTATTATGAATAACGGTTACCGTTATCGTAGCAGGAAGTAAGAGAGATAAAGAATTTCACTTAGAAGTAATATCCACTTTCTCGGAGACCGCTAAATAAACGTTCAAGGACAGTGGAATAGCCCGCCTTTCATTTTACAAAATGCCCCCTCTGGGTAAGATGAATCCTTGGACTCTGTCCAAATTTTTTTCTCACCGTAAGAGATTAGTGAAAATTAATTCCCCCTTTCGTGAAAAGAATCATGTTTACACATCAGCTTTTAGGCATTTTAAGGCCAAGGTTAATACAAATTAGAAGATAATCGAATACAGAACGTTTGACAATAGCATATAGACTAGGGAAGGTGCTGAAGTGTAATTGAGAACCGAAACACGTGTCATAGTAGTCACGAGGACAGTAGTCGCAAGAATCTCGCTGAACCGTTATAGGAATTTCTGTTTAATTTAAAAACGCCAGCTGCTTGCGCTGTGTTTTTTTTATTTATTATCATGCATGCCATTAAATATTTCGTTATGAATTACTGAGTTTTGTAATGTAAATTTATCGTTTTTAGTAAAAATTCTGCTTCAGAAATACAAGTTTTTAATTGCTATTATTCATTAAATAAATACCTGTTTTGTTTATTCTTTGAATTCACTTCTTTAATACGATTACTCTTTTGACAAAAGATGATGGAGTCTGGATTTTGAAAGAAAAAGATGTATCATTTGAAAATAAAAGTCTGTCTGTGTTGAAGTTATGGCAGAGTTTTGTTAATCAGATCCCATTAAATCTAAAAGATATAAGAAAATTTCATATCCTATTGTTTTAATATTTCTTGTTTTCAATTCTTTAAAAATTTCCGAATAGATTTTAATTTTTTGTATTTTTTAAAAAAACTAATATAGTTCATTTGTCCTACTAAAACCTAAAAAGCACAGAATTTGAATTTCAATTAATTTGGTGATTTATTATTTAAATTGAATCTTAGTAGCATTAACATTTTAGTATCAACAAAAGGAAAATATATATAAAAACAATTTCTTTAATAGATTTAAACCCAATTAAATCATGTTTTTATAGGTACTTTAAATTTATTCCCATGAAATTTCGAGTTGGGGAAAGATCTCAGACTGAATTAAGGTTTAAAATCATTATTTTATCAAAATAGTTTAGATTAATTTTGTAATCAAAGAAAATTTAGTGATGCTTTCAGACTCAAATGTAGGATAAATACAATGATTTGCTTTGGCATTACTTTTATCTGTGGCTTTTTTAAAAATATTTAATTTGTTTGAGTGAGATAACTTCTTAAATTCAAGTTAAATGGAAACAATTTTAAGATGCATATTTGCATGTAGAATACACAGTTTGTGTTGGATTCTTAAACTTTTGGGTAATTTAGTATGTATGAAGAGTTGTGTGTGTATGTAAATAAATATTTCAAGAGAGAGAAATAATATTTTAGTCATCAAACAAATTCATTTGTCATTAGTGTGATTCAACATTTACAATAATTTTTGAATAGTTAATTATTTAGGAAATAACTTAATTAATTAAAAAATTTTTTTGACTTTTTGCATAAAATGTGTATTTTGTAGGAAGTTCCTCTAAATATTTTACTTATATGTTTTACTCATAAGAAATGTGTCCTTCATTATGTTCTAATAAATCAAAAGAAATAGCATTGTTTATAAAAAATTAAATTTATTTTTATTTTAATAGTTAAAACTACTTAAGTTTATTTTTATAATCAAGGATTATTGAGACATATATCTTTTCTGTTCGTTAGAATAATTGATGCAGTTTTTAAACATAAAGCAGCAATTTATACATTGAAATTATATCTACATACAAGTGTACTAAATGATATTTCGTACTTAATACCTGATATTCTATTCATATTCAATAATTCAGGCAATACTTTAGGGCAAATGAAGCTAAAAATCTAAGAATTGGCTTACTTTATGAACTACACAGATTTCCTTTTATTCATCGTCGTTAACATGAAAATATAATTTGTTTATTTAATGAAAATGTATTTGTTTTACAAAATAACAATTTGTTTGTGTTATGCTGTTAAATGAAAGACCGTATTACCTAAAACATCGAATTATTTTTATTTGGCTAAAGGTAGAGTATCTAAAAATATGTAATGGTTTTTCAGAGGTCTTGGTAGTAATTAAGTCCAAATTTCTTGTATAAGAGTTCCCATTTAATATGCATTTTTGGACAGATAATAATCTCTTACTTAATTTGCCTTTTTGCAAAAGAGAATGAAAAACGATCAATCAAAGGGGATGTAATTTAACTACCTAAATATGTTTAAAATTGTCACTGTCAAGGCTATACATGACAGAAGGACGAAATCACAACTTTTATGTGACGAAATTACATTTGATATTAAGAAATCTACAAGTCGAACCTAAAAGATGAATTTTTAACGATAGTTTCCAAGGCCAAGGTCATAAAAATCAGATAACTGATTATCTGCTTTCACTATATTTTGTTATTCTTGTTTGATTCTTTGTTAATTATATATCTTCTTCGTAGCCTGGAGTTATTATCGATGGAAACCGTTATGATTGCCTTATAAATTGCATTAGAAAAAAACTAGTACTGTTATGTCAATTATAACGGTCTCACCTTGATGGTTGATAACATTAGATATCTAGTACTCATCAAGCTGTTCATCATGTTAAACATTTATTTATGTTTGGAGAACGTGGATAATTAACGGTCAATGTTAAACTTTCTCGAAAATGGGCGTTTTCTATTCAATTAACAGGACCTTCAAATTGCGTCGTATTTTATTAGAGAAAGTTATTAATGTTTGGTTTTTGTGGTTATATATATAATCAATTCTTAGTGACTTAGATGCCACAGTTTTTATACACTACATATTTGGTGTAAGGACGCGATCAAGGTCTCTAATAAAATTTTATAAGCCTTAATAAATTATTAGTTCCAAATGGAGTAATATTACCAAAAGAATTTCTCCTGACATCTTAATAGTTGTCCTTCATTTTATAAATGTTATTCTACAGATATTGATGATATTAAGTAAAAATATTTGTATATTATTAATAATAATTTTATCTGAGAATTATTCTACATCTTTGACTTAACAACTCGACAAGGAAACCAAAATAAATCAGCAAATTAAATTTGTTTTCTTGCTGTTTCACAGTAGTTATAGAAAGAAAATATTTTAATTAAATATTTATGGCATATTTTTTGGGCGTAAAAGGAAATCTCCATTTGAGCATGATAAATTATGAATTCTTTATTCATTTTTCTCTATAATAAAATCTCTTTTGAATGATTAAATTGTGAAACAAACTTCATGGAAATTAAATCATATATTTTAGTACGTAATGACATAAATTTCAAATAAATAGTTGCCTATGAAAACATGTAATTTGATATTCCAAAATGAGTTGTAATTATCATGATATTTCATTGAAATAATTTAATTTTCGAGACAAAACGAAGTGCGATTTTTTGATCATTTTAAGAAATATTATGCTATAAAATGATTTAAGCTTTGAATTAGTTAATCCGTAATTGCCAGTTTGAACAGCTACCTTATATATTATAACTTATGTAGTTAGAATAATAATACATTCAGTTTGATAGCTTCTTCGCTCTTTAAAGTATATACGTTGGTGAAAAAATTTCTCTTAGTTTAAATTCCTCGATAATTTTTATAATATTTTTGAGCTCTCTAAGATCAGAAATCATTTTCTACACTGTGAATTTAATTACTGTGAAAGTTTGCTTTATATTTCTGCCTCCATACAAAGATTAAATCAAATGTAAACACAATTTTTCTTTTATTTTTCGATTAAAATTACTGAAATTTGTTTCCATTTCTTTTTCTCATAGGATCATGGAAGTCCAGAAAGCAGAAGCTCTGTAACTACAATGACCATTCGACTGAAGGACTCCGATGACCAGAATCCAATATTCACCAAAGAAGTCTACAAGACACACGTTCTGGAAGCCGCTGCAATAACGGTACGTTTACTTAAGATGCTTCGTTGGCAATGATTAGATTGAGTCTAATTGATTTCCTAATTTAATTTTCCAAATACTCTTATTATTCGATTTGCTTGTTATTGGATTCCTGAGAAAGCAATTTTGTTGTTACAGGGAGCAAGGATCCGAGTCAAACTGTCTTTAGATCCACCTATTCATGCCTTTGATCAAGACGTCGGAGTAAATGCACCATTGAGATATTCTATAATACAAGGTAAGTTATTTTCCTGGGCTGGATTTCAAATCATCTGAGATAATGTACATAATTTTTCTTTCTTGGATATTGAACTTAAATAGATAAAGTATGCTATCTTCTTTAAATAAATGAATCTAAATAAAGCTGATTTTTTAAAATAAATCCTTAATCACCGTGTATAAATATTAATAGAGTTGAAACATGTCCATCACTTTTTCAGAACGTATTTTTAAAAGATTGCAGATATTTTGTGATAAAATGAAGAGTAAAAAATAAAACCACTTCCTTTTAAAATATTTTAATTTATACAAACCTATAAAATTGCATTGAATGGAGAAAACACACAAAACTTGTTACATCAAAATCCATTAGTTAAATGTGTTTTCAGAATTTTTTTTATTAACTATTGTTAGATATTGGGAGTTTATGGCTTTGTAACTTTTGAAAAGTGTTAAAATTTCGAATAAAAAGGATTAAGGATTAAAATTTTCAAATTCTGTTTTATACATTTTTCTTTGAACTTTCATATTTCCTTAGTGGTTAAGAATCACTTTTTAAATAAAATTTATGTATGGAATATCAACATACACATGAGAAAATGATTTTACTAATTTTAAAATTCATGGTATTCTGTGTTAATGTTAAAATTTTATCTAAGAATTAATAAAAATTAGTATGCTTTCAAAGCCATCAACACAGTTTCAAGTACTGAATTTGCCTTTAGGTAATGAAAAAGGACTGTTCGAAATGCATGACCAAATGGCGGATCTGTACTTAGTCAAAGAAATTGATCGTGAAGCACTGAAAAGTCCTATTCTTACTCTTCATATCCAGGTAAGGAGCTTACATATTTAAGATATCTTTTCTTTGTTGTAAAAAAATGGTTATTTCAAAGTAAGTATATCACGAGACTCATGCCAAAAGAAATTGAAGAACAAGAACCTCTTTTGCATTTGATTAATCTTTTTAGCTTTTATGTCAGACAGATTATACTAATGCCTTCAGTTCAGGTTAATCATGTAATAAAACAGCAAAAACCTATTTGAAAATAGGTGCTAGGCCATGCATTTTCCAATCGTGAAAAGGCTGCATAAGTAAGAATATGCTGCATGATTTGAATTGATCATGGAACGAAAGAGAATGTGATTTATCGGAAATGTTCCACCAAACCACTAATTTTCCAGTGAACCTATCACTCACCTAACATAATGGATCCCGATTCATGTGCTTCTCGTACCTTTTGTGTGTGTCCGTAACCCGAGGCTCTTTCATAAAACAATGGTGACTTTCTCCCATTCACCGAGTGACCTGCTTTGCAACACTCTTACTTTGAAAGTGATCTTATGAGAAGGAGACTCTTGCTGGTGCAAGTTATTTGCGATGATTTATTTTAGAAGAAAACAGTCAGTTTAAATTTCATGGAGAATGATTTATGTATTTTCTGTGGTTATGTAATCATTTCAGATGATACCTGATCTTTATGATAACAAGTTTCTCAACTGAAATTTGTCTCTTAAAATAGTACTACTACGTAAAGGAAAAATGTTTTTTTAATTCCTTGATTTGAAATTATTTTTTCTTAAAAAATTAATTGCAGTCAATTTTTATTGAGAAGTTTTAGTTTTTGTAAACTACTTTATGTTTTTTATTATAATTAAAAGATTATAAAATTATCTAAAACAAAGTTTAAATTTTATAAGAGTCATTTTTTATGATATAAATTATAGAAAAAAAGCTCAAATATGATTCTTTAAAGAATTTTCTTAGCATATCTTACATATTGCAATTCATGCTTTTCCCGCTGGAGATTTCTTTTACCTTGTATTTTTATGTTTTTTTAAAAAAAATAACTGTTGTGACTCTGATGCAATAAATTATTTACAAATCAAGCATTGGTTAAAATAGTTTGATTTCTTTTAACAACTACGAATACAATAATTGCAAATTTTATAATTTTTTATGAAACTTTTTGTTCTTTTTCTTAAATATTATCTTTATATTATTATATGATGCTTAATATACCAAAATTTTTAACCAGAGAAACTCTAAAGCTTTTCTGCATCTTGTCTACTTATAATAATATATTTTAAATTATATTTTTACGTTTATCTAAATTATTAATTAGCTGTATTAAAAACGTATAAGCCTAAACATTTATATTACATAACTCTGATTCTAAGCATCTATAGGTTTTTGTTTGATCTCATTTATTAATCAACAATTAATTATTCTTTTACATTCCTTAATGTGTGAATGTATTGATCAGAATATTAAGCAGATATGTGTATTTTTAGGAAAAGTAAAAATTGTCATAAATATTTAGTATAAATAAAAATATATTCACAAAATGGTGCTTTTTGGAATAAAACTACTTTTATTCACGAATTCTTTATGAAAAGTGCTTTATACCTAACAACTAATACGAATTTACTTTATTAAAAAGCATTGAGTGAAAAATATTATAGATTTTTTTATAATGTGCTTACTTAAAATGATAATTTTTGACTTCTTATTTTTCAGTCTTCTAACCAGCACAAATATCAAAGGTTAAAGAATTATTATAAGCAAACAAATTATTTATTCTTACCAAATCATTTATTATCTCAAGTAAATTGTATTTCTACAGTTAAAGAAATATGTAAATACGTTTCAAATAATAAATCATTTGACAAATGTTTAGAATGATCTTGCAAAATTCATAATGAAAAATCTTCTAAAATGCTACTGTACACAAAGAACTTTAGGCTTTTCTTGAGCAATATGCTCCTATTGAATACTACCGAAGAAGCATGACATCAGCTCCCAGCACGATTTCGTTAGAAAGATCAAGCTGATAGGGCTTCGGCTACTCGTTGACCCCAGCTCAGATGACTGACGTCTGAGGCAATAAAGGAACAATAATGAATCATTTGTCTAAATAATTCCAGTAAATGATTCACATATTTTCTCCATACGACCTGAATTCATGTCGCCAAAGACAATGTAATTTGGTTTTGTTGTTTTTGTGGAGAATGTATTTCATTAAAATTTGAGCGATCGCTTGGGAATGATGTCCTGGTGGGAAGATCATGGAGACGATGTCCTTCAATTGACCCCAGAACACAGTGCATTGGGTAAGTGTCAATCAAGATGAATGGCACCACAATGATTTACTTGGGTGATGAGATCAACAATTGCCAGTTAAATTCTGTCCCCTCCGTAATTGTTTTGAAATAAGCATGAAAGTAAAAGGAGATAAGAAATTGTTTACAATTAAAAAGTGATTTTTTGAATGACAGGGTCATTCTAATCTGAAATAAGGAATTATAATAATTCATTTTATTTATTATTTTAAGAATATGTGTCAAATGTCTGAACAATTTAGTTAAGAAAAAATCATTTTCTTCTCACTTTCATGAACTAGTTTATAAGTTTTAGCCGAAGAAGTTGATTTGAAACGATGCATGGATAAAGAATAAATGCATAAAAATAAGTAAAATATAGAGCTTTTTTGTTAATGTATAAGCATATTTACGAAAAAAGCAATTACTATATATAATTAATTTTGAAGGAAGATTGCAAAAAATATAGAAAATATTAATGTGCAATAATTTTTATTTTTATTATAAATTACTTTTTCTGAAATACTATTTTCTGAAAAAAGTGAAGTTAAACAGTTATTGCTCATTTTGTAATATATTAATTTGAATATTATCAACAATACTTATTTATTTTATGTGAATTTACACTGCCCATGAAATTAAATGCAAAAATTTAACACATTTAAATATTTATTTAAATACTAATTTAATTATGTACTGAAAAATTGAAAATATGTTTTAAAAACTCTAAATATTTTTGTGAGTTTGTTAAGTTAAAACATAAAGAAAGTCTTAATTTTCTAGTAAATTTTGTAAAAATAATTAATCTGCTTTAGTGAAAATAATGTGCTATTTATATTGAAAATCGCATCAGAGATACAAAAAATACATTAAGGATTAAAAGCTTAGAAAATTATCTACATTAAATTGAAATGAATTAAATAGTGGCCACTCTTACATCTATTCGCATTTTACAATGTTTCGGATATGTGTGTTAAATATCAATGACTGGATTTTAGCGTATTCGAAGAAATTTAGCAATCATAATGATATGATTATTGAACCAGTTCATCGACCGAGTCTATAAATAAGTTCGGTTTTAGTAAATCACAATTGTCATACATCTTTCTATCCAAGTCATTGGTTGTCGTTTTCTTGTTGAAATTGTGCATAAAATAAAGCCGGTTGAAGCTTATTTTAGTTACAGAGAAGAGAAAGCCCATTTTGTTTTATCTCTTATTTTGAATCACGGATATTGGAAGAAACTGGTTGACGCGAAACAATCGAGCTCAAGGAAGTGAAAGGCGTCTAAAAATTGTTTTGTCTTTACTTTTTGCCGTTAGTTAAGGAAATTGGATACCCTGTTTTATACTGAAAAAGAAGCCTTCTTCTTTTGGAACTTGATGGTAAAGAATAAGTCATATTGAAAAGAATATAACACATTTTATGGGCAAAGACGAAATATTGGTGAAGGATATTTATACGAATATTTACTTTCTAATTTATCTAATTGAGTAGAATTTCTTAAACTACTCCAATAAAATTAAAATGATTTTGGCAATTATAAAAATTGCTATATTTTTACGTAAATTTAATCAGTTAAAATAGAAGTTTCAGAAAAAATGGATACTTTAAAATTGCGCACTAGGACTAGGATAATTTTAATTTCATAAATATAACGAATTTAGGATAATTAACTACAACAGAAAAAATTATTTCATTATATTTCATAATTTTTCCCTAGTGTTTATATATATATATATATATATATATATATATATATATATATATATATATATATATATATATATATATATATGTATGTGTGTATGTATGTAATAATATTTTAAAAATATTTTTCTCTTAATATATATTTAATAATATTTAGGAAATTACTATATGAAATTTATCATTAATAAAAATTTATTTATGATAAATTTCATATGAAAATTTATTTTTAAAACAAATCTAGATACTTAAAAGTATTGTCTTTTGTTTTTAATTAGAGTTTAAAAATTTCTAATCGAAATTATGAAAATTTTTTAACATCCGCGACAACAGATAACAAATAATTATTTTTTATTTGTTATCTGTTGTCGCGAATTTAATATTTTTTAAGAAATGAATGTAGTTGTAAATCAAAAAATCAAAAAACAGTATCAAAATCTATTATAATTATATGAAAAACCAAATCAAGTTACAAACATACACAATGAACTTTATTTTTTATTACAAATTATTTGTTCACATAGTCGCCAAAATACATACAACTTTCATTTACTGATATTGTAATAATAAAGTCATTTTGGGAATTCTTTACGTCTTCGGAAATTTCCTCATAATTTTCTGAAATCTATCTTCGAATATTTGTGAAAAAATATTTTAACTAAGGTGACAATTCATTTTTCGCATTCTCGTATAAAATTATTCCTTTTATGAGTATGATTATTAATTACGACTTTAATATTAATTAATTTATTTAACAAAAAGACATAATTTCATTCAAATCAATGAATTTTGTTAAAGTTTGAAAGTGTTTTTCTGATCACTATTCACGACATAAAAATTTCATTTAAAAATATTTGAGCTTGAAATAATTTTATTATTTGAGAATTCTTAGATTCGACTGTATTTATTTTAATTTTGATGTTTTCCAATGTATTTGATATAAGCAATGTATTTGATATAAATGATCATTAAGCTGTTAAAATCTACTTAGTGCCTTCCTGAGCAGCTTAAAAATAATGTGAATTATAACAAAATATTCATATCATTCATTGATATATATATAATTTATTTAACAAATCGACGATTCTTCATTTCGTTGAGAAATGACTAAGCTTTAATGGTTTTTATTTCATGAATTCATTAAAAATATGAATGCAATATGAACCATTTTGCAAAAGATTTAGCAAAGATTCATTTGTTGAATCTTTTGCATGAATGCTTATTTTACTTGTTTTTTTTTGGGTTAAAATTTTCAAAGCTCTATTTTTAAATGTGAAAAAATACTTTCTCCACTTAATTGTGATTACAAATTCTTGAATAGTTCTTGGTCATCTTTGACATGTTTATTAGGTCTTCTAGGGTATCTATCTCACTGTAGTCAATTCAAATATTTTCTTTTTTAATAATTTCTTCAGATATTTTCTTCGTGTGGATGAAAATAAAATAAATTATATTTTTCTTATTTGCATTTATCATTTTTTCCAAGGGATTCCGCAAACCCTAAATAAATAAAATTAATGTAATCATGTCTCTATTTAAATTTACGCCGCATAGTTATTAACAAAACTATGCCGACTGAAAAGCTTTTTCAAAAACCATCTCAAGTCTCGATTTCATGAATATATATATGAGTTTTCCATTCATCATTACTTTTTCTACTTAACTTCTTTAAGCAAAACAAATCAATGTCAAATATTTCGCCTTGGTTAACCAGTCCTTACCAAATCAATGAAAGATACGTTGTCAAGTGAAAGGGATGAATTTCAAGTTACCATGAAGATAGGATTGCAAATGAGTCTTAAGGGTTTCAGTCAGGAACAAAAGGTGCACTTCCATTTTAGATATTTGACCTCAGATAGGAATGACGTAACGGCCAGAGATTCGAGTAAAACAGGGCGTTCGTCCTTTTTCTTTATTACCACCACATTCCACCTCCTCCACAGCATTTTTGCACGTGAGAAAGTTAAATTCTCCTGATTACCTTGAGCATACTGGCTTGACACACTTTCTTGCTGGTTTTTCTTTTTAATTTTTTGTTCTTTATCTCCCCAAATCTATTGTTCCACGGTCGACATCAGAATTAGTATCGCCATCCATCGATTTTGATCAGCTTCACTTCGATGCAATTTCTTAAGTGGGATTTTTTTTCATTTATTCCATTTAATCAGGTTTTATGGGCAGGACGAGGATGATTGAATTGGAGCGTATGTCGAACTCTAGTGATTGTTGAACCCTAAATCATTTTTCTTGATTATTGTTTCCTTTCGTTACCATTTCACGGCTAACTGCATTAATATCTGATTAGGTTAAAGAGTATTTTCTTAGCGCTTTGTTGATTCTTGGAAAAACAACCAAATCCATTTTGGAATATGAATCTCAATATTTGAATTGGGCGTCACTATTTTAAATAGTGAAATCCCATGAAAGCAATCATGAAAACATGTGCTAAATCAATCGGATAATGTGTACCCCACATATTAGTGTAAATATCAGAGATATAGGTCAAACTATTAAACAATTTGAATTAAAATATGAAAAAGTGTATCGTATGAGTTTTGCATATATTGAGGCATTTATACAAGAAATATATGAAAGTAAGAGAAAAAGAAACATTCACTTAAGATATCAGTTTTGTTTGAAACCCATTAGTTGTTCTAATGGACTTTGTACTGTTTTAAAAAACGCATAATAACAAGAAAAGGAATTTGGATTATTAAGCGGATTAAGTTATTAAATAAATTTTGTGTAAATTTTTATACAATAATATTGTCATTTGAATCCCGCTTGCTTTACCTCAAAATTAATGTTATTAATTTATTTTAAGACAACCATGATGATTTTAGAATTATCATAATTTTTTAAAATCTAATCGCTAGCTATTCTTTCCTAATTTTTTAAGATATCGCATGAATTATCTTTGGTGTATTGAACAGCATAAAGATTTCATACTGCTAATTAAGTAGCCATATTTTATCTAGTCTCATTCTTAAACATGTTTTTCATTTTAGCTAAATACGTAAGAAATAGTACCGTTAAATATAAAAAATCTGGCAAACTTTTTACGCGCCAAATTACTTAAAAACTGAGATAAAATATAGTTCTCGCGTCACTGCGCTGCATGTCCTTGCAGTAAGCTACATATTTCAAAAGATAAAATGTTTGGAAATTCATTAGGGAGCACTCTCTTGTATCTCTTACTTTCCACATTTATCTTTTAGAAAAAAGAAATTAATAAATGTGCATCTCCTGAAAGAATTTTACTGTCATCACTTTGTTTTCTATATAGTTTTATATTATTTAAAAAAAAATTTCACTCAAAATTTTGTATCTAGTAATTTCATTCTTCATATTTTATTTTTTACCATAATTTTGTTTCTCAACGAAAATGCCTAAGTAAGTTAGATAGAACATCATCTAGAAAAACTTAGAAATTTTATTCCAAAAACTTTTATTTATATACTAATTCAAAAACTTTTCGAGAAATCTATTTTCTTAATTTATTCCTGACATCTCGTACTGAGCAATCTAAGAATGAAGATGGTATACGATGGATTACAGCCACTTTCTTTCCTAGTTTTACTTACCTTTTTTGTGAGTGTGATCAATAGCGTGTGTGTAGAAGTATAACCCGAAAAATGCTTTATTCTCTAAAAAATATAGATTTTTAGAAATTTTTATTATAGAATTAAAGATGTTTTCACATTAAATTTTCCAAACATTTGATATAAAAAAATATTATGTAATCATAGCAGTCCACTTTTATTTGTTATTTAACTTTTAATTAGTAATTAAGTTGTTATACGATACATGTATTACATATTTCATATTACATTGTATCACATTTTATGAAATAGAAATTAATATTCCTTATTTTATTAACATTGTCAAATTTTATTACAGAAACAATTTAACAAACAAACAATATTATAAAACAGCTATTTACAGTTTTGTTATTGTATTGTATGAATCATTAATTTATTCAAAGCATAAAAGAATTTTAGTAATTAGAATACATTATTTTTTACGCATTTTAATAATTAATTAATTTTAATAATATTATTTCTCTACAGAACATAATTGCATTTTGATAAAATAATTTTCTTAAGAAACTGCATAAAAACATCGTCATAAACCTAGGTATATATTTTCAAACTAACATTGATTAACTTGACTGACATTGAGAAAAAACCCATTTATGTATTTCATATTTCAGCTGTTTTTTAAAATATATTCAAATTCAAAACAGATGAGCTCAAAAATTTGATCTATTATCGATTAGGATTTCTTGTACATTGTATGAATGTTTCTAAGTGATATCTATTGTCTTTTAACTATAATTTTTACAAGATTTAAATAAAAAGAAATTTAAATCTTTTAAATTTAAATATGTGTGTATATTATTTTAATATGAATACGTTTAAATCCTTTAAAATAATGAATTAACTTTGATAATATGCGCAATTTTCATAATAGACATAATTTTATTTTATAGTTTGTAGGAAAAATCAAATTATTTCCTTTAACATATTTACTAAAAACAATATTAAAAGTTATTTACATTAAATTATCTATTTTATTTCAATCAAACGAAATTTTCTTAATCTTTGTGTTGAATTCAGTGTTTTATTACGTTATCTAATTTTATTATACAAATTACAAACAAAAATAAAGTGCAATTTAATTTTTAAAAAATTAAATGGCAATTTAATTTTGTTTTATTTATATACTCTTATTTTTTTCTCATTCATATATATTTTAACTTTTTGTAGTAAATTTAGAAAATGAAAAAACACCTTAATTGGTATTTTTCTCCCTATATCTTTTATTTATTTACAGTATTTCCGTAACATTTCTCAAAAAAATTAATCAACTTCCAAATTCCTGTTTCTTAATAATTTACATTTGCTTCTCTTTTTTGAAAACTGTTCTATTACCGAATTCATTGCAATTATTTTGTTTTTGAATAATATTTGAAAAATTGATTAAAATTCTTGAATGCCTAGTGAATTTCAATTTATTGTTTCAAATCTTACAGAACGATTGTTTATAAATATATTATTTTGCTTTAACATCTAGGTCAACATTTTCTAAATAATAAACTTTGAATCTATGATTTAATGATGTATTAGCCTAATCAATGTGCACAATTTTGTGTGATATTAATTAAAATTTTAATTGCTTTGTGAAAAATCCTTGGAATTACATGAAATATGACTTACATGAAAAACACTACATTAAAAATCCTTGGAAACTTTTTGCATTGTGGTTAATTAATTTTATATTGTTTTGTTTCTTTGATACGTAAAACGAAATATTTAGAGGAAAATCTAAATTTTCTTCTATTTGTTGTTATAATGTATGAAAGGAAGGTTATAATAATGTGATTGAATTATTCAAGTTTACGATGTTACTGACTTTTTAATATTTTAAAATTATTTTAGTTCACATTAAAACAGATTTCCTTAATTTTTTGTAATATTTCTATCAATATTTTTTGTTAAACTAAGTTAATAAATTCGGAATCGAACATAGTGACTTTCATACGTATTTCTGTTATTTTTCAGATCATAAAATATTTAACTTAGAATGGTGAAATGATTGTTTTTTTAATTATTTTAATAAAAATCTAAAAACTATGCAGAAATTTATACATTATTTTTCAAAGTTATACATAAACAGTTTTAGATTTATTTTTCAGATTTTAATATATGTAAATGAAAGTTTTCTAATATTAAACTGTAATTGATTCAGTTTGTGACAAAATAAAAGCTTATGGATCACTCTCATCCTAATGTGTTTTAAGTCTTATTTTATTTAAATTAATTTGGATAAACTTTTTTATTGTATATAGGTGATTAAATAATGTTTAATCTTACATTTTTATAAACTAATTTCAAAATATCAGTGAACTGACGTACATAAATAGTTTTAAATGTTTGTGATATGAATATAAAAAATTACTTTTTAATTTATGCTTAAAACATTAATTTTTATCCTATTAGCGATGCTTTTTTTATCAAAAATTTATCATGAAAAGTTTTGTATTTATGTCTTTAATCATAATCAAAGTATTTATGTCTTTAATCATTTTGTATTTATGTCTTAAATCATATCTTTAATCATAATCATAATCAATCATATTTTAAAAAATTAATATAATTGGTAGAGGATTCAAAATTTTTTCAAACAAGCATCAACTTAAATTATAGTATTTTTCTGTTGAAGATATTTCACTTAAGCTTAAAATGAAACTCAAAACAAACTTATTTTTTAAAATTAAGATTCAATGAGTTCTACGTCAATTCAATTCTTACAAATTTATAATAAAGACAAACGAATTATTGAAGTCATATTAGTATTAAAACTTATAATTAATAGAAAAATTCAAAATTTTTATAATTTTTTTACTCCAAACTCTTGAAAGCATTTTTATTGATAATTATTGAAAATGAAGTAAATATGCAATAGGAAAACATTCATGCACAGAAAATTCTGAAAATTAATTGAATGGAGCAAATAACTTTTTCAATTAATTTTATTACTCTATTTCTTTTAAAGTTATTATAATAAGATTTCATAATATTTTTTTCTGCCAAAATGAAGTTTTTCGAAATAAATATGAAATGAAATTAATAATCTAAAAACTCGTTTTTTTAGTCTAAAAATAAAAAAGTTCATATTTTATCAATTAGCATGAGATACTTATCACAGTTGGATAAGATGCATAACTAACATTTAAGTGAATTTCCAATGTATTCCATTAATTTTCTATAGCTTTTACTACTGCTTCTAGACATGACGGTTCTTTCTGTAAAAAAAAAAAAAAAAAAAAAAAAAAACGAAATTGATGTGAAAAATATGTTTTTTCATTTTAGGAAAATAAATTGAAAGCAATTATAGAGTATGAGTCACTACTAGAGCAATAAAATATAATTAATAACATTCGGTTATTGCGCAATAAACACTTTTTATTCTAAATGACAGTCAGCGAAGTGAAGAAAGCAACTTTTCTATTATTTATTTTCTATATAATTAATGACACGATAAAATTGGAATATTTTTTTATAAATATTAATCAGATATAAATTGGAAGGGAATTATATTAGGAATTTTACTTATAATTTGGTAATGGTTTATTCATTTTAATTTATCTATAATTTTTAAAAATTATAAACAAATATTTATATTCTTATATACAATAAAATTTTTTTTTTCATAGAATCACGAAATGAAATGGTAATGAAAAAATTCAATTAAAAAAAATCTTTTGAAAAGTGTTTCTTAACATTTCATACATATATAATGTAAGTACCATATTATAACATTTGAATTTAATAAAACATAATAGAAGTAAATTCTTAACGAGAGGATAACCAAAGATAAAGTTTTATTATCATAACCACAAATGCAATATATTTCTCCATATCTTAAAAATCATGAATATTCTTTAGAAAAACTGATATATAACTGCAATTTATATATATATGCATATATA
Source organism: Latrodectus hesperus (assembly GCA_037975125.1). NCBI lineage: Eukaryota > Metazoa > Arthropoda > Arachnida > Araneae > Theridiidae > Latrodectus > Latrodectus hesperus. Next base: position 55,313,514 of record CM075850.1, on the reverse strand, counting down.
TATATATATATATATATATATATATATATATATATATATATATATATATATATATATATATATATATATATATATATATATATATATATATATATATATATATATGTATATATATATATATATTTCTATATTTAATTTTTTCTATTGATTTTTTTGAAAGTTTAATTTTATTTTAATTGAAAGATAATACATTGAAAAATTAAGTGTTTAGGTGAAAATCTTGCATTTTTATTATTTAAATATTTTTATTGATTTTTACTTGAAAAGCATATATATTTTAAAGCTTTTAAGTGTTTGATCAAATGATGAATTATATACATTATTCTTAATTTTTAAAACAAAATTTACAACGATGCTCAGAAAATAATCCTGTGATTGTTTCCACGAACCTGTCGTTTCCAGGATCGTTCAGTAATACGAAAGATCTTGGGTTTTTACTACACATTTATTTTACACAAAAAAAACACATAACATTAACTACAGACACAAACATAATTTTAAATGGTTCCTTTTTACATCATTTGAAATACCAGAACTTTCCCCTGCCTGGAAACGGCACCTCCGCTACCACTCGTGGCGTTTTTCAAGAACCACGTTCCTTTCGCTCCCACACACTTTCATGATCTCTTAAACTCCGCCTCCAGCGTCTCCCACATCCGTACACAACGAAACAGAAAGCCATCGTTTTTGAAGAGGACCAAATGGAACAACTTCGGAAGAAACTTGGCAGGAACTCTGCAACTTCTGGAAGTTCTCAGATTTCCAGTGAGCACGTCACTCGCTAAAACCAATCATACAAATCAATTAGCGCCACTCAAGAGATAAGAGGAACTCTATCGCTGTGCAGAATCTTAAATGTCCTCATAATTCTTTCGAAACTGACTCGGAGAAGTGCTGACTGCTTGCACAATGCTCTCATTATTGACACCTTCCTCCAGTTTCCATTGCTGGACCTTGTCCCGCGAATGGAAACTACGAAGAATCCTAGAATGTTTCTTTTACCTTTCATCACCATTCCACCAAGAGCCAACAATACCAAAATTCTAAATGTAACTTAACGATTAATCTATTTGCTGACATGCTACAGCTTACACATTTCTTTCATATTATCTTTAAAGGAAAACAGCCTATACTACTGCTATATCTATTATATTGATTACAACACAATATTATAATGTAAGAAAATAAGAATCAATATTAACATTAAAAAAAAAATAACTATGCAAATATTTTTCACACAACCTTATGAAAATTAACAACCAAAACAAATCGAAATAACTACAATATCTTATATAAAGTTAAATATGAATATTATAATATGTCAGAAATATTTTACTATTTCTTATGCTAGATTTATAATAAAAGAAATAAAAAAAATTAATCATCCTCATAAACCCTTGATAAGGCATCTGCGATAACATTATTATTACCGGGCTTATGAGCTATTGTGACCTGATAGCGAGAGAGAGCCAGTGACCATCTCTGTAATCTGGCATTCTTCGGGATGCTTTCCGTAAGGTATTTCAGAGGATTGTGATCTGTGAATAAATTTATGGAAGTTCCGTAAGTCCATGCTTCAAACTTACCAAGTGCCCATATCACAGCATATGCTTCTCTCTCAATGGTACTCCACTTAGTCTGCGCTGGAGTTAATTTCTGACTGGCGAAGGTTATAGGCTTAGGATTTCCATCTGTGTCTCTCTGCATTAAACATGCTCCAATGCCAGTAACCGAAGCATCTGTGTGGAGTTCAAATTGATTATTTAGATCAGGGGTTGACAATGAAGTGACAGCACATAAACTATCTTTCAATGAGATGAAAGCCCTTTCTGTCTCTTCAGACCAAGGGATATCATTTGGTACAGATTTTCTGGTCAGATCTGTTAATGGCTTAGCAATGTTTGCATAATGAGGCACATATTCCCTATAATAGTTAAACAGTCCTAATATTGATCTTAAGGCTTTCTTTGTTCTTGGCGATTTTAAGTTTTTGATAGCTGCAATTTTATCCGGATCGGGCCCATGCTCTCCTGATCCAACTATATGACCTAAGTATTTTACCTTTGATCTAGCAAATGTGCATTTTGCTAAATTTGCGCTAAAATTGCACTGCTTTAATGTTTTCAAAACCGTTCTTAGATGGTTCAAATGTTCTTCCCAACTAGATGAATAAATTATGATATCATCCAGGAAACTTTCAACAAAATCATTATGAGGTCTTAGGATCTGATTCATAGTTTTCTGAAAAGTAGCTGGAGCACCTGCAAGTCCAAATGGCATTACTTTCCACTGATACTGTCCCTTAGGTGAAACGAAACTCGTTAATTCTCGACTATCTTGATCCAATGGAATTTCCCAATAACCTTTAAGGATGTCTAAAGTTGATAGATACTTTGCCGCACCAGCTTTGAATCGTAATTCTTCTGAATTTTGCATTGGAAATGGAGCTATTTTAGATTCAGAATTTAGTCCCCGATAATCGACACATAGTCGAATCGTTCCGTCTTTCTTTGCGACACATACAAGAGGATAAACAATTTCTGCAGAAGATGGTTCTATTAAATCCTTGTTTAATAGTTCCTTTATTTGATTTTCCACCTGAGGTTTTAGTGATTCCGGTATTCGGTAAATATGAGGCTGTTTCCTTTCGATTCCAGTTTTTAATGTTATTTTATGCGGTTGTACTTTAGCTCGTTTTAATTCACCATTGAAAACGACTCTGTAGTCTTTGAGAATTGTTAAAAGCTGAGTCTTTTGCTTCGGAGATAGATTTGACAATTCTGTCTTTTCTTCTAGCCGTTTCCAACAGTCCTTTATTTCTCCAAGGCCTCCTAGAGGTACAGGTTTAACTTCCCCAAAATCTTCATCAGCTTCATATATTATACCCACCGTATTCATCGGTTGGATATATTTCCTTAGCTTATTCTGATGCAGATGACGGATGCTTCCATCCGGTAGCTTAACTGCATAAGAATGTGGTGATTTTTGTTCTACAATTTCTCCTGGACCTTTCCACCTAGAACAAAGTTTGTTTGTAGAGTCTGGAATCAACACAATAACCTCATCTCCAATAGATAATTCTTTTGATTTGGATCTCAAATTATGATAATGTACATATTTCTCCTGTTGATTTTTAGTATGCTCATCAGCGTATTCCACAGCTTCCTGCAACCTACTTCGAACCTTCTGAAGATAATCAGTGATTGATTCACCAATACCTTGAGGTAAAACAACTTCATCTTCCCATGTAGATTTTAAAATTGCTAAAGGTCCAACTGGGGGGCGTCCATGAACTAGTAGATATGGTGAGACCCCAGTAGTAGCGTTTGGCACTTCACGATATGCCCATAAGAGAAAAGGCAGCTGTTTGTCCCATCCTCTACCTTGCGACCTTATAGCATGATGTAACATTGACTTCATTGTGCCAATCCATCTTTCTATTAATCCGTTACTCTGTGGGTAACCTGGTGTAGAGAATTTTGGTACAGTCCCTAATCTTTTAAGAAATTCTTGCGTTAACTTGGCAGCAAAATTTGTTCCATTGTCCATAGCAATGATTCGAGGAATGCCAGTCCTCATAAAAATTTCCATAAAAGCATCGCACGTCGCTTTTGCAGTCAAAGATTTAATAGGAATTGCTTCTGGCCACCGACTGTGCTGATCCATAACACACAATACATACTGATGTCCCCTAGAAGATTTAGGTTCAATAGGCCCTAAAATGTCAGCGTTCACTACTTGAAAGGGTAGTTCTGGTCTACCAACAGCTTCTATAGGTCCTCTGTCTTTCAGTTTGGTTTTCCTCCGCAATTGACAATCGTGGCAAGATTCACACCAACGTTTGACATCTTTTGGCATACCTTCCCACCAAAAAGACATCGCAATTCTTTCCTTGGTTTTTCTAGAGGCAAGATGTCCTCCTGTTGGTGTTTCATGAGCCAATTTTAAAATTTCTTTTCTCCTGCAATCAGGAACTACAAGCTGTACATATTTCTGTCCTGCCACATTGCCTGTGTGGTACAGTAAATCTGATTCCAGCCAGTAATTGTTCTTACGCTGTCTGGCATCTTCAAAACACCGATTTAATGTAGCGCAGGACAACTGTTCATTTCTTAATATCTTTGCTTGCGAAATTGGAGTATTATTTTCTTCATCCTTAATAGCGATTATTTCTTCATTTAACAAGCTATTTTCCACTGGAGTAGTCGAAACCTCTACTTCAGAATTTTCTAAATCAAGTGTTCCTTGATTTGCTTCTATTTCCTTGTGAGCTTCTATTTTCCTTCCCTCCACATTGAAAGTATTCGAAACTATTTCTTTCCCGTGGATATTTTTTATTTCCTCTCCGAGATATTTTCTTCTTTGTTCTTTCAACAAACTGAAAACTCTAGGAGTGATCAAAGCTTGTTCATGCAATCCTTCAACAACCGCAGCATGCACCATGATATACGGCCTGATATCATCATCTGCTGACCAAAGACTAAGTGGAACAGAAACAAGCTTTCCTTCAACCGGAGATCCAATTGCAGGCCTCAAGTAAATTTTCCCACTTGACTGCAACATTTCTTCTGGCACCACTGACTTCCGCAGTACTGTAATTTCCGCACCACTATCAATGATTCCTTGAAACTTATTATCTCCTATATTTAAATCAACTCGTAAAAGCTCACCATCCTTTTCGCTGATTGGAATTTCCCAATCGAAACTTGCATTACCTATTTTAATGCAAAGTTCATTTAACCCTTTCTTGCTTACTTCAGTTTCACTTCTATTAGAAACTTGAGATACTGTATTCATTTGTGGGCAAAATTTCTTCAAATGACCCTCTTCTTGACATTTGTAACACTTTAATACCTTTTTATCTGGAGAGCAACTCGCCGTGTTATTTCCGAAACGATTCTGTGGTCGTGGATCTGGGTTCTTTTGATAATTACAATATTCTTTCCTCTCAAAAAAACTTTTATTTCTAACTTCAGCTGAAAAAGGTTTCCTTACAGTTTCGTTCTGTTTTGTCCCATGTGGGCCAGGAATAAATTTGGTATAGTTGTGGGGATTATTTGTGAAACCTTTTGGTATCGAAACTAAGAAATTATCAATTTCCTCACCAATTCAGGGACTGGAAGCCAATTTTCAGTCTCTTTCAAAAATATTTGGGACCTTACATGAGTAGGTAAAGTTTCTTTTATTTTATCAGCTACAATAAGCTCTTTAAGTTTAGCAAATGTTTCTACATCTCTTGATTTTAAATACAGTTCTAATGCAGCTTCCACCCGGGACGCATACTGAGCATAACTTTCATTGTGTAATTTATAACAAGAATCAAAATTCTTCTTGTGTTGTAAGGGGGTTATTCTATGTTCCCTTAAAATGAAATTTTTGATTTTGTCATACTGATCTAAATCTTCTTCAGACAACATAGCATTTATTCCTTTAGCACGACCCTTTAAACACTGTAAAATAATTTTCCCTTCATACTGCTCGGGTACTTCATAAAGCTTGAACATCCTTTCGGCATGATGGAAAAAGAAGGGCCATTCTTCGGCTCGTTCCGGGGGATCTAAAATTACCCCTTTCATTATATTTAAATAACCTAGAAATGCGTTTCCTAATTTATCTCGCCCATATTCGACAGTGCTTCCTGAATTGCTCTCATCTTCCCTTTCTTTTAATTCTAATTCACGCATTTTAATTTCATGCTCGCGTTGCCTTTCTTCTTGTTCTCGTTCTAATTCACGTTGCCTTTCTTTGGCTTTCTCTCTCTCTATCCGATCGGAAATTATTGTATTTATTAATTCTCGAACAAATGACTCTTCAAAATGTTTAGATTGTGTAATCACATTTTTTAAATCTATTATTTTTGCGTCCGGAGGAATCTGTTCTCCTAACTCATTAGCCAATATTAACAGATCCTCCTTCCGAGCTTTACCCAAGAATGCGAAAGCCATTTTAACAACTAATGTTATCGCAAATTACCAAACGTTTAATTATCAATTATTCAAAATAAAACATTTAAAATCCTACAAATCATCTTTCTTTTGTTTTATCAATAAAACACTTTCGTTTACTTAGTGCACAAAAAAAATTAAATAATTTATTTTAATACTTAATTTAAAAATTTATAGTTTCGATTTTCAATTCAACACACTGTAATACACTTAATATATATAAAACTTCAATTATATATAATACACATTAATGAATGAAAACAATTTAAATTAAGCTAAAAAAAATTGCATATACGAATCATAATACCAGTTTAAGCATTTCAAATTAAATAAATCCTTATCGCAGCAGATCATTAAGCATAACAACTTAAGTCAATAAAAAAAATTAAATAATTTTTTTAGTAACATGTATTTATGTTCATCACTATTTGTATATACTATTTTACTTTAAAATAATATGAAGCAGAGCTATCGAAATAACCAAAAATCTATTCAATAGTTGCAAGCACAATTACTTTCGAAATATAAAATAATTCAAAACTTCCCCTCTTCAAAATGTTTCACACTTTCGGTTTTGAATCAAAATTTAAAATCTAGGTTACTTTACATAAATATTAAATACAATCATAGTAAATAATTAATATACCTTATAATACTGAATAGTTCTGAACACGTTATTTGATAATGCAAAACAATAAACATTTTAGAAGCATTTAAACTTTCTTGAAATAGTTTCTTATTCCATAAACTTATATCATTTACATAATAAACAACAAAATGATAATGAAAATTCTAAACAAAAAGATTTATATCCTATTATATCATATTAAACCAAACATACGTTTCAACAATTTACTATTCAATAATACAGCATCTTTTAAATTAATGCACATAACTCAAGAAATTGACAATTAGCAACAACAACATCATTATTATTATCAACAACATCATTATTATAAATTTGTTTTAATAAACAGATTATTCCAAAAATATTTTTCCTTAATAAATCAAAATTATTTATATATATTTTTAATAATATCACCAGTTAGAGGGAAAAAAAACTTTTCTGAATCATTATGAACAAATATCAATAACCAATAATATTTCGAAACCAATATCGAAACTTATATATTTTCTCAATTAAATTAAACATTATGCATATTTATTTTTATCTTGATATTTCAAACATTTAAACAGTTTTTATTAATTATATTTACTTCTTAAACAAAACCCTACAAAGAAATTTAAGAAAATTCTAAAACAAAAGTTCCCTTAAACCATACATAATTAAAACAAAAATTGGCTCTTAATGGAATGAGAAGCAATCAAAATATACAGACTCACGACTTTGTAGATACTTTTCCATCATTAGCATCCCATCATTTCGTATCAATCCGGAACACATCCTACCGACTGCGCCAATGTGATTGTTTCCACGAACCTGTCGTTTCCAGGATCGTTCAGTAATACGAAAGATCTTGGGTTTTTACTACACATTTATTTTACACAAAAAAAACACATAACATTAACTACAGACACAAACATAATTTTAAATGGTTCCTTTTTACATCATTTGAAATACCAGAACTTTCCCCTGCCTGGAAACGGCACCTCCGCTACCACTCGTGGCGTTTTTCAAGAACCACGTTCCTTTCGCTCCCACACACTTTCATGATCTCTTAAACTCCGCCTCCAGCGTCTCCCACATCCGTACACAACGAAACAGAAAGCCATCGTTTTTGAAGAGGACCAAATGGAACAACTTCGGAAGAAACTTGGCAGGAACTCTGCAACTTCTGGAAGTTCTCAGATTTCCAGTGAGCACGTCACTCGCTAAAACCAATCATACAAATCAATTAGCGCCACTCAAGAGATAAGAGGAACTCTATCGCTGTGCAGAATCTTAAATGTCCTCATAATTCTTTCGAAACTGACTCGGAGAAGTGCTGACTGCTTGCACAATGCTCTCATTATTGACAAATCCTTTAGATTTTTTTCAAGTGGCGTGAAAATACAATAATCTTATTATTTTCAAAATATATTAAATAAAGCATATTACAAAATGTAGAAATTCGTGTATACTACTAAGTAAACGTTTTTTAATGATATTTCACAATGAATTCCATTTTTATTTGCATTTCTATATCTTTTAAATTATTAAATGTATTAAAACGATCAATATTTACACAAAAATATTAAGAAACGTGAAAAAATGTTGAAATATATTTAATAATTTATAGTTTTGTTTGAATTTTATCGTAATCTGACATTTGTATATTCATCGCACATGAGTAATTATACCTCTTACCATTTCTTTTAAAATATAAGTGTATTAAAATTATTTATAAATTTTATTATATAATTTTCAGGCTACACAAACTGATAACAGTTTAAGAACAGCAACAGCAAAAGTGGATGTTCAGGTTTTAGATGTTAATGACAATGTGCCAGAGTTTGAATATGAAATGTATAACATCACCGTTATGGAGAATTTGCCTCCTGGATTCACAGTTGTACAAGTTTCTGCTTTCGATGAAGATTCAGTAAGTTTTACTTTTCAGTTTATAAGAAGATGTCAACATTTTTTTATAGCTTATTCTGTAATATATTAAGTTTTTCATTATATTTTTACTGTTGCAAGAATTTCGTTAAGTTTAATTGTTTCCTGAATGTAACCTAAAATAATAGGAAATGGCAAATAAGAATTTACTTTTGTTAAAAATGAGTTTTTAGAGAAATTTGATAAAACGTGAAATTTTTAAGTTACAATTCATTTGGAAGTGAATGATTTGTTTAGAAAATGACCAGCAATTCTCCAGGCAGTTTTTCAAAACAAAAGGAAAGGGCAGTAATATTTTTTTCTAAATTATTATGCTACAGTATATATATATATAATGGAGAATATAATATAATATAATAGTATAAATATGAGGTTCTATGCAATCCTTTTTGGACTACTAACAATTTGCTTATTAAGATTTAATATAAACAAAAAAGTTTCAAATATTTTTGTAACAGTTTAATATTTATATTTAATCAGACAATCATAAAATGAAAATTAGCATTCTCTTTAAGAAGATTAGTTTTATAAACAATTGATTTTGCTAAAATATATTAAATTTGTTAACGAATTAGATTACTAATATGTGTATTATTTTTCATGATATTTTTCAACATAAATATTTTTTCGTCAATTGTAATTTCAAATTACTTCACTATAATTATTTATGTGACAATATTTATTTTTTCCAAAATATTAAACTAAAGCTAAAAATAACTGCAGCACTCAGAAATAAAATAAAAATTCTTATAATAACATTTATTAAATATTTTTTTAAATTTCCTAATAAATATTAAATAAGTAAGGAAATAATCATTTCTAGTTTTTAATTATACGCTTATAATATGCATAAGTAAAAAGAACAATACTGGAATTAAAAATACTTTTATTACTCATTAATTTAATATTGTAGATTTATAAAGATTTACAAAATAAAATGAATCATTAGCAAGTTTACATATTTCTTATGTTTGACATTATATAAAGCCAATTTTTTTCGAAAATACACATAAATAATTTTAAGTTAATGTGTATTCTGATTTTCTGAATCGATTTTTTATATTTTTATCATCAAAAATTAATCTAATATTAAACGATTGCTTCCATTCAGGGTGACAACGCAGAGTTTCGATATGAACTTGAAGACGAATCTGGAGCTTTCTCAATTGATCCAACAGGTGGATCCATCAGTGTAAGAGACCCAAGCAAGTTGGATAGAGAGACAAAGGACGTCATTCGAATGCGAGTATTTGCTAAGGAAAGGAAACCAAATGTTAATCCTACTGCCAAAGCTGTGCCAGCCATCGTTGAAGTTCATCTTTTAGACGCCAATGATAACAATCCACAATTTGTACCCAGTAGTGTTTATGTTTTTAGTGCAACTGAAGTTGATCCTCCTTCATCGATTGTTGGACAAGTAAGAGAAAATATTTGATTTTATAGTTGTCTGTAAACATATTTTAATCTGAATTGTTGATATTTGTTCTAACTTATATGTTTAGAAATTCTCGTGTAATTTTGTATTAATTCTAAAAATCAGCAATTTTTACGTTAATTTATAATTATTTACGATTGTCAAATGTATGCAACTCATTCGAAACTAATAATTTTATCAATTCCTGAACAATTATCTAACAACTGTTAATGTGAATGCAAGAAACATTTACACTTAAATATTGTTCTCTTTTATAAACACAGAATTTTAAAGTATATTTTTTTGAAGTGGAAGTAAAAGATGTTACACATACATACATGATACACACAAATGTTTTCATTTGCAGCATTGTGTGTGTTTGTTTCAATTAAGTTAAACTTTATAAATACATTTATTCGGTCTATTTTGCAAATATGATGTATTTTTATATAAATTGAAATTTTAAATTCGCTGAGGTCAAAACATTCTGGTAATTTTAATGAATGGCAAATTGATCAGAAGATCATGCAATAAATTTTATACTGTAGAATATTTCATGACTTTATTACATACCACTTTTTACTAACGGAGTAGTCCCATCTATTTTTTCGGTTCTTAGTTTCCAGTAAACAATGTGTATCTAGTTTTCAATACTTAAAATAAAGTTATTTTTCTTAAATTTATTCAAAATGATGTTTTGCACTATGAAATGAGATCATATATATAGAACAGCTAAAAATAAGTTGAATGTAGTGTAGAACATTTGAAAATTCCTTTTTTTGCGAAAATATTATATATTTTATATATATAGAACATATAAATATTTTCATCCACTTTCAAATGTTACCTGTTTGCGGCGTATTGGAAAAAATATAATCATATACTCAATAATCGGCAAAAACAATACTTTTCCAAATATTGAAAAAATTAATTAGTTTTTTTAAATTACACTCTAGGAATGTAAGAAAGGAAAGTGAAAGATCCCGGTCTTATACGTATTTTTTCTCCATTCCCAATATTTATGTGTAGATCACAATTTACAAAGAGGAAAATAAATCACTTACCTCCATTTTGGAAGCAAATATAGCTCCATTATTAAGTCCATTAAAATCACTTTCATCAGGTCATAAGACACTTTACAGTGAGTTCAAATCAGCACTAACTATTTTTTAAATTCATCGTCAGATTGATAACAGAATTTCGAAATGCAACATGACTTATTTTAAATTAGCCAGAGATTCCGATTTAATTTTCCTTTCATTCTGTGCAGCCATTCTCACTTCAACTCTTGGACAAAAATTAGATGGAACAAAGATTTCATTTATACTCATTTCTGTCGTAACATTTTGATACATAGACACATGTTGTCGCACATTCTGTCATAACCTAAATTCAGTATTTTACTGCTGCAAATTAAAATAAATTACTGAAGCTCAAATTGGAAAAATGTGAAACATAATGGTTATTTATGTTTCATATATTTTAATTATTTTTTAGGTTATTGCTTTAGATCCAGATTTAGATGTTAACGGTGTTGTACGTTATCGACTTCAAAACGACAGTTTGAGTCAGACAGTTCCTTTTGATGTGCATCCAGAGAATGGTTCCATCTACATAACAGAAGCATTCAGATTGATAAGGGAGAAACCGGCTCGCTACACATTCTTCATTGAGGCTTCTGATTTAGCTCGAATTGAATCAGAGAGACGGTAAGTGTTCTCCTTAATGTTATGTTACTATTAACAATATTATTTATTTTTAAGTTACTATTATTTATAATACAAATTAAACAGTAAAATTGTAAAGAATGTAGGTTTTTTTTTACAATTTAACTGGAATAATTCTTAAACATTCTTTTTAATATTTTGAAACAGTGCTAAATCTTTCAATAATGCTAAATCATCTGCTAAATTTTAAAAAATATAAGTGAGTTTTAGTCATTTAAAAAAGCATTGTGGAAGTGATTGATAAATTTAATTATTTTGAAATTTCTGCAAAAATAGAAGTTTTTTTCAAGCACAAAATAGTTTATTAGTTTCTTAAAAGAATTGGATTTGTAATGAATTATATGTGATTAAATATCTGGCTTATTTTGTCACATTATATTATTTATATACTCTATTTTTCTTGAAAGATTTCGAATTCAGTTTTTTTTAAATGTATGCTTTTATCATATTTATTATTAAAAATGGGTTAATCAAATTCATTAAGACATATTTTTCTTAATAAATGAAATTTTCACCTATTTATATTTATTTCTACTTATTTCAACAACTATTTTCAAAAAGTTTACATTCAACTGAATTTAACTAGAAAAGGAATTAATGAAGAAACCCGAAATCTAAACTTCTTATACCAACCATATGACCGTATACATGTGGTACACGCTCATCAACATTGATATTAAATAAATCTTTCTTGGCATATGAACATTTAATATTTAAAAAAAGGATTATGGGTGTATTCGTTATACTAAAAAAGATGACGACTAATTTGGAGATGAAGTCAAACATAACAATTCTTTCACTTTAATAGCTTTTTATATACATATGCTGAAATGTTTAGACATTATTTCCTCAAATTATTAGCTCTTCTTACTTCATTCTTCTCATTATTACTTATTATTAATGTTTATTATTAGTTCTTATTACTTATTTTCATTATTAGCTCTTACATTACTTCTCATTATTAGATCTTCTTGCTTCAAAAATTGGAATGTACAATAATATTTAAATTCATATTAATTTTTTATTTGTTTACATATCTTGTATTTTTATTTCGCTGTAGTTTATTTTAACAAACACTAATTTAGATGTTTATATAATCATAAACGCTTAATAAAATCTCATACAACTAGAAAAAGGAATTATTAACTTATTGGGTAATTAAAGTAACTTTTCTCATTAATTGATCATGGCTTACGTATAATGAGGTCAATCTTTTTCATAACTTTTTAACTGAATTTAGAAGTCATAAAAAAGGAATTAAGTATTATTATTATTAATCGTAGAAGTTTTAACTATTTATTATTAGTATAACCAAGATTAGACGAATGATTGTTTTTATTTAATTCAATATTGGGAACTCCATATTATTAAAAATATAATAATGTATTTTATTTTGTGGAAATTATTTAAAATTGTTAAGAAAAGCATAGAATACTTAACTTTAATGATAAATAAACAAATAATTATTAGATTTAAATATAAATATTGGAAATATTTTGCTAAATAATTAATATAGAAAACGCGTATGAAATGTAAGATTTTATTTTTCTTAAACAAACGTATTTAATCATTTTTTGAAAAGTTATTTTACTCGATATGAAATATCTCACTTGATAAACGTATACGACGATGGATTAAGAAAATAGCGATGATTCGCGGTTTTAATTTTTACTTTAACAATACTTTGCACTTTGTTTAATTTTTTATTTATTGGTTCATTTAAAATAACCTATACGCTTATATAAACTTTGAAATTAATTTGGAATACATTACAGAAAAAAATCGCTTTGTTTATTCAGAAATTTTAAGTAATCTAAGTAATATATTAGTCCAAGAGATTTGTATTTTTAAGCCCTTTGCGTAGAGTTAAAGAAACATAGTTTTATCTTCAATATATAAAGTTATTTTTACGTGTAATGAGAGAGAAAGAGAGAGAGAGAATCGCGTTTGTGTAATAGGTATACAAACTCAAGATTTTAAATAAGAATTATTTAGCTCATCTTTTTTATTTTATATCATATTAGTTTGTCACATGTATAATAATTAAATATTGTTACCTTAATAATAAGTAAAAGCAATAGAAATTCTATTGCTTTATTAAATGGAGCTCTTTTTTGTGACTTTAAAAAGTATTTAAAGTCGTAGTTTTATTAACTTCACCAAAAAACCAGCAAGTTAAATGGAAATTTGTTTTGTTCTTTATTATTTTAAGAAATTGATATGGAAATATTGATAACATTCTTGTAAAAAAGGAAAGCTATTTCATTTTATATCAAAACATGTTGGGCTTTTATAGCATGTATAAGATGATAAATTAGATCGTAAATAATCATAGTACGACCGGTATAAAAAACTTGATCATTATGATTCGTATCAATTACTTCCTTGGTAAATGCTTAAATATTCACTTTGCAACTTTCTCATTAAGTTGCTCAGTAAAACTGAACATTAAGTACTTAAGCGTTAAATCTTGCACTTGTAAGAGTCAAACAGTAACAGCTGGTAAAAACGTTTACAAATTGTAAGTTATTCATTAACCTGGATTTTCCCTTCATAGCAAGGTCAAACTTGCAACTGCGCCATTTACGAGGACAGATTGGTGCAAGACAAGTGATTGTTTCGCCTTTTGATTGATGGTTATAGATAAGGAAAGCTAAAAGCTCAAAATTAACGAGTGATCGTTATACACAAAACCCCCATAAGGCTTTTAGTTTGCATACACTTTTAGCAAAGACTATAAAAAAATTGAAAGTCTTATTTAAGATTAACGATTCAATAATAATAATGAACATATTTGCATGATCCGCCTTAGGTCCAAAAATGTTTTAATAAAAAAAGTTTTTCCTTTCTAGAACAGTTTGTTAATGAATATTTTCGTTATTCGAAAATCATTGATGGAAATTGATTTGATCAAATAAATTTTATGAGTGTCATATAGATAGTTTTGCGTACTTACTATAATGAATATTGAAAAGCATGTTATTTTTTAGCTATTTAAGAAATATATTTTACATTTGTGACGGAATTATTTTTATGATTGTGGCTAATTAATTAAAAAATGAGATTTTATCTGTACAATAAAAATAATTTTCAGCTAATATGCCTTGATATGTATAATAGGGAATAATTTATTAAGATTTCACAAGAAGGATTTATCAAATAAAAGTAACAAAAATCCAAAACCCTTTTTATTTTCTCTACTTCTTATCGAAAAAAAGCAAATTTTGACATATAATTTCGAAGGACCATACATTATTCTACATTATTATTTTTATTTTAATTGAGAACAGACCTTGAATAATAACGTTATACCTGAAAGAACTAATTTTCAAAATTTTAATCTCGTTTGTTTTCAGTTATAATAAACGAATTGTAAACTTTGAGAAAATATTGCTGCGTGTTGAGAAGAGTTGTTAAATTGTGACACAAACTCAATTTCTTTTCAAATTATTTGTTAAAATCCAGGATGACTTATTGTTAAAAATATCTATAGAGAAAAATTTTCTTCTCTCATTGAATTTATTGTGAAGTTTCACTTAAAAAAATTGGAAATAATATTTTTAACTCAGGAAAAGTATCTTTTGATATTTCTCGAAGTATCTATAAATATCATAAGGCAGTGTCTTCTAAACATTCTCATGTTGTAAAAAAAAAAGTTGCATTCTTTTTTGTTACATTGTTGTTGAATATTTAGTTTCAAATGTTACATTATATTTTATATAATTTAAAACGACAAGGAATTATGTAAAATACATTATTTTCATATCAAATTAAATATTTTTATTATATTAGGAAGTATTGTTCAATATAGAGCATATCTTTAATGAAAATTCTCTTTGTAAAAAACCGACAGTAAAAACGACCTTCTGCAACAAACTATTATGTTTACATTGGTTATATTAATGTTTTAAATTACATTTATTTCTGACCAAATCATTATAATTTTATCAGTCAGTTTTTGCGTACAGAACAGTTATGTCAATAATGAAAAATGGTTTAGGAAATTTTGTCTATTTAGGACTTATTTTTGAAATCTCTTTCTCCAAGAGAGGCCAAATTGCTGCTTCCTCCTTTATATAATCTCACATAAATCTTTAAAAATGGAACATAAACAAAGGATTAAACTGATGTAGTATACTTAACCACACTTTTAGAGGATATTTCGATCTAAATCATCCGTGAACTTTCAATTTCTTTGTAATCTCTGAGAATCGAAAATATTTCAAATTTCTATTACAACTTGACATTTAAAGTGAGAAAACGTAGATTTGAGCATTAAAACTGAATGATAAGTTGCTATTTAGATTTTGATTTCCTCAAAATTTTAATGATTGGCTGGGAATTGTCTCTAAAATTAAATTTAATGGATAATAAAAATTTTAAAATTCATGATAAATCTACATTTATTAAAATCGAGACGTATACTTAAAATAAGTATATCAAATATTTGGAAATATAGTGTAATGTTTAGTAATATATAAGGGAACACACTATATTATTGAGTTAAATAGGTAAATTGGACCATCCACTTCCTAGTTTTAAAAAACTTTCAAACATTTAAAAAAATTGTTCAGTTAATATACAGTAAAAAAGAAGCTAGAAAAATTTTTACAATGAGTTTTAATGTGAAATGTTTCTATTTAAATTGTGATGTTTCATTTAAATCCTCCATAAAATTTGAATGAAATTAGCCAATGAAAAAGAGAAGATTGATTATGCAAGAAATCTTTTCAATTAATACAAATGTTAAGTTTTTTGTTTACTTGACTTTGAATACAATGATATTGCGCCTTATGTAAATGTATTGAATCTGTATAATTTCATGTCTCTAGTAAAACAAGCAAAAAAGAAATAGTAATTTCAATGAAATTGATTTTTTGTGAAATGAAATCACATATTCTGTCACCAGGTGGATTTAAAAGTAAATTTTCGTTATAAGGGTTAGTAATATGAGATATTTTCTATACATTTGAGAATTTAAAATTGCTGTCATATTCATTATTCATATAAGTAATCCTACTATTTCATTGGTCGGTCCGAGTTGAATGAAACCAAACCCTTGCGGTTACAGTTAATTTAAGAATACATGAAGACGCAGTATCATCGCCCATTTGGTACAATCATGATACATTTGAAAGACATACGAGTGGCCTTATTTTTAAAACTGAGGAGTTACTATTTTCTTTTATTACATAAGACTTTCTGAACAATTAATGGAGTGTTATCGAAGATATTTTTTAAAACTTTCTTCGTCTAATCCACTTTAAATTTCAACTGTCAAAATCTACTTTTTTCCAGCGTCTCTTAATTATATTTCTTTAATTGTTTCGTGTACGTGAATATTAAAAATTAGTATGAACTGTATTTGTAATTAAAATTTTTTTATGAGTTATCAATCAAAAAGAAATAATATATTTTTCTATAAATTTTACTTTTTTGTATTCTGTAAATTATTTATCACTTAGAATATTTTTTAAATTATCCGTCAGTTATAAGCAATTAATAGCTAGTAAAAAATATCTAAATGTAAAACGATGAAAATATTGCTTAACACATTTTTTTAATTTCTTGTAAAAAGATAATTCGAAACATTTGCTGATTTTAAAGGCATTTTTTAAGAAACTGTAGGCGATATTAAATTTTTAATGACTGTAATTACTTTAATGAAATTTTTCTTTAAATGAAATTTTTCTGTAAAAAATCATTTAAAACTGCAATTGTGATTTATTATCTTCACAAAGGATTTGCTCTGAAATTGAAAGTTAAAAAGTCGATAACTGTAACATTCTTTCATATGAAGCTAATATTTCACTCCAACCTAAAGACTGCCAAGATAACCTAGATTTTTACAATTGGCGATGAAAAAAGTACATTTTCAAAAATAAGTTGTTCCTTTACAACAAAATAGGAAATAATAGCATTTTCGGAGCCTTTGGCGATTCTTTTTTTAGTGAAGGTGTTGTAGTAAATAGAATACTTCAACTTTGATCTCTCGATTTTCATTTGGCTTGTTCAAGTAACCGTCAGGAAATTGAAGCTTCAGCTAATAAATAATTAAAGTGTGTGGCAGCACTTAACTTTATTACACTTTTGTGGTTTTATATCTATAAAGCGAATAACAACCTTATATCTTCTGGAAAAATGATTAGCCTAAAGCTAAAAGTATTTATCTATGTTTCAGAAGATGAAAAGATTGTTACAACACTTTAAATTCAATTTTGAACCTAAATAAAAGTGTTTCTATTAACAAATAAATTTTCTTTCAGTTGCTGTTTATGTTTGAATTCTCTTTTGACCTATTTCAAGCACACATCTATTTTTAGAAACATAATTAAATTGCTATATCCTCTTTTTTATAAAATTAAATTTCAGATAAAATTATTAAAAATTTAATATATCTTGTCATTAACTTTACTATAGCATTATTTTATTAAGTGATTCATTTTAAGATATTGTGTTGCAATTTTAAATCCATTTTTTCTTAATTAAAAAAAATTCTCAGCAATATAATTTCAAAGAACTTTAATAAAATATTAATAAAACTGATAAATGTGAAGCTAATACATTTTTAATTTCTATTTTAAGCTAAATGTGAATGAATGAAGATTATTCACATCCAAAAAGAATCAATACTATTTATAATGAATAAATCCAGTTATAAAATATTCATAAATATTTTAGTACACATGATTTACATAATTGCTTAAGCTAATTTAAAATATCGATGTAAACTAAATTTGTTTTAAGTGTTAGTTTTATCAACAATGTTAAAAAATAGATCGTTGTATATAAATAGACAAGTTTTTTCTCATTATGATGATTTTTTGTGGGATTCTTTCAAATATTTTGACTTTCTTTTCCTAATACTTTTAATTTAATAGAATGTGTTAACGTAGTTTCTGATAATTTTAAGGTAAGAGGATATAAGCACTTTAAATGCAAAAATCTTTACATTATAATTTTTGCATTAATTTTCTGATAATTAAATAAATTTATTTGAAAACAAGGCCCTCATTATTGAATATTGTACTGAATTAACATATAAATATGCATTTTATCAGATTTCAGTTTTGAAATCTAAAAATTTTTATGTGAATTCAAAAATTATCCCTTCTAACCGGTTATAATTCAAGATAGTTTTTTATGATTTGATGTTCCTGACAACTTCATAGATTATTCATTAGTTCAATTATCTTTGTCATTTTTACTAACTATTGGATTTGTTGTACCAAATCTAAGTCAATTTTCATAATTTGTATCAATATAACTGTCCATATGCTTTTCTTAAAAAGACGAATTAAACAAATTAACTGTATAATTTTTTTATTTATTCGTTGTGAAGAGTTTTGATAAAATATATATGTTAAATTATTCATTCATCAAAAACAAATGATTACTATTTTGAAGCAAAGGATTCTTTAATATTATTTTAGCAATACATAATAATAGCTTTTAAAAATAGTTTTACATTTATATGTTTGAATACTAATTTTCATGATGTGATTCAAATGATCTTGATATTAATTATTAGTTAGATATTGTTGTACGAAGTTTTAATCTATTTCTCAAATATTCATTGTTTATCTTTTGCTGTAGATCATCAGTTGCCGTTGTTAATGTCAACATCAAAGACATTAATAACAATGCTCCAGAATTCATTGGCGCTCCTTATGAAGCATACATTGGTGAATCTCTACCACCAGGAGCTCTTGTCTATCAGCTTCAGGTAAAATTATGCTCTCAATTTTTAAGAATATTTATTTGCTACACATTAATTAATAATTGTTTTAAGAAATATTTGTATTCTAGATGTATTCTGGAATAAAAATATTATTTTTAATTAACATATAATGCGTATTATTTAAAATTTCACTGATTAAATATTATCTACTTTTACTAATAAGCATTGTCGCTATTTTTTCTGTAAAGTAAAATCAAAAGAAGTTTAATCAATATCGTAAATATTAAAGATTTTTATTTAAGAAATTTAAGGTAAAATTTTTAATTCTCTATTGCATCTTTGCATGAAAATTAAATGAATTACGTCTTCACGCCATAGAACAGGATTCTTTTCTTTTCTTTATATTTTTGTAAACACTTCTTTGTTAGTTATTCTATTAAAATTCAGCTGATTCATTTCAAATAGGCGTTTATGTATGCAGAATCACCTTCAGAATAAATTAAATTAAATCTCATATTTATTTTTAAAGAAGGTTTCAAAGTCATTTAAGAGGCTGATAAATTTTATTTAAATATAGATTGAGAACTCGAGTATATTATACAGATTTAATTATATCTATAATTTTTGTGAGTCCTTATATATGTTATTACATAACCTTAATTAAAATTTCTTAAAAAACAACAAAATAAATAATTAATAGGACGGAGTTAGATCTATTTATATTTCCTTAAGCGATCTCATTTTCCAAGTGCTTTTTAACAATCGCATAGATTAAACTCTTAAGAGAAAAAACAAATCATTGATGAATGTCACCAATATGGATTACGAACTAGAATAAGATTCGTAAAAGCTATCAATTTATAAAACACTCAAGTATGTTAATTATCTTTGGAAAAAGATGAGAACAGAAACCCCTTGACAAAAGTTAAAAGCAAAAATTTAAGGAACTTATTCAATTACTGCTTTAAATATTTAACACGAAATCTAGGATACATAAAGGGAAATAGGACTGTCATGATATACTCATAAAGAGGGTATCTAATGGGCTTAAAACGAACGTTTCAGCGGCTTACCAGGATCTTCTGTCACTTACATCTCTTAATGGAGCAGGGAACTAATGCAGTTTTCTATCTTCGCCCTAATAGCATTTGAAAGAAGTAGCCGCCCTTGATTTCATAGACAATGGATGTTTAATGGATACCCAGTGCTTTAAACTCAGTTATTTAGTGGTTGAGATATTAAAAAAGGACATTGTGATGTTTTTGCAAAATATTCCTTTGAGCTAAATTAAAATAAATAGTTTCCTATATAAAGAAATCTTTATTGCTGATGGTTTAGATAATGAGCAACTTAAATATGCCGCCAACAGCATAAATTTCTTATTTTATCTTCTCATCAAAATACTTCTGTAACCAATTCAAAAAGTATTTTATAATATGTATTAACACACATAAAATGGATTTGTTGTGCTGGATGTGTCTTTTATTTTTGGAGATGGGTCAGTTGAATTAATATGAACCCAAATTATCTCTACGTTTTATCAATAGTTTAAGTTTTGAAAGCTTAAATACATTTACTCAAATTAATTACATGTTACAACAGACTTGGCTGGTTTATTATGGAAGTGCACAAAATTAGGAGCATACTCAGATGTCGGATTGGTTATCGAATGATGATACAACTTTATGAATTTGTATTTCAAAATTGTTTTCATATGATCGGTTCATAATCGGTGATGTTTGACATTCACAATATAGTCGAAGTATGATTAAGACTAAAAAATAAATACTTTTATCAAAATGCTTACAAATAGTGTTGTGAAAATTTCTCAATTCAATTTCTCAATTCACTAATATTTTTATATTTTTTAGTTTCTTACTTATTGACTTTAAAATAATTTATTTATAATATTATTTGAATTTTGCTATTTGGAATAATTAATTTAGTTTATTTGCCTTTAAATTTTCTTAGTGAAATCCCCATCTTTTCTACCACTTCAGAATTTGTTAAGCCTTTTAGTCATTAAACTTGGGCGTAAGACTGTTTTCTTTATTACAAAAGGCCATTTTGTCTTCTTGTAGTATATATTACACGTTATTCTGTCTGTTACCTTCAGAAACCCACAAACCTGTTTTATTAACTATACAAATGTAGGACACATTTGAGTCAGAAGTAAAACTTTTTTTTTCATCAGCTAAAAAGGGAGGACACTCATGAAAGCTATGAAAGAAAGCGGTTTCAGTGACTAGCACATACACTTAAATTAAAACCCTTTTTGTGTGAAAGACTTCTAATGTATTCAGTGATTAATTATGTTTTAGTACAAGTTTCTTTTCGACATGTCGGACAAAGCGCTCGGTTCTTCGCGAAAGTAATTCACGACATCCATTGTTCCACTCGATTTTCAAATTGACACTTGCGAAATTGTTTGAAATTAGCTGTTGAAATGTTTTAGTGATTAATTAGATTTCATACTTTGACATTTGAACTGCAAAAAGGATTTAAAAAAATTCCTTAGTTGTATAGTTTATGGAATCATTTCTTTCGAAACACACATTTATATACTGATAAAAATACCACAATAGCTTTATTATATCGAGTTCAAATACTTTACTTAGAAATTTTACTTCCTGAAACGACCTTTGAACCTTACTTAAGATATATTTTTCAAGATTATAAATATAGTGATAAATTGTTATTAAAAAATATCTATTTTATGGTATTTAAAAATTAGAAAGCATAATATCTTGGTAAATCTCTCATTATGGATTTAAATATTAATTTAAAATTTGATTTCTCTAAGACATAATATCTTTCTTTAATTAAACATTTTAATTAATTATTTCAGTATTTCATATTAATAACATTAGTAATAAGCAATTTAAAATTTGAGATTGTTTTTGAAAGAGAATTAATTCGATGATTTATAGATAATCGTACTTTAATATATTTGAATCTATACACAATTAATAACTTTGTACTTACTCAAAAATAGCCTTCAATTTAATTCTTTATAATAAATTGAAATCCTAATTTAAAAATAAAAATTAATCATTTAATTAGATTTTAATGACTCAAATTTGCAAGTTCAAAGCAAATTAGTTTCCAAAGAATGATTACATAATTATTTTAAAATACTCTCATTTTAAAATATTTTTATCCTGTTTTTTTATATATATATTTGTTTCGCTTTTGTTTATTTAAATTACAATTTTACAGAATTTCTTTATAAAAAAATTCTTACATCAAAAGTTTAGTTTGTAAAAGTTTTTTTGACTGTGGAATGCGATATTAATTTATAATTACCTTTTCATATTTTCTATTAAATATGTGAAAGAAAGATAAGGGATTTTTTTCACCTACTGGAATTTTTCTGCAGTTCCTGGAATTTTTCCTAAGGCGTCTCCTTTTGACTTTGATAATTAAATCCTATATAATTAATTCATTTCTTCCCATCCGCTTACAAACATCCACGCTAACATTAAAAAAATTCTGCGTTTATATAATATCCGGTTACATCTCTCAATAAATAGATTGTATAGCAAGAGGAGATAATATGTATACATTAATGATAAATTTGACATTGCATAGTGGGTATCCAAAGGTCACCTCAACTCCCTTGCTTTCCAGAAGGTCCTTTCATAGATAGTGGGTCGTATTCCCGTGTCGCAAGGGAGGAAACCTAGAAAACTCCCTATTCCGACAGATGTGAATGTAGAGGCACAACATCCGCCAATAAATCGCTGGGATCTAATCCGTGATTGTACATTTTGGAGTGCGCAGCTCTACCATTAGGCCTCGGATATCCTATACACGAAGACATACCTGATGTGGATTAAATGCTTTACATTTGAATTTAAGATATCTTTTTAATTCAAATAGATTTTAAGATTTTGGAGGCTATATTGATAAACAGTTTAGTGTTATTTTTATAAATTTAATTTAATATACTTTTGCTACGATAGCGTCTATAATGTAGTATGAGTAATATTCAAATGCATTTCATTTAGTAAATAAGAAAATTAACTCATGAACATAAATACATTTTTAAATTTTCACATCATATGCTATATTTATTTTTTGTTTCTTTTCATATATTTTTCTTAACTGATATGCCATATATTATATAAAATGAATAAAGAGTTGTTGTTGGTAATTCAACTTAGTGCGGCGTTTACGCTGATTCAGCGTTTCTGATCAATTTTATATAATTTTAGATTTATTTTTTCTCATGATGGGCGTTAGCTAATATGCTTTTAACAACAGGACTTTAGTTGTAAAAAAATGAAAATGGAAGCACATATGCATATTTTTATTTTATATATTTTTTAATTTGAAAAATTCATTAAAATTTTAAAAGTTGTAATGATCATAAGGTATGTAAAATAAATGGAAATACTTATTTGTATAATTTATTTCTAAAAAAACTGAGAAGTTATTTTCTCTTATGAATATATTTCATAAACGCAATAAATGTTACGTAATTTCTATAGAATAGAAATATTAATTATCTCTTATTCAACCGGAAATGATAAACAGATTTTTCATCACTTCAACTAAGAGTTTATAATATTTAGTTAAAAACAAAAACTCTCTACTTAAACATTTCTTATCTCTTTAAAACAAAATTTTTTCTTACAGAAATTCTTCAACCGAAACGAAGCAATGTTTTTATTGTGAGAGCAAAACACGTTTGACTTTGATCCACATCAGATTAATGTTTTTTAAATCTTAGAAAAACATTTGATAATCTTTACTAATTTTTGTTAAAGAACACACATCCTTTGGTTAGATATGAAGGCTTTTTAGGCTTTTTTTAACGCTCATGAGTTCTTTCAACTATCTCTAAATAAAAATGTTGTCATCACTTAAAGTACATACAAATGGATTCTCACTTGTAATTATTATCATATTTTAAATAATAATAATAATATAACGATGAATAAATTTGCTCTTTGATGGAAAATTTTTTAAAGAGGTTATTAATTGAAATTTTTTTAAATTTGTTAATATCTAAATAAAGGGTTTATACTTTCAGACTTATGAAGATTAAAAGCTCCAAGAAAATAAATTGTTATACTGGTAGACACATTTTTAAGTGGTAGTTTATAAAAAATTCTTCACTCTTGAAAAATTGTTGATATTTTTATATTTGAAAAATTTTATTGCAATTTCGCATAGAAATTTTTGAAATGGCATTATGTTTATTTTAGTTTTTGATCAATTTTACTCGAATATTAATTTAAGAAAATTTCAACGATTTCTCCCCATACTAATATGCATGAATAATCATAAGTTTTACACAAGAATAACTATTAACATTAATCACAATTATGTTAAAATTTCAAATTTAGAATGCACATCACAATAATTAAGATTCGCTATAAATTGTACTTTCTAGAAAAATCATATTTTGAACGATTTATTATAAATATAGGTGGTAATTCGATTGAATGATGTTTAATTGAATTTTAATTGCTAGAACTGCTCACAAAACACAAGTCATTCATGGATATCATTTCTCATAATTTATTACATATTGTTTAAATATATGAACTATTCATTATTTCTTGAGTTAAGGACATAAAAAAATTGAAATTATTTTCAAAGGTTTATTATTATTTAAATTCATTTTAACTCTATGTAGAAACAGATGGTGACTATTCTTTTATAATTTATCTATTCAAAGAAAAGAGTAATTTTAATTTCGAATCCTAAGTAAAAACATTTTTATTTAGCTTGTAGAAATTTTGAATTTTTAATATGTTTAGCTGGATATTTTGTGAATCGCTTTCCTTAATTCATGGAATTTCTGTCATGTCATTAAAATCATAAATTCAATGCAAATGAACATGCTTTTAAAGAAACGACTTGATTTACATTATTCTATATTTTCTCTTCAGTCTAGTGTTGCGTTGTATAAATATGTAAATTTTGTTCTTAATGATTGAATTTAAGTTTGTGATTAAGGAATTTAGTATTACTAATTACATCAGTTTAATATTTTTAAGATTTAAGTTTTTTTGTTAAACAAGTCATTAAATATTTAAAAATTATGGATGCCAATTTTCTAATCAAAAATTTTTCTTAATTTCATGCAATTTTAGTTATAAATTTATTTTTG
Organism: Latrodectus hesperus; assembly: GCA_037975125.1. Taxonomy (NCBI): domain Eukaryota; kingdom Metazoa; phylum Arthropoda; class Arachnida; order Araneae; family Theridiidae; genus Latrodectus; species Latrodectus hesperus. The sequence goes on along the minus strand of CM075850.1, from coordinate 55,288,063 downwards.
CAAATAAATTTTAAAGTAAAAAGAACTTAGGGCGTATCACTTCATTGAAATTCACAGAAATTGTTTTTGAAAATGTGCAAAGAATTATTGTTGTTTTTTATTACCTTGCGTAAAATTTTCTTGTAAAATTTACCTTTATAATTACGTATACACAAATTAAAAGAAATTATAATTGGTATATTTAATTAGAAAAAATGATCCTTAGATATTTTTTGACCATAATATACATCCAACTTTAAGGACTGTAGTTGTCATTCGATGCATACCTCTCACATACATTGATTAAAAAAAATAAAAATTAAATTCATATTATCGTAAATTAAATAAGAATTTCAAATTGCAACTTATAGATTTTTGTTATAAAGATTAAATGTAGATGGCGCTATGAGCATGCATTTAAAAATGTAGAGAAAATAGTGGTTTTTATAGTATTTAACAATCGACATGGCTGGGGATAAAAAGCGCTTTTTTTAAAAAACTCAAATGTTAGCAAAACTTTATAATAAATGTAATTTTATTATTGTTAATTAAATAAATGTTTCTTTAAGAGCAGGAAATTTAATGATTTACTGACATGACACACAATACTTTAAAAAAATACGAATGAAATCATTCTCGTGATATTTTAAAGCTTGTTGAACGATAAATATATGTACAATTTATTTTTAATCACTCTTTTTATTGCTATTATATAATTTCAAGAGATAGATAGATAATCAGTTTTATCGCTCATATTGTAAGCGTTCTTTAATATTTGTCCCTTAATTTTCATGATAATTACTAAATTTTAAATTATTCTGATACTAGAATTAGTTAAAATTTAAGACTTAATTTTTACAAAGAGCAAAAATTTATGATAGAGGTATCTATTCTGAATAAAAATAAATATAGATATCGAGAATCAAATTCATAATTTAAAATGAAAGTGAATTTTTTTGTGTTTATTTGCATAGGAAATTGTATCCTTAAATATTTTTAAAAATATATCAGAAATTTTATCTTTTTAATGTAATACATATGATCACAATATTACTGTATATTCCTTTTGTATGACACTGTAGACTTCAAATAGAAATGATTTAAAAATTAAAGTCTATTTTTCAGTGAATTTTTAATGCAAATAAATTACATTTTGTCACTATTTAAAAAATCTATCTATGTCAAATGTCACTATTTAAAATTTACGGTGCGTAATAATATTTACTTGAATTTCTAGTTACATAAAAAACGATTCAATGCGCATGATGTATATTTCAGGCAAAAGATCCCGATGCTGACACTGTTCTACAATTCTCGATTGTTGCTGGCAACGATGAAGGCAATTTTGTCGTCAACCCAACCACGTGAGTAACTTACGTCATTTGGACAGTTTACTTCTGCATGCTCCGGACTCGTTTGTAAATTTGTATTTACGTTTCAACAAAAATTGCGATCTACATCTATAAGACCATAAAAAGTTATTACTATCCATATCTAGATACAGGATCAAATTGAATGAGAGCTTTTAAATTACTTTTTCATCATTAAAGTATGCAGCAAATAACAGTATTATTGCAGTTTTCTTGCATTATTCTTATGATAAATTATCATAACATTACAAATTTACATTCATGCAGATTTAAAGAAAAAAGTTATTAAGTTAGCTTATACTAAACACAACTGTAATATTAGAAGCTCATACTAAAATGTAATTATAATTTCAAATTTCCATTAAAATTTACAATGTATATAAATTAAAATAATTTATATACTAATTAATAGTAGAATTCAGTCTTATAATTTTAAATTTAATTTCATTCTTACTTACTAGGTAAGACCTTTTTAATACTTATTGCTATTTCACAGGGGACAAGTCCTTACAGCTGCGGTTATGGATTATGAGAAAAAACAAAGCTATGATTTGTTAGTTCAAGTGTCTGATGGCATAAATGTAAGTGGAAGAAAAATTTAGTTGTTATACATCGAGTCCTTTTAAATATTAATGCATTTGTGAATTATCAATTCATGCATGAATTTCTTTCAGACTGGTGTATCTCCGATGACAGTAAACGTGGTGGACATCAATGACCAACAGCCGATCTTCACTCATAATTACTATAATTTTTCGATAGTTGAAGAAATGCAAGAAAATGTCACAGTTGGCTCAATTCTGGTGAGCACTTATTAGATTTGTTTTTAATTATAACTTTATGCTTAATATGTACTAAAATGTATTTTTTGATTTATATTTTTAAATTTTCCTTTTGGAACTAATTGTAGTAAAATATTTATTTAAAAATTAAAGTATAATACCTAGATACAATAACAAAAATATATATATTTGTTAAACGTAGCCTCCAATTGAAAATAAGTAAATTTTTACACATGTCTTTGGAGATATTTAATATTTTATTAATAAGGATTATATAAATTATTATCCTTATTAATAAAATATTAAATATCTTTAAATAAAATATTAATAATGATATTTAATATTTTATTCATAGGAAATTATAAATTTTAAAATAATTAAAACTGCTAACTTTTTAAAAAATCAATTACAAATTATCTGTTTCTATAATTTAAACTAAAATTTCTCGAAAAAAAAATTGCATTAATTTTTTCCAAAGTTTAAATTAAAATCTATAATGACTTCAAATTAAACATGCCCGTAATTATAATATTTAACAACTGTTTTTCTCAAATCAAAACAAATTCGAAACTAAAACCAATCAAAACTATAAGATTGAGTACAACAATTAGTCTCTGAATTAAAATACATTCCTTTATAAGTAAGAAAAAATTTTTCGTTTTGCAGGTATTTTGTTTTAAGTACTTATCTTGTAATTAAAGACTTAAATATCACATTGTTGAAGATAAGAAAATGTTGATAATATAATATGATTGCCAAAGAAAATTGTTAAACGTTATCGATACAAAATGTAACATAAATTTTCATTAATTATAACTTTAAAACTATGTTTCGCTATAAAATGTTAAAAAATATTAAATATTCCATATAAAATTAATATTGAAATACACTGATTTAAGTGATATAGTATTTATATTCTTGTACTGCTTGTTTTAGGCTCTGGATGGCGATTCGGGCCGCAATGCAATCGTACGCTACAAACTCTTGGGAGACCAAGCAAATGAAGCTTTTGAAATTGACGAAGCTGGGAACATTGTAAGTAAAAGAAGATTAGACAGAGAAAGAGAAGCCATGATTGATTTCTTAGTCGTTGCATTTGATGCTGGTACACCTCAACTTAGCGGTACAGCAACCGTTGGCGTTCGTGTCGAGGATATAAACGACAGTCCACCATATTTCGATTCCGATACTTACGTTGTTAGCGTTCCCGAAGAGGAAAATCCACCTTATACTGTTCACAAAATGCATGCAAGTATTTTTTTTCTGCTTACAATTAAAGTTTTTTTTTTTGCTAAAATTTTTGAGCAATTTATTATGTTCTGAAAGGATTATTTATTTTGGAACCGAATTTTATACTCATTTAGAAGTTTAGTACTTAGAAACATTTAAAAATTTTTATCTTTTAGTGTGTTTTTATTATTTACAGAGCATATCATTTGATGCTCAAATTTATATTGCTTTCTTAAATTAAATAAAAATTTAAAAATTAATTAGTTTTTAAATATACTAGCTTCAAGGATGTTGATATCGTAATTTTTTAATATTATGCATGTTATAATTTTTAATTCAATTTGTGTAATTTTTATTCAGTACACATTGTGTAAATTCTTCCTAATTCTGATTTCCTGCAGCAATTTTTTTAAAATTTTTCTTTGGTGTATAAAAACATTGTTTAATCAAATCGTCTAATTATTCGTAAAATTTCTTCTACGAAAGCAATAATCTTAATATTTCTTATTTAATTATTAGTTTTCTTTAAACAAATAATTAAAATCTTTTAAAAAGCATTCATGAGTTAAATACTGTCATAAAAATATATAACATTTTTTTCCTATTGTTTCTCTACAACATTCTCTTTAATTAATGTTTATTTATGGTTGTGACGATCTAAATTTTATCGTAAATAAATTTGTCTTATAATTTTGGTGTATTTTGAAATTTGGGTTTTGGAATTTTGATCTTTATCAATAAATTATTCAATTATTATAAAACACTTATTATTGCTCCATAATATTTACAAAATCTTTTGATTAAAATGTATTTTAAAAATGCGTTTTATTTTATATTAAGATATCCTATTTTTTTTAAAACTTCTTATAATATTTTTTATTATTTTCTTATACAAAATGAAGAATATTTACGAACGTAATGAAGCTTTTTTAAATGATGTCTATTGTTATTTGTTGTAAAAGTGAGCAAAGTAAAAAACATGAAACATTTTTCATTGTTTCTTGATATTTTTTTATTTGCGCATAAAAACTAAATTAAAATATATTTCTTGTATATCAATAATAATAACCCATAATGAGCATCAAATATAAAGCTCTTTTTTTATTTATTGATGCATAAAACTGTTCTTTTGACACTTTTATGAATGTTTAGATATATTTCATTTGTTAACGATAGTATTTTCAAGTAATTCTCTTTTCAGGGTAATGTTCTACAGTAGATTTGTAAAATCTGTAGCATAATTATTTTTGTATGAATCGCTATATATATTTCCTGAGATTTCTTTTTATGTGTTGTGCTTAATTGTTATGTTTGTATATTTATGGAAATGGTACATATTTATTTCCAGGCTAAAGATGATGATACAGGGGAAAATGCTGTTCTCAAGTACCTGATAGTTGGTGGAAATGAAGACAAAATGTTCAACATAGACGAAGACAATGGCATTGTCACCACAGCTGATAAACTCAATTATGAAAGACAATCTGAATATGTACTCCACGTTGCAGCCCGAAATGTCAAGCCCTTCCAAGGTCCTCAGGCATCGGCACTCGCCAATCCTTTTGTCAAATTAGTCATAAAAGTCATGGTAAGATTTTAATATACTTTGTTTTATCTTCCAAAATAGATTAGCTTGATATGAGATAAAATTTGGTAATATAAATTGGGGACAGCTTTCTAAACTTCCTTTGCCGGAGATCACGCGATTTCTGTAAAAGTTTAAGAAAATTTTCAATATCATTTTCAAATGTTTTAAAAATATAAAAATGGTCAGTTTTAGAATAAAAAAGTTAAAAAAAATAATGGTTTATTTGGGATTAAAATATTTGTCAGTTATTTGTGTATTGTTCTAGTTGTTTTTGCTTGTCCTACTCAAGATTTCTTAAGTTTAAAGTTACTTAATGTAGTCTCTTTTAATTATTAATAAGTTAAAAAATAAATTTAGGATTCATTATATGATAAAATAAATATTTAAAAATTTATAAAAATGAATAATAATTTCGTGTAAAAAAATATGTTGTTAGTAAATATATTTGAACTTTTCTTTATATTTAAACAACTTCATATAAATGTAAATTCAAAATTTCGCTTCGCTGCTTTTTTCAAGTTAAACTATTAGTTGTGAATCGAAATGTATCAGAACTTGTTCAAATTGATAGTATTTAATAATCAGATTGCTTTATTGACGATAATTCCTTTTATATTTTTATGATAGATTATTTGTTGAAATTTTTATCTATAAACACATTCTATTTTTTCTCAGACATTCAATAAACACGTTTATTCTGTTTTACAGGATGTTAATGACGAGTTGGTGGTTTTCGATCGCCAATCATATCAATTCCGCATTCCAGAAAATTTACCACGCAGTGAAAATATTGGTTATTTGAATGCGACAAACCCTCACAGGAGTCAGCATGATCAATCTATCCTATACTGGATCGGAGACGGTAATGCACAGGAGCGATTCTGGATCAATCCTAGGTCTGGAGAATTAGTGCTAACAGAAACAGTTGACAGAGATCCACCGAATAATCAACAAGTCTTCCAACTCAGAGTGAGTCCTTTCGTCACTTATCAACATCGTTAACAAAACTGAATTTTAGGTTTTTTGAATTGTTATACACATGTTTTGCAAAAGATACAAAATTTACAAAGATGCAAAAGATTTAAAGAATATCATTTATTGAGTTAGTTCTCAGGAAATAGTGTTGTTATTATGAAATATCTAAAGTGTGTATATTTTGTACTTTGAAATGATAAAAGTATTTTTAAACAAACGTATTTTTTCCAGGTATTTGCTCGAGATCAACTGTCCAGTAATACTGTAAATACAAGTGTTCCTGTGGTTATAGTCATCGATGATGTGAACGATAACACTCCAACATTTGATGAAGGTAAGTTTGCGTAGAAAAGCTCATGATATATATAAGGAGCTCAACTGCTTATACTATTTTTTAAACTTGACCAAATAAAGATTAAAACACATATAAAGTTGCTTCCTCTTTATCTGACATTCAAGAATACTAATTTTATGCTTAGGCTCTAATTTAGGAAATAACATTTAACTGGAAAATTTAAACTAACTTCTGTCAAAATAGTGAGAATAATATGCTTACTCTGTTTATACTAAAGATTTCTTGGGATGGAGTTTACTTTTTACAATGTATTAAGTGGACAAACCTTGCAACGCTAAATTTAATTATGTTAAAAAATTTATCAACGAAATGTAATGGTTTTTGATTGATTTAAGAAAAATGATGTCGTTATATCAATTAGAATTTTAGTCGCACTTTATACGTTCTCCGTGTTTCAATGTCCAATGTAACAATTTTATAATGGTTGTTAAAAATTAACAATTTAATGAAAGTTATTTCGACTAAAGTATATTTTTTAATTTCAGGATTTAAAATCTTTTGTAATTGTTCAAACGCATTTTTAGATGAGCTAGATGTTATTCTGACACGTAATTGGTAGAAGATATATATCTGTCATTGTATCGAATTTAGTTTTTTTTTAATGTTCTATTGTTTGATTTTAATTTTTTGACATTTTGGTTGTTTAATTTTTGAAAATCAATCGATGTTCTTAACTCTCTGCACTGCTTTCCAAATTGCGATTACAAAGAAGAAGGATTGAGACCATATAAAATTATAATGTTAAATTCAACCCTAGCAACATATTGCAAAATGTGTCATACTAAAGCATTTTTCCTAATAAAGTTTTGGCTTATTTATGATTTTATTGGCAGAAGAGACGTAAAATGAAGTGTTTTAATTAATATTCTAAAATTATTCATTTATTTTGACTTTGAACTATGTATTTTAAAAATAAATCCATGATACAGGCAGGAAATATAAATAATAATGACATTGTTATAAATTCATTTTATAATTACATTTTACATTTGCTATGTTTTACGTATCACACAGAAAACCCATCAATTGAAATCATAACGGGTCTACAAATATGTAGAAATAATTTCTCTCTTATAGTCATTTTTACTTTTATAATTTGAGGTGTTTTTTTTCAGAACGATACGCCTTAGAGTTGCCTGAAAATTTGCCCTTGGGTACAACTCTACCTCCTTTCTTCCGTGCCAAAGATATTGATGCTGGACCAAATGGAAAAATTGATAGATATTATACCAACGGCTCAGATGTAAGTGTTTTTAATCATTTTCAGCTATTTTGCGCAATAAGTAAGTTTAATATTAAGTGCAATTATTCACTGACGCATCATACTGATAGTGCCTTTTAAATTATAGTGTGAAGCATTTTCACAACATTTAAATATTCATCAATGATAATTTTAAATTAAAAATTGGTTTTAAATTAATAAATAATTCAAAAATTGGAATATTGTAATTTTACAATTGACAACACTTAAATATTGATTTGAACGGTTTTTCTTTTGAGTAGGAACACATATTTTTCATTCATTTCTTATTCAAAGAAATTAGTATCAAGGAATTATAGAAAAGATTTATCAACTAATCAAGGAGCTGATTGTGATTGCGCTAGCTAATATTTAAGCTGTATTTTATTAACTATATAACAATTATATTTTTAGCTAAATTATTGACTAAAGCAATTTATTTTTATTTAAGTTAAATACTGAAATTTATTTGAATCAAACTTATTTTTTTTCAAAGGATGTATTTCTAGTCAACAATGCTACTGGCGCCATAACTCTAGTCTCAAACCTCGATTACGAAGCCAATGATCAGCATGAGTTTACAGTGTTTGCTGTGGATGGAGGAAGACCAGCGAGAATAGGGTAAATATGACTTAGAATTCTACTGCTGCCACACATAATCGTGAAATTTGATATTTAAAAATTTTCTATTCGTCAAAGTACTTTTGTTTCAATACAAAATTACATAATATTTGAAATCTTAATTTTCAACATGTCTAATTATATCACTAATAAAAATGATAATATAAAATAAAAATTTACATAAGCAAGAAAATAAAATTTATTAATCTAACAATATCACGGATTGAGAGCTTACTATATATGAAAATGAAATAAAAATTACATATCGAGAAAAGTCTTATATAAATAATGATTTATAAATGTCTCTTTTAGTATTTGTTTAACAGAAAACACGTTTCAATTCATACATGCTTCTTGATTTCCTAGATATTTTTTGATTTTTATTTTCTAAAAAATTGTCTTAACGTAAAATTACCAAATTTATTGACTGCAAATGTAATGTGTTTTAAACCTTTAATTGAAAGTCTAAATAGAGCAATATTATTATAACACAGTAATAACGTCTAATAAGCAATGGATTATCATGAGTAAAAAAAAGTTAATCCGGATGATAAAAAAACTCATCTAAATTCATAGAACTTATTATAGCATGAAATTTTTTAAAAGCATTACAACTTGTGTCAATAGTAATCTATATGTTCCCATCATTTGTTTATTTTATTAATTCTAATGAATAAAGTGTTATTGTTTATCCATAAATTATAAATAGCTAGATTCATTTCTCATCTCTCTGAAGTTGCGTTATTTTATAATTCTAGATCAGCCAATGTTGTAATCAAAGTGCAGAATATTAATGAATTCGCACCTGATTTTGTTGGCTTGCCTTATGACTTCCGTGCTGAGGAGAATGCCGCCAGAGGGACGAAAATCGGACATGTTAAGGCTTATGATGGGGACGGGGATAAAATCAAGTACAGCTTATCTGGAGGAGACACCTGTAAGTTACCACATCGTATTTTCTTTCTAACATTTTTATAAATGTGTATGTAACCCTTCTCTATTAGGAATATCTATATGTTACAACATATTCATGCACTACTGAACCAGTACACCTTTATATTAACCAGTACAAGCTAATGTTATGAAGTTAAAAAACTTAAAATTTGCTATATAAGTTATGTAATAAATAATGTAATTTGGGGACAATAATACCAATTGAAATATCGCTTTTATCTAAGTAATTGAGTTATCATTGAGCAATGAGGAGATGTCTGTATTGGAGTTTTCATTCAATGGCATTCTTACAACCTGGGTTTTAATTGAGATAAAAGCACAACTATTGTATATTCTTTTTACAATTTAATTCATATTTATATAATAAGTAATATATGAAAATTCTAATTTGAGAAAATTATATTTGGATGTTTATATGTAATAATAATTGATAAAGCATAAATTTATTAATAAATAGCAACGAATCTTTTATATATAATACAGTGCACGCGACTTCTCATTGGAACATGCCAAGTGTCACTTATTTCATTTTTAAACACCACATCAAATAAACTTATATCGCTTACAGATTTTTTGTGAAATGTCTTTGCCTTAACTATGACTATTGTTCATTATTTCATTCATTCTTTTTTTTTTATTTTTGAATTAACCAAATACTTTTGTTTCTAGCTTTTTTCATGATCGATGAAGACACTGGTGTAGTTTATGTCAAGAAAGACCTTGATGCCCGTACTCGATTCTCCTTTATTGCTAGGGCTACAGACGATGGCGTACCTCAAAATAACAGCATTGGAGTTCAAGTAAATGTTTGGGTAAGAGAGCGCAATGATCATCCACCTGTGTTCACCAGGTTATCTTACCAAGGTGCAGTTACCGAGAAACAAGCCACAGACAAACCCGTTGTCAAAGTAAGCACAACCAAGTTGATCTAAATTTGATATCGTAAATTATTGCATAAAGTAACGTTGGAAATTCAACGAATGTCTTTAAAATAACTATCAACTGTTGTTTCAACAATTTCTTCTATAGGTTACAGCAGTCGATCGTGATCTTCAGAACAACACTGTTACTTACAGCATAAAGAGTGGTAATGAAGATGGAATTTTTGAACTTCATCCTTCTTCGGGAGAGATTTTCATTCGTCCATCTGAGGCACATCGAATAGATTATGACCAAACTAAGTCTTACAGTCTTCTCATAGAAGCTAGAGATTGTAAGTGAACGCTTTTCACTATTTTTTTATATAATACTTCGATTAAAACATGATTCGTGTTTCTGGAAATGGTATATGATTCATAAATTCTTTTTTTTACAGCACATTCTTCGTCCTTATATGGATTAGCTATGGTGACCATAGATGTCATTGATACAAATGACCATCCTCCGGTCTTCACTCAAATGTCCTATTCTGCTTCACTGTTAGAAAATCTTCCTGCTGGACACTGTTTCTTGCAGGTAAGTCTAATTTATTTCTTAATTTTTTTCATCTTAAATTTACAATTTGTTTTAGTCTCTAAGACGTTTTTTTTTTGAGATTAAAATAATATATTTCTAAAATATTCTATTCTTAAAATTTTGAAAAATGGGGGAAAAATTAGGAATTAAAATTTTGGCACGTTATAAATATATTAAACTAAACTTACCCTTAGGCATTTTTTTAATCTAAAAATTATACTTTCCCGATAGCATATTGAATTTTTTTGCTAGAACAGTTTTAATGAATTTATAAATTTTTTGCGTGAATCGAATAAACATTTAAAATTAAGAATTTGTGTTATTTTATAATTGCTTGGACAAAATAATGATACAAATTATATGTTATCTAAAGTTTGAGACTAAAATTTGGTTTTAGTATTAAATATGTTAAATTGAAAACTTTCACTACTTTTATTTCTAATGCAATGTTGTAAAATCATTACAATTTTACTTTTATTTAAAGAATCAATAATCTTACAAATAAAATGACTCAATAATGATAATAATTTTCAGAATGAAAAATAAATAGATTTAACAATTTAAATATTGCATTACAGGAAACTGCCTAACGTCTTTTCAACATACATTTTAATATTTACTAGGAAGTATTATATTTCCATTTGAAAATTTGGAAAACTATATTTCAGTAATTCAGATTTATTTCAATAGAGTTTTTTGAAAATAATTGTAATCATATTTTTGAAAACTACAAATATAAAAAAGTATATTTTATACAGTAGAAGATTTAAATATCCATAAATAAGATGTTAATTTGAGCTTTTCAGATACTTTAAAATTACATTCCATATTATTATTAACATTGTTTCACTAGCTGTTATTGAATAAATCAATTCATCATATTTTTCAAATTTGTAATATTAAATTAAATTTTTATAGTAAAAAATTGAGTTACTTTTATAGTATTCGCTTAATTTAGTACGTTTTAGAATATTTGTTGCTTTATATTATCTAGTATTTATTTTTTGATAGCTTTTATTAAAATGTTTTCCCATCTTTTATTTTATGTTATTGAGGAAAAATCAAATTATTCTATAATATTTTGCATTTCTGATTAACTTCTTTGAATATGTAGCAATTCAAATTAATAAAAAATTAATCTTTTAGATTCATGCAGAGAGTGGCGATTCTGTTGATACTTTATCGTATGCTGTCGACCGCAATACCATCCCCTTTACTGTGAATCCGAAAACTGGCGACGTTTGTACCAAGCAAGTATTGGATCGAGAAGAGAAGGACAGTTATGAATTCGTAGTCATTGCTTTGGATGGTCGTTATGAAACGAAATCACCTGTTGCTATTCGTGTCTTGGATCAAAACGATAACCCACCGAGATTCGAAAGAGAAAAATATTTTGTTAGCATTCCACCTCAAGCTCAAGCTGGACGCACAATTATTCAAGTAAATATGTATATTTAATTTCAATAACCTTAAAAATAATTTTTAAAAACATAAAAAAATTGATTTAAAAATTACTTTTGGCAGTTACAAAATGTCCTAATGTGATATAACAGATTTATCTTAATTTTAAAAAAGTGTTTGTTATTCTTGAATAATTCTAAAACTTTTTCTGTATTAAAGTAACGTTTATAAAATAACTGACTAGAACAATCGGGCTACTAGCTGCTCGTGGCTGTTCATTTTTTTTCGGTAGTGACATGAAAATTATAACATATCATCTACTTAATGAAAAATATAACATAATATTTTAACTGTTTAATTAACTAAACATTTTATGTTTTTTTAAATCATAAATAGTTAATTAATATCAATACTTCACACTCACTATACTATCTAAAAGTTTATAAAATAACTGACTAGAACAATAGAGCTACTAACTGCTCGTGGCTGCTCATTTTTTCTGGTAGTGACATGAAAATTATAACATATTATCTTTTTAATGAAAAATATAACATAATATTTTAACTGTTTAATTTACTAAACATTTTATGTTTTTTTAAATCATAAAGTAGTTAATTAATATTAATACCTCACATCAATATTTTTATATTGCATTTATCGATATTTATTGTTATATTTGTCTTTAATATTATATTTAGTTGATATTAGGTGTTGTTTAATATTAGAATGCCAATAAATGTTTCTGATCTCTGCAATAAAACAACTATTTCTATTTAGTTTAAATAAATTAGAATTTGATAATTAAAAATTTTGCTTAGTTTCACATAAAAGCATTGGTAAATTACTATTTTCTTTGCAAAATTGTTAATTTTCTTTCGGAAAGGAAATGTCATCTTGTAGTAACATATATATAAATTACTAATAAGAAACAAGAGCATATAACACACACGTTTTTTTAAAAGCTTTTAATTTCAAATAAACTTAAACGCAGTGGCGCCATCTATTGAGTAAAAGAGAAAATGATTATGTTTTACATTTCAAAGTAGCTTTTAATGCATTATTAAATTTTTATTTTATTAACTAGAAATAACAGTGTAACATATAACACAGTTAAATTGATAAATAATTTATTAATTTAGAGTTTTTATAAATTGAGTCTTTTATTTCATATATTCAGTTAGATAACATTGAAATTTTTACTTGAAATTTTATGTATTCAAGGTAATTATAACTAAGATTGTTTACATTTTTATTCATTTAGGCAATTTAAATAATTATTCTATACAAAAAGATTAATAAAAACTAAAAAAATTAAAAGTATTTGTGGATTTTAATGTTTAAAAAATATTCTAAGCAATAAACATTTTTTAATTGCTTACTGTAAATAATATTTTTGAATCAGTGTTCTTTATTTTAATATTTATATATCTATAGAATACTCTTATATTTTGTAGTAGTTTATTGCGCCAAGCAAATTAATTAATTAATATGTTTTGTAGAAAATCATGGTTTTTCATAATATCAATTTCAGAAATACATAATAAAGATTTTGCCTTTATGACGAAATTTCAATCGATAAATTAAACAAAAATAAGAAAATTTCTTTATTTTATAAAATTAATCTGGATAGATATGTTAATCCACTTTCATGTTTATACTCTGTTTCATACGATCACAATTAATGTAGATGTTCGTTGAATTGAAATACTGTATGTTTATGAATCGTAGGTGTTGGCTACTGATCCCGATCTGGCCAGCAACGGCGAAGTAACCTACTGGATTAAAAACTCCCATGGACATTTCGAGATAGATTCTCAGACAGGTCACATTCGTCTGTCTTCTGCTTTACCATCTCAGACTCACAAGAATATGACTTACGAAATGGAAATATTCGCTAGAGACCATGGGGCAGCTTCGAACATCGGTAAAGCTACCTTGGTTGTTCGTGTATCCAGTACAAGAAATCATCCTCCAAAATTCGAAAAATTCGGTTACAGGGTTGCTGTTGATGAGAATTCTGCTAATGTAGACCTTTTAACTGTCCATGCATATGATCCTGATTCTGGTTCGGCTGGAAGGTAACTGAATCTTTATAAATCCTTAACGCACAGTATAATACATATTTGTAAATTGCATACATTGTGCATATTCTATGAAAATAAGTTTTTCTTATATTTTCCAGTTTCATTCAAATTAACTTTTAAGGATATTAGTCAGTTTGACAATATACTGAAATAAAAAATTTTTCAAGATACTAATTAACTTTTTTTTATCCACTTTTATTGGCTACGTATTTCTGAATAATGTTTTATATTTATGCTGTGAAAACAAAACTAAAAGTGAGTTTTAATGAATCAACAGGTTGAGATATAGGATTGTGAGATCTACACGAAGAGAAGCGTTCAGAATTGAGAGCTCTAGTGGCCGAATCACGCTTGTTACTCCTTTGGATTATGAGAAAACTAAGTACCTGGAACTGATTGTTGAAGCCCGAGATGAATCCAAAGAACCACAGTTTGCCACAACAGTTGTTCAAGTAAGCTTTTTTTTCAATCATTTAAATTGGTAGCTGGTTGTTTAAAATAAATCGATTAAATATTAGAAATATATGAAATAAATGGTGGTCAGGGGTTAAAATGTAATCTGTTTGGCAGGACTGATGTATAAAATGAATAATTTAAATTAGAAAAGTTGAAGATATGCTAAAAATTTAAAAAAATGTGTAAGAACAGAATCCGAATATTTTTGTTAAAAACTTGCTATTTATAATATTTGTTTTTTTAACAATGAAGTGAATCATTTTAATGTGTAACTTAAGTGTAAAGATTTTCTGAAGTTTACAACAAATCTTTAGTTTCAGAGAGAAATAAAATAGTTTCTTTGTGAATATTTTTCTTCTTTATTGCGCATGGATTTTTTTCATATTTCTTTTTTGCATATGGATATACTATTAACCATAAATATTTTTCCGAGTGCATTCAATTTAAATAATAGAAACTTCATTTAAACTGTAGTAGAAATCAACAACTAATATAGCTCGTTGTTAGAGTAAAAACGACAGACATTAACTGTCAAAGTTGGGTACATATTTAAAAATTAAATACTGATGTCAAAAAAAGAAAGTCATAGTTTATAAGAAATGACTCTTTTTTCGAAAAAAATATTATTTTATTTTAAACCCAATTTAAGAATTCATTATAGGAAATTTCATTGAAATATACGTTGAGCTATAGACATATACTGCAATTCTGTGTTAAATGGATTTTTTTTCAAATTAAAATAAAAATATTGTTTCAAAATTTATATTTATATTTACTCTTATATTTTGGTAAACATGCAAATAAATAAATAAAGAGATTTTATTAATCTATTTCATGTAAATTTAGGTATTCAATTTTAAATTTGTATTATAATTTTTGGATGAAGATTAACTGTCCAGATACAGTTTGTTATAACTTAATCCTGGTTAGAGGAAGAGAGTGAGAGAGCTATTATTTTTGACTATTAATTAATATCGATTGTAAGATAATTATTTCTATGCTATTTATATAAACATAACTAAATATACTTTAAATTCTTCATTGTAAATAATATTTCACTAAGAAAGTATTATTAAATTAAAAGCGTGTTTTCACAGCATATTTTACTCTCTTCAGACATAAATAGTTTTTAAATTACATTTTATTAACAGAAAAACATTAACAAATTAAGTCTAAAAAAAGCGTTAAAATATTTTTTATTAGATACCTAATACTATTTGATCTTTTTTTTTTTTGAAGAAAAGATTTTTTAGATAACGAGATACACTATGTCATCCACACATTACTTAAATAATAAATAAATCATTTATACTTATTCAAAATATTAAAAGTAATATGTGCTCTCATAAAATCTAAAATGATGTCAATATAATTTTCATTCATAAAATAACTCGTTGTCATCTTGTTTTAAATAGGTATCAGTCAATGATCTCAATGACAATGCACCTGAATTCTTAGCACTTCCTCATCTTCTAAGAGTACCTTTGTCCACATCGCTTGCTGAGGTTGTATACACAGTGCGAGCAACAGACGCTGACAGCCCTACAGGAGGTAACAGTTTAATCACATACGAGTTGCAGCCACCAAGTTCTCAATTCGCCATCAACAAGAAAACAGGACAAATTACTCCTAGCCAGCCCCTCAGCCCCAGCACCGAGACGCTGAGAATAAAAGCCACTGACGGTTCCGTCCTCCCACTTTCTAAGTAAGTAACAAACTTAACATCTCTACAGGGTATGATATAACTTTTATATTTTAAAATATAGTCTTTTGTAATATTAATTCACACTTGGGGATATCTAATGATTCAATTACTCGGATTAGAAATTAGTATGATAGATTAGGTATTCTAATTGAGTAGCACTTTTTCGAATGGCTTTAGGACAAAAAGCACCCAAAAAAGGCGATCAGAATGTGATGATAAAATATTATAAATTATATCACAAACATATAGACCGATATCCTGCAAATTCATAAATATTACAAAGGATTGACTTATATATTTTTTTTCTGAAAATAAATAGATATCATAAATAGATAACTGCAGAGAAGGGATAAAAGTTTTTTAAAGAAAACAAAAATTCTCAATAATTCCTTCGGTGAATAAATCACTTTTGTTAGTTAATTATAATCAGTATAGCTTTCAAATATTCGATTTTATTTTATCTAACTGACACATAAATTTTAGAGTAAATCATATAATGCAAAATTGTTTTGAAATTGTAGAAATCAATATTTATTAAATGCTGCTTTTTTCAAAATTTAAAGTGAGTTTGTAAATTTCATTTCATGGAACAGGAAATTTTTTTATAGAATTTATATATAATTTCTTCAAATCATCAAATAGATCTTAATTTTTTTTAAATTTAACTACACATTGGTATTATTTCTTTTTTAGCACTGTTGATCTTTTGGTGGAAGTATACAAGGACACCATTGATGACCCCACTCCAGTATTCACATCTGTACAGTACTCTGTAAATGCTGACGGTGTACTTGAAGCAGGTACTACAGTATTGGACGTGAGAGCCACAGTTCCAAATGGCAGCCCTGTTTATTATAACATAACTGGACCCGAAGACACTCTTATCCGAGGTTTTAATATAGACCGTGAAACGGTGAGCTTTTTTAAATACATTATAAATCATGATATATTATAGTAACGCAATTTTTTCCTTAATATAACCACCATTGGTTTTACCAACTTTTCTATCAAAATCCGAAATACTTGTCTGCTGGATCTAATAAAGTCAGAGAAACATTTTTAGCTATGTTACGCTTATTTTAAGTACTTGCCAATTAGTTCCTGCTTCATCTTGCGTACCATCAATGAATAATGGAAATGACTTGTGATTTTCTTTTGTTGTATATAATAATCAGTTATCTGATGTTAACAACTAATAGCATATTAGTGATGGCTTAAAAGAAAATTAAAAAGGAGATTATTGATAATTGACTATTTCGAAAATTTAGAAAAAAGTATTATGAGAAAGATTTACAATTTTTTATATCATCATATATAAAGAAAAAAATTTTCATGTACTATTTAATTAAATTAGATTAATTGGAATAAAATATGAAAGCACATGTTTCATTATTATTTTACAATATCAAGTGGCTTAAATCAGAAACAATATCGAACTATTCATATGCATAAAATCAAATTCTGTGAACATTTTTTTTCCATTTTTGATTAAACATTACTATTGCTTAATATCTGTAACAAGGTTTAAATCTGATATTTATATTGATTAATGTAAAGCCTATTACTCGTAAGTTAAAAAAATGGGAAATAATGCATAAAATCACAATTATTTTTATTTTTAACTTTATTTGTTATAAATTCATGATCAGAGTACTGCTATTTTAGTTATTTATTTCACTATTGTCTTCCACAGGGCCGCATTACAACGACCACTCGATTGTCTGCTGATCAAGAGACTCTTTATCACTTTTTGGTGGCAGCATCCAATCGCAATGATCCTAATCGAGGAGCTGAAGCTGGGGTATGTTGTTGGATAATTTCATCCATTTCTCATACATTTTAAATTACTTAAAAGAAAAACATCCTGAGATAATGTATTTTGTAATAAATAAAATTAAATATTTTCGATATCTTAAATTCATTAGAATTTTATTTTGTTTTCCGTTAGTTGAATTATGTTACATTTATATAAATATTTATTAATTGAAATACAGCTTCTTTAGATTAATTGTGTCTTTCAACATAATTTTTGAAATTGTAGGTTGTGGTTCAGCTAAGTGATGCCAGTATTCGTTGTCCGAAATTCCCATTTTCTGAGTACTTCACTGCCATTCGAGAAAATGCACCTGTAGATTCCGTTGTTCTTCCCTATTTACAAGTCGAGGATGCTCATATTTTCGACAGGGTAAGACATTTAAAACGCCTCAAAGTACAATATAATAATTCCAAAACTATTTGAAAGTTATTTCAATTGTACCATACGGAGTAAATGTTTTTAATATTATGTTATAGATCTCTTATCAAATTACTGAAGACAACTCCAACGATAACTTCTTCATAGATACTTTAGCATTCAATGTCTCTGCGAAAATAAAGAAACTTTTAGATAGAGATAGCATGCCAGTCACTCTCCAAGGAATGTATACTTTGACGGTAAGACTTTCCTACATGGATTTTCGTTCTATAAAGCCTTTCCACACTGTCATACATGTATCTTTATTTCCTATCATATTCTTTAATTTTTTTCCCAAATTCTTGAAAAATTCACTCCATTTAATTGAAATTCCATTCCATGTGTTTTTAACAATATACTTGTTTACTTATCCAAGAATAGTAGGAAAACATATAGCCATCCGTAGACTAAGATTTTAATTTTCTTGAATGAGATAATTGTTTTTCAAATTGTATTTTTCAAAGCATTTTTAATTTTCATCTTTTTAAATGCACCATAATTATCTTTTACTTTTATAATTTTTTTCATCTGGAATTATTAAATAGTAGTTCATTACAAAAAATCATTTTCAGAGAATTACGTATCTATTTAAAAATTTCAAACTTTAAGTATAATATGCAAATATCAAATGATCATTAAAGTTCTATAATTCATTAATGAACAAATAATGTTTTTCTATCCATGTCATTTGTATTGGATTTTGTGCTTTGTATGTTTTCCTGTAAATATGTTCTCTGCAGAACTGTATTTCAAACAGATTAAGTAATAATTAGGTGTTACTAGCATAACTTTTGGCTAGAATTGTGGATAATTATTGCATGGGGATAATTAATTAAAATTTTATATATTTACCAAAGCAGAAACTTAAATATTTCAGCCAGATTAAAAATAATCTTTTTCCTTCAGATAACAGCAAGCAATCAACGTTGTTCTGGGAATACAAGGCTAAATATATTTGTGGAAGATGTAAATGACAATAGCCCAGTGTTTGAAAAGAAAGATTTCGTTGTGGAAGTAAAAGAAGTGAGTAGATACTGTTTTTAAATGTCTTTAAGGGTACACATACTATTTTAAACTCTTATATTCAGCCGACCAACTTGTCTAGTGGTCAGCGAGCCTGACTACGGACAAGGAGGTCCTGGATTCGAATCCCGATTCGGGCATGGATGTACCTCTCTCTTCTCTCTCTATCTATCCTGTCTTTGTCCTTTCCTTGTATGAATGGGTTGTGAATGGTTGCCTACCCTATAAACGGGTCCCGACGGCATGTGTGTACTGAGTTGGAAAAGTGGAGCAGCGCACCCCATATTGCCAGCCTAGCTGGCACACGACAATGAATGAATGAAAAACTCTTACATTCAAACTATTTTTAATTGCCACTGCCAGGTGAATATAGTGTTAACTCAATAGTAATTTCCAGAATCTTTTTGATAAATTTTAGAAATAGATTGCTAACAAAAATATCCGACATATGGAAATGTTAGATCGAAAAATGCCATTATTTATTGATATTATGAGATAACATTAATTAATTGAAGTTATCTTTCGCTTGAAAATTGAATTAAAGGGCTAGATCAATACTTATAATATATAAAAATTATTTTAAAAATAAATAAACATAAGAAAAGTAATTATATGATGGGTTAATACTAAATAATCCAATAAAAATATTATAAAATGCATTCTTTCAAGGAAATTAGCATACATCCAATTAATAAGAAATGTATGATATTCGAGTCGCAAAAACTGTTTCTTAGATTTAGTAGACTCGAGTTATTCCTCTCTTATTCAATTATTGAGAAATGTATGGTATTCGAGTTTCAAAACCTGTATTTAAGATTTAGTAGACTCGAGTCATTCATCTCTTATTAAGAAAACGTATTTAAATGCATAGAATATTTTCGACTCAAAGAAAAACTTAAATACTTATAATATATTACTGTAGGACACTTTGTAAGCGAATTACGTAATTTAAAGTGAAAAAAAAATTCAAATTATTTATTTGTAATATTTTATTTATTATTTTCTTGATAATGTTTTGTTTCTAAGATGCTCTATTTTTGAGTTTTTCTTATGAATTTTATTTCAATCAAATCAAAATCAAAATAATGTTAAAATACATGATTATCATTTTTTTCATGTGTAACAATTTTTGTTTCATTCTGCTAATCAATTTCAGAATGCACCACCTGGTCATGTTGTTGTCCACTTGACAGCTGTAGATAAAGATGAATTGGATACAAACAAGCTCAGATATTTCATCGTTGATGGTAGGTTGTCGGCTAAGTATTTGCTTGATATTTGAGAAATAGACATTACCTTTCTGTTTTGATAATTATTTATACATTTACTCTCCAAATTTAAATGTAATCTTTAAAAAAGTTTAAATATTGCTTTAGGAATTTGAATAAGAATACACAAATCGTTTTTTATTTTATTTTCAATAAAAGTAAAGTTAAACTCTCTTGAAAAACTAAAAGAATACCACTTGTAATTAAAAACAGCTTCTTTTATCCTTAAATCAATATTTTATGTTAATTATTTACGTCAAATTCAAAGAGAATGATACAATTGCTATGATCTAGATGAATTTTCAAAAAAAAAATATTACATACTTTATAATTTTTATATTTTATAATATTAATATTATCAATGTGTAATATTTATATAAAGCATGACAGGCACAACTACTAACAGTATAATCAATTGTTTTTTTAATAAAATAGCTTGTATTACTTTATCTAACTGTTTAGATTTTTTGAAATTAAAAAATAGATTTGCCAAATAAATGAAAAAAAAAATTGAATAAATTGAATCCCAAGTTGTTTGGTCAAGAATTTCGTTCTGTAAATAAGAAATACATTCATTTATCAAATCTTATTCTTTCTTCTCTTATTCAGGAAATAACGAGCACCAGTTCCAAATAGAAGAGAGTACTGGCGTTTTGTCTGTGAGATCATCACCAGATCGAGAAGAGACACCGGTCTACATGCTGAGAGTTCTTGCGTTAGATTCTGCTAACAACACTGTAAGATCAACTACCAGAGATACATACTGAATATATAATCTAATCAATATGTTACTTTTATATGTTTTTTATTTACTTTTAACTTTTTTCCGTAAATATGGATAAAAAAGTGTTAACAAATGATTGATAGAAGATAAAAGCAATTTCTTAACAAAGATTTTGCATGCAGCAGATTGTGAATGTATATATGGCTCTATACATACATAAAACATTGAAGTACATATTAGGAATAGAATATTCTTACTCTGTATAAAATGGGATTTTCAGAAATTTTCATCATATGCTTTTGTCATTGTATTACCTATAAGAAGATTCGTTATATAAGTAGGATATTATGTGTTGTTTGAATGGGGATAATTATGCCTCACATAATTTCGTCAAAATATAATAGTGTCTTTTCATAGTTATTTAGGGTATTTTTAAATTCATATGGAGAAGATATTGTTAAACACATTTTTATTTGAACTAGAATTTTTGTAATGTTCAATTAAAAATATATAAATAATCAACTATAGAATTTAACCATCATATTTTTCCTTTAATACTTTTCGGGAACGTGATAAAATGTAAAAAGTTAAATTTCTATTCAATGAAAAATATACTTTTTCAGCAATTTTCTTGTTCAGATATTTCCTGAATAGGAAATTCTTAAGTGTTGCTTAACTTTTTGAGATTATTGATAATAGAGGATGATTTTATCCAATTATATAAATCGAATCCAATATTTAATAGTAAAATTTTAAAACTAATATAATAAAATCTTTATTATAGAAATATTTTAAATTTGAATTACTCTTATGCTTCATAATATTTTTGTCTGATTATTTAATAATGAAAATTAAATTTCTCTTTGATTCCGAAATATGTTAATTTTGGAAATATTCAAATGTTTTTATTCAATAGGGATTTGCGAACGTTCATGTTTCTATTTTGGATGAAAATGATTGGACCCCAACTTTTATGAATGAAACATTCCTGTTAAATGTCACAGAAGGTGAAATTTTTAGCTCTTATAACTATATATTTACTCGATTTATCAATAACATTATTGAAGAATTTCATGCTGAAATGCAATTAAAATTAACATACTTAAAAAGTTTGATCAATTAATTCAAACACAATGAATTTAATAACGCAAATCTGATATAGTGTTACTTTATGTGACTTCTATTATATTACATTTATAAAATACAATAATCTTACTAAATGTATTATTAATTATTTAATAAATTGATCCAATGAAATTGACTGTCGAGTGTTTTTGAAACTTAATTAAATTATTGAAAATAACATACATTTCAATTAAAACAATATATCTACATTGGTTTTACCAGAATTACAAAATGACTTCTGCGAAGAGAGAATATGTACTTAATTTACCAATATAAATAATATAAATGGCAGAATATATATATATATGTATATATATATATATATATATATATATATATATATATATATATATATATATATATATATATATATATATATATATATATATATAAATTCAAAGGATATTTTGAAATTTAATTTACTTTTATAGATGTCATGATGTTCATATGAAAATTTTCAAAATAATATTGAATAGATGCGAAAATATAGTTTAATGTTTTCAGCTTTTCATTCTGAATGTTTTAAAAATTTTTACTGAGAGTTTTAGATTGATTTGAAATAAAATTATTTTTATGTAATTATTAATTTAGCAAATTAATTTTGCTTGTTTTTAATATATTTAATTTTATGTCTGTGTATTGAAATTCTAATTCCTTTTTGAATTAAATTTTAATTAAAAATCAAGAACCTGAATGTAGAAACTATTAGTTATTTAAAAAATGCATAGATGGCAGCACTACAAACACAATTTGGAAATTTAATTTATTCCAATCAAAATCATTGTTGATTTGTAACAAAATCTTAAGAAAGAAAATAAAATTTTTTGCGTTTTATAATATGTTTTATGGTATCATGTTATGCTATAATTTAGGCGTGTGCTTGTTTCATGCATTGAAATTATATTTTTTAATAGAAAATCTAATTATATGAAAGTTGTTCTGTGACAAAGAATTAAAATTAAGAAAAAAACTAGTGAATAATGATTAAGAATACTATTAATTAAATTTTACAATTAATATAATAAATGTCTTTTATATATTTTTTAGGATCTAGTAGTTTAGGTGCAAGTATTCGACTTCCAGTAGTTGATTATGATGACGGACCCAATCGTCAGATGGAGCTATTGATACTGGAAGGAAACATTGACAACCATTTCCGATTGTCTGTGGATGACAGGGGAGTAAGTAATATAAGACCATTTTTCATTTAAATTTTGTTTATTAAATAATGGTAAAAATTTTTTTATTTAATTTGATGACTAGACTTTTTATTTTGCAACTATAAACGTGAAAAATAAAATTATATAATTTATTTTTTATAATTATGCAGCAGTTTTTCAATCTATTAGAAGTTTTGCTTTCAAACGTTGCTTTCCGATGTTAAAACAATAGGTTTTTTTTGAATGGCAAATGTTTATTATGCACAATTTTGAAATTAAAAACTAACTGGAAATATTTGCTGTTATGTGTGTTCAAAAATATACAGTATAAATATGATTTATTTTCAAGAGGCAACTATCTTTTATTTATTTAAAATATTAAGTAAATTAAATTAATTTATAGCATATATTAACTTTTGTATCCTGAATTTTTTCAATTGGAATTTTTTTCAGTTTTTATTACTCATCACATATCAAGACTATATAAATTTTTGTAAGCTAAATTCATTGGGAGATAAGATATTTCTACTAATAGTGTAAAACATATTGATTTCTAACTAAATCATGTATTTTAAATTCTATTTTAAGATTTACTCATTTTTATCCGTTAGTTGAATAATTTTATTAAATAATTCTGACGTTCTAACTGATATATAGTGCAATAACAACAAATTATAAAATTTTAATAAGTGTGAGATTACATTGCTCCCTTTCTCTAGCCTCTGCTTACAGTTGTTAAGGAACTGGATCGTGAAGAATACGGTGTTCCCGATTCTGCCCTTCATGTTGTAGTTGTTGGAGCAAAAGATATGGGAATTCCCCCAAGAACTGGAACAGCAACGGTATAGATATTTATAAAACTATCTAAAAATATACATAATTGTTGCGTTTAATATTGCGAATTAATAAATTGGTTAGCATATACTAACAGATTTTATGATTTGCTTAACAAAGGCATCATTTATTTCATAGGTGGCAGTTGTTATTCAAGACATCAACGACAGTCCACCTGAATTTGCCAAGGACATTTACTACGAATTCGTTTCTGAAAACGAGCCAGTGGGTAGTGTTGTGACGACACTCACGGCTAAAGATGAAGATGCCGAATACAACACCAACATGAAATATGCATTTGGATCTCGAACAAGAAATGGTAATGACTCTTTTACGTAATAGTTACCAAACATGAAAACTTACTACGCCAAACATGAAAGCATTACAAGTAGTACTTCCAATATTGTTTACGAGTGTAATACTTCAAATCCTTAAAATGAGGTCAATTTTGTAATTATTCTATTTGAATGTGTTAGTTTTAAACACGTAAATGTTGTAAGTGCTTTAAAAAATTTCTCTTTTCTTTATGGTAATTATATTCATGTAATAATTAAATAATTATATATATGTAAGGGTAAGTAGTTATAACATATTTCATGAAAT
This sequence comes from Latrodectus hesperus, assembly GCA_037975125.1. Taxonomy (NCBI): domain Eukaryota; kingdom Metazoa; phylum Arthropoda; class Arachnida; order Araneae; family Theridiidae; genus Latrodectus; species Latrodectus hesperus. The sequence goes on along the minus strand of CM075850.1, from coordinate 55,262,898 downwards.
GAATAAAGATATGTGTCATGTTGTAAAATAATAAAGAAAATTGAACTGTAAAAGAGCTAAAATACTTCCAAAATACTTAAAAATTTTACAGACAATTCAACAGATTCAACACTATAATAAAGTTAAATTTAAGCAAGTTAAAAAAAATTATTTATCAATAACTGTCAAAGTATAAAAATTAAGCTTTCTTAGACAAATACCATTTTATTAACTGTTAACCAAAATTATAAAAAATATTATGAGTATTACTTTGTTATTAATTATAATACCACAAATTAAACTAATTTGTAGCATTGTGAAGTAAAAATATTATATAACATATTACCCCCATATATTATACGCATATTTTTTTCAAGTTAATGAGTGTATTTTAAGAATGATATTATTACTTGAAAATTTAACATATGAAAGAATTCCAAAATGTGATATATATAATAGAATAAAAAAGTAATAAAACTATTCCTTTTTATGATATTTATTATTTACTTAAATCCTTCATTTAGTGTCACAAAAGTTTAAATGGATGAAACATTAATTTTTATTTCCTGTACCGCTGCCAATTTCAAGTGCATCAAGAAAGTTTCATTTCTGCTAATTATTTATTATCGAACTTATATATTACCTATATATTCCTGTATACTTATATATAGAAGAAAAATATAATATTGTAAATTTAAATTACTGGAGTTACATAAATTAGAAAAAAGTTTCGCTATGTATGCAATTCAAAAAATATTATTATATGTATTCTTCATGTTATTATACATCCTATATGCATACATATTTTTATATTCTTGGGCTAGGATCTCAAAATAAAATTAACTTTTTCGAAAATAAAAATTGTCCATAAGCACAATACTCTTTTGAAAATCTCATTATAAATTCGAAACTACATCATGAGTTTTTTTTTGGCGGAATACGTACATTTCTCTCTCATGGTGTACTTAGCTATTCTCTTGTGTAAACTGATGATTTGTAGACAAGAATTTTCCTCTTGATTTTAAGATGCCTGAAAATAAAATTTTAAAAGTGTTCATTTTTGTGTTTCAGTTCCTTTCTTCATCGATCCATTCACTGGAGCAGTGAACGTATCGCGAACTCTGGATGTGTCTGAGAGCAGGGAATACAGCATTATAGTGGAAGCTTCGGATGGATTATGGAAAGCAGCGGTAAGTGCGCGTCCTTTTTCTGTGGCTGAAACAAATCCTCAGAGTGCGATTTTTAACTGTGAAATATATAAATTTGTTTTGTTGTTACAAAATATCTACAGATGATTTTTATATATGTCGATAACAAAGTTTGTTTTTATGGTCCTGTGTTCCAATATATGTGCATTTAAATATAAACGGTATATATAAATACATATAGTATGTTTATCAGGGTTTCAAACTATTTGAGGAAAGTCCCAAGTTGCCATTTTTTAGGATAGTGAATCAACCGCAACCAATACAATAAACAATCAGAACTTGAAAAATGAAGTTAAGTATGTGAGATTATATCAAAAACTATTATACAATTTTGATCAAATAGCTAAACATTACTTTCAGTTGAACAGCATTTAACAAATCATTTGAGACCAATTATTGAATTTGAAGAGTCATCTTACAATAAAAATTAGAGATTAAAAAATGTTTGGTCGATTTATATTGTTATAGATTTCTATACATGTGGTATTTTTAATTTTGAGTTATATTCATTTTCTTAATGATAAACAACAGAGACAGTACGAATTATGCTTCAAGAACATTCCAGAAAGAATTCTATTATCAATATACTACCAAATCCGAACCAGATTAGGTTTATAATAATAATAAGAGACAACAGGGAACTAGACTAGTCTAACTATATCGTTTGCATTAAAACTTATTTTCTATTATTCAAGTATACATGTCCTTCATAATTTAAATTAAGAAAAATCATTTTTGTAACGTATTTTAAAAAATCCAAGATCTTTTGTTTTCAAATTATAAATTAAATACTTATTTTCAAATTAATAATTCGGAGTGGGCTCAGTTATTTTTATTCCAGATATTAATTAAGGAATCATTTCTTAGATTCCAAGAATAAAAAAAGATTAAAAATTCAAACCTTTTTTCAACTTAAAATATTCCTTTCGATTTCTTTATTCGTCGATCTGAATATTTGATCTTTAATTGTATTCTTTAAGGAAGCACTCATAACATTTTTACTGTTAATAATTTTGGAAACTGAATTATAACAGTATCTTAAGCGTTTTGTTTATAAAGAGTTAAATTTATCACATTGTGCTACTCTGACATTAACTCTGGAAATCAGTTGAAAAAACAAAACTGGATTATCTAGACTATGAAAACAAGATGTAAATAATATCCCATCTGTACTTAATTAAATTTAATTTGTCAATGTTCGCATAAGGAAATTTTCGTTAAATTTATTTTAAAAAAATTATTCTAGAAGGTAATTATTTTTAGAAAGTAATTATTCTTGTGTTGAAGTTAATTGTTTGATTTTAGTTTCTCATATAACTCTTTCTATATTGATAACTCTATTAGATTATGTTAGGTTAATAATAAAAGTCACGCTAATGTAATTGTTTGATATTTAACTGTATCCGTAGACTACTTTGAAGCTGTTCGTGAGGGAAGCCGAGGAGAGAGACCCCCTGTTCGACCAACAACACTTCCGATTCGCCATTCCAGAGAACATGGCCGGTGCTTTCGTGGGTCAAGTAGAGTTGAAGGAACGTATGCACCGTAGCAACAGTATGATGCAGTATAATATTGTCAACAATGACGTTAAAGGCATCTTTAACATTACTAAGGTATATTTAGAAAAGCTTTTAAAATTTACTAAAAATTTTTTTCTTATTTAACAAGAATAATATAAAAAATTCAAAAACAAGGATCAAGTGAAAAAAATTGATTTTTTTATAGCTGGACTTCCGCGTTAATTAATGTATTTGTAAATTTGAGTTCTTAATTTCAAAGACATGAAACATCATATTATAACATCATATTTTAAAAATTCATTTTATCGAAATTTAAAACTTGTCAGGTAGGTTAATGGATACTGTACGAGAATTGGTTGAAAGATTGATTTTTGAAATTTGATTTACTTGATGCAGGAAAAAAACCATCCAATGCAATCAATTTCAAACATTTATCATTGAGTGACAGATTAAGTCTCTAATCATTATGAATAATTAAATTTTATTTTAAGATGGGTTCAAATGTGACTTAAATATAAATTTCTAATACATGAACTAGATAAATGCTCTTCATTGTATAAACAGTGATAAAATGAATTAAAACTTTAAATATTTTTTACTCATTTAGCAAAAAATAAAAAATAAAAAATTAAAAAAGCATTAAATATTCCTAGAAAATACCTAGAAAATGTCTGACATTTTTTTGATAATTAATAATACTTCACTGAAAAAAGATTAAGACTGACTCTGTTACAAAAACTAAAGGTAGCAATATAATTTGATGGTCTCGAAGTCAAAGCTTAAACACAAAATTAATAAAAAAACTATTAATTACTTACGCTTATCAAATTTATTGGAATTAATTAAATATAATTTAAGAGGTTTAGAGAGTGATAAATCTATTTAATTTTTCAGTAATCACCGTGAATATTTTCATGGTTTTTTAAACCTTTCTTTTATTAAATTCCTTTTCATTTAATATAAAATTAGCTTTTAAGAGTGTTAATGAAACAAATCACTCCTGCATTCTTAGCTCTTTTTTATGTAAATAATCGATTCATAAGAAACAATAATTAAAATGATTATTTTTCTTCATTAATCGCCCATTTCTGTCTTATTTGATATTTTTTTATCGATTCAACATCTCTAGTCACGGAATTTTCTTCTCAATATTTTCTTAATGCATGAAATACTTCAAAAAGTTATCCGTTTCCTATAAGGAATTCATTTATAAGCGAAGTATTTATTAAATCTGCACTGTTTTTTCATGTCCTGTCAATTTTACATAGCTATGTAAATTGAACAATAAATAATTGCGCAAATTTATATAAGTTTTTGTCTGTGAAATAAGAATGATGAGTAAAAAACTTAGAACATTCGATTTTCAATGAAATATTTTTAATTATGATACGCAAGTCTTAAGAGAACATTATACTTATTATTTACACCGTAAATTTTTATATATATTTTTAGTTTTAATTTCTTCGATTCCATTTTAAAATTTTAGAAGTAATTTATTTAATCAAATTTTGAACTGCTGAAAATATATCTTAAATTGTTCTAAAAAGTTTAGGTATTTGATACCATTCAAAACTAAATTCTAGAAATATAATTTACAATGAATGGGAAAATTTGATTTGCATTTGTTTATCTTATCTATATAATCATACATATCGTATAAAGTTATCAAATTTCTTGCAGAAAAAATATTAAGGCCAATCATTCCTGTATGATTTGGGCAAGTTTTAAAATCATTAGTTTCTTTGGTAAAATTGACTCCGTCTAAAGTGAATGTTTTATGGAATCCTGATATCCTAAAACTTTCTTAAGCAAATTAGCTAGTCAAGTTGCGAAAAATGTTTGATTATAAATGAAAAGAAAAATTAAAACTTATTTATGTCAAAATTAGTTATATCTACTGCTTTCGTTACAATTTCGATCCCGAAAGTGTTTGATTTGATCATTTTTGCAGGGAATGGGTCAATCAATTATGATCTATAATTTAAAAATGCTTGCAAATTACTGCAAATATTTGCATGTATAACAGAAACTCATTAACAGTTGAAATGAAAAACAAGAGCTCATTTATTCAGTCACTAGATCACTTATGATGATAGGGGGATTAATTCACATTTGCTCATTTTATGTTACTTTTCCCAATATAAAAAGATTATTGTGTGAATAAATTAAAAATGCATATCAAAATTCCAAATTTTCCTCTCTGGGTAGTGAGAAAATAAAATAATTTTAGCTAAAAACGTTTCGAGAAAATTGCACAGAAAAAATATGCCTTTGATTCGCTATTTTCTCATATTTTTGATATTAATAAAGGCTTACAGAAATCTTAAAGTTTTTTTTTTATATTTTCAGGAAGGAAAAATTTTCACAAAAGTTGGACTCGATCGTGAAAAGAGAAGTCAACACACTTTCACCGTAATGCTGGAAGAAAAGAAACCATCTACTAAAGTTGTAAGTATTTTTCTTTTTCTCATATATTCTCTTCTATGGGTGATTTAGCAAAAACAATACCATTGATAAAAATGATTTCTCTTGCTTTTTTAAAAGCTTTAATTAATTAAAAATAAAAACAGCTTAAAATGGTAAGTTTTATCTCGCGATTATAAGTTTTATCCCGTGATATGCTTTAAGTGCTTTTATAGAAGTGAAAAATATTTAAATTAATATGAAATGAGAAAATTTCATTATGAACTATCAAAAAGGTAAATATTATGAAAAGGTTTTCATTTTTTGATAATGATGGCGTACGAATATCAGTTTTTCTTTTATGAAGGTTTTATACCAGTTTAGCAAAAAAATTTCTCAGAATCTTGTATCATGTTTAATGCGTTTTTGCAAGTGTAAATATTTTGGGAATGTAAACATTCGCTATTACAAAACCTTACACTAGATTATATCGCAAGATTACGAACGGGTTATTTGATACATACTATATCACTGCCGAAGACAAGCACAAATTTGTAAGTTAATTATGGTAACATAACTAGTTATAAGATTTGTCGCTCAAGAATATAGATGTTGAAAAGTCATCTTTTAAAAAATGCTACACTTGCATTTTAAGCCATATTGTGAATTATATGATTCTTCTTATACCTCAATCTGAATTCTCTTGAATAATATTTTTAAAATGCTCTTTTCAAGCTATTAATTTAACTTTACGATTACTAAGTTATGCTACAGACCTCTAAAATATACTGAGGTGTTCATAATATTAAAAATTTTGATGTTCTCTAGAAAACAGGTATGGAAAATTCAATAAAGTAATTTTAGAATTACCTTATAAGTGTACAGTATTTTTCATTATGTAATTTAAAATCTAAATGAATATTTTTATGCTAAGGAACAATGGAAGCGTATGTGCATGTTTGGAAAATCAACCAATTTAATTTCCTTGTTGCTGAAGAGGACACAGTTTTAATAAAAAATAATGAGCATTCTTCTGCGCATGAACAGGTGGTAATCTGAACATATCTGATATTTTAAACAAATGACATATTAGTATCAGTAATTTTTGTTTTTACTGTGAGAATATCAAAGATGACAATGATAACACATGAATCATCAGAACTTGTAATAATTGGAAATAGGCATTTGAAAGGGTGATAAATATTTTAAATTACTTATTGAAATGAATTAAGGAAATTAAAGCATGAGAAACATACTTTAATATATTGCATCATTACGTATGTCTAGGTTTAGAATTTTAATAAGACCGACTTTGCTGCTTTAAAATTATGGAATTAATATTAAGTTATGAATATTTTAATCGTTACTGTTTAATATTTCTATGGTTATCAATATATCCATTTGTTTATATGCGAGATTTGTCATTTATAATCTATTGACAATGCTTTTTAATATTTTGTTCATTGTTTATATTAATTTTTTCAGACTGTGTGTGAAGTAACTGTCGAAGTATTGGACGTTAATGATGAGATCCCGACATTTCAACATTCTTATCAAGGATCTATAAACGAGAATGCACCTTCTGGAACTCCTGTAACCGTGGTAAGTACAGTTAAAAAGTTGCATATAAAAATATAAAAAATACATTCGATATTATACAAATGTGCTAATTTAAATATGTACTAAAGAAAATTAATGTGTATATTACGTAACATATATGTATATAATATTACTTAATATGTGTAAAACAATAAGCATATGATTTATTAACTAGTCACAAGAAACCAGAAAAATTTACTTAATAAAAAAAAACGAAATATTCACTGTTAGATTAAATTATTCTTAGTTTAAGTATTTCGACTTTCAGAGTTAAACATATTGGGGTAAAATTGTTCTATTAAGAAAATGTCTGTCATAGGGAAATTATAGATAGAAAATTTGAAATAATTGTTTTTATTGCTTATATACTAAATCCTAATTAAAAAGCATTTAAGTGTTTCCCATTAATGAGTCAAAGGTAATTTTATATGTACAAAAAGTATAACTTTATATATAAAATGATATCTAAAATTAATGTATTGGTTTGAAATATAATTTATTCAGCCTTATTGTTAATATAAATGTTCAGTCTTATATTCTTTTGAATCAAAAATATGTTTCTATTGAGTTTGAGAAGCATTTGCTCAAAATTTATTTAATTTTATTTAAATCTTAAGAATTATCATTGTATTTTGTTATCAACAGTTAAAATAAGTATCTAAAATATAAATTGTAAGCAAAATATATGAACAAATTCCTTTTTTAACTTCATATTTTAAAGGAATTCAAATATTTTTAATCTTGAATATTAAGTGTTTATAATAAACTTGCTGCATATTAAATTTATATAGATATTTTTGTTTAAATAAATTTAAACTGTTTAATTAGAAATTATGCTATGAAAATTAAAATTAAGCTCTCTTGCTTTCATTCCCCAGGAGCCTCCAATTTCAGCAGTGGATAATGATAGTGGTAATAATTCTGTCGTTCGATATTCCCTGAGTGGTCAAGGTAGCGAATTGTTCAAGATATTAGAAAGTGGTCAGGTCATTTTTAACTCTCCTGATCCAATTTTAACTTTGGATAGGGAAAGAAAGGAAAGATATGATTTACAGGTAAGACTGAATCTCTCTTCAATAAATTTTGTTCTGGTAAACTTTTGTTTAAATTATACTTATAAATAGGTAAAACAAATTATATTAATTTATCTATGATTTTTAGTATACTAAAAAGTAGTTTTGTAATATTTTCCATTCTTTGTGTTCATTAATTATTTAAATTGTTTATTTCTATTTCCCTGGTACATTTTTTTTTAATTTCATAAAAAAATTTATGAAACCGAGTTTTGTTAATGATTTAAACCAAAGTTTGGATTTTAATTATTTTATATCAAATCAAAGAAACAGTGTGTGTAAAAGTCTAAATCTGTTAAAAATTCTCAATATTTTATAAAATTATTTTATGATCCGATTAAAAATAAATAAGATTGCGAGAAAATGAGTTCTTAATATTAAAAACTATGTCCTTATTTTTAATAATTTTACGTCTACAAAATTTGTTTTAGAGGCAATTCTTTAACGTTAAGATATCTTTAACATTTCATTGTTAAATATCTTCTCTAAATGTATACATTAAAATAATAATTTTCATTGCTTAGTCAATAATTCTATGGCTTTTGTGAAACATGCATTTTACCTCATTAAATGATTTCCAAACAATAAAGGAGATTTAAATGTTGAATAAATTAAAATATATTTTCTTTCATCAGGAAACTTTTTAAAAATTTTGTTTTATAACTTCATATTCTGATATTCTAATGTTTTATTTATATATCCTCAGGTTACTGCCACAGATATGGGCAATTTAAGTTCATCAACTTATTTAACAATCAACGTAGCTGATGAGAACGATAACGCTCCAGTTTTCCAACATGGACCACTCAGAGTAATGCTCCCGGAAACCGCTCGTCCTGGATCAAAAATTGCAGAAGTGTCTGCTCTAGATGCCGACGCCAAGGGTCCAAACTCTAAAGTGGAATATATTATAACAGCTGGTGATAAGGGTGACGTCAGAATTGATAGAGCCACAGGTCAGTACCAAGGATTATACGTTTCGTTTTGAATTCGCTGATTTATCTTCGAGACTTTTATTCTTACATTGGTAGTTATGAAGTATTATAAATAACTTTAGTCCGGTAAAAATAAATAAGCTCTGTAATGATCAAACTATTTGCTAACAGATGTTATAAGATATGAGTTTTTAAAGATTATAATTGATGCTACATGATATAAGTTTTATACGATAATATTATGTTTGTAAACAATAAGCTGTCGAACTAAAAGTAAATACAGTACTAAAAATTATCTCTTTATCAAGTTTACACGTATGTGTAAAGGAAATGCATGAAAAAGCTTTGTATAGTAATTACAATATTATAAACATTAAATGACATATGCAATATGTGGAACGATAAATTTCCATTTGAATTGTTTACAATTTCTCCACTTTTTCATTAAATTTATATCTAGGTTATTCAATAATAACATACATTTTGTTAAATGTATGGTGCTCTATACATTGTTTATCATGTAACTTTATGTTATTGTTAATTTTATCAATTAAGTTATTGTAAAATAATTACTTGTGAAACAGTACTAATTAATAAACTGATTCTAATGATTTCAAATTCAGATGAAAATACTTATCTTTGGATACGTGATATTAATTGCTTATTACATTTACTTTAGTCATTGATTTTTTGAATAAATATTTGCTATCCATTATTTTAGTGAAATCAAAAATGTAAACTCTAAAATTTAGAGTTATTTATAACAGCACTTATAATTTTTCAACTTATTTTCTCAATAGGAGAAATCTATGTGGTAAGTACTCTGAGACCTGGAACTGTCTACCTTCTAAATGTATCTGCGGCAGATGGTAAAGGACTGGCTGCTTCGACAGTCGTCAACATCACGGTGGTAGACGTCAACGACCACAAGCCTACGTTCTCCCGAGTCGAATACAACTTCAAGGTTAAAGAGGGCAACTACAGTCATTCGAAGAAATCTTTGGGCATCCTTAAAGCAATTGACGAAGATACCGGTCATAACGGAATGATTGAGTACTCACTCATAACAACAACATTTGAACAAAGTAAGTGCCAAAAGGATTGTCGAGTATTAATTTTACATTTCTGACTACTTTTTTTGATAAAGTACAACATGATAGTTTTAATATTAAAAATAGGTATTGGAGACTTTTTCATCATGCTAAACGTAGTATACGTAGCAACGTAACTATAAATATCTTATAATATAATAATATTTCTACACTGATCAGATTTTCGTAAGTTGTATTCGTAAAAGTGATATTCATTTCTAAAAGTTTCCTTCTAAGTAGGCGGTCTTGCAACTGAATGATTAATTGATTTGTCTTCAGTTTAAGAGTTTATAAGTTCATTTTCTACGTCAGTCGTGGATGTGTTTTCAATGATTTGGAATCAAACTTGAACTAGGTTTCAATCAATTTTGAAAGAAAAAAACAGATATAAGGTTAAATAAAATATTTATATTTTACTTTTGGCACAGATACATTTTTCAAGATTTTATAAGATCCGAAAGTATAAATCTGATAACACTAGGCTAAGTTTAAAAATTTTACAATATAAAAATATCCAATGACAAGAACAATTAGCCCACAGAGCCAAAATTGTCTATAGATTGCGGTTCAAACTACCTTACAAATGTTTATTTTTATTTGGGGACATTACCATGATAATACAATACATGAAAATAAAACATCATAATGTAAGTGAACAAAACACTGAACACTTCGTGTTTTAAATTTCATAGTGATATTTTTAACACTGAAATTAGTTAAAAGCAGAAACTTAGTAATACACTAGATTTTGCCCAGAAAGCAGAAAATCAAAATGATCTTACACGAATAAGTAATTTAACGAAATATATTGATGAAAAAGGGTATGGTTTGTATTAAAATTTCATTTAATTTTACTGAAAATAAAAAAATGTTTTTCTGATTATTTAAATTTAATAAATAATAAACATTAAGTATAAATGTAAAATGCATTTACATTTAAAATTCGAAAACAAGAACAAATAGAGTTACAATTACCTCATTTTTAAAGGCGATAGCTCTATAGGAGATTTTTGTGAGGAAAGAATGACTTAATATTTTGAAAAGAAAATCTTCAATCCATGAAAATTATATATTTTGTTATATTTTTCTTTTTAAGTCATATTTTTCTCATACGAAAGTGAAGAGGAAACATACTTATTCATTGTTCTTGTCATTGGATATTTTTATATGGTAAAATTTTTAAACTTAGCCTAGTGTTGTCAGATTTATACTTTCGGATCTTATAAAATCTTGAAAAATGTATCTGTGCCAAAAGTAAAATATAAATATTTTATTTAACCTTATATCTGTTTTTTTCTTTCAAAATTGATTTAGAAACTGGTTAAAAATTGACACTTATGTTTTATCGGCTGTATTTTATCTATAATTTTTGCTGTTTATAAGATTTCTCTATATACCCATTTCAGTTTTAAAGTGTTTACTGCTTTTCAAAAATAGAAATATGGATTTCAAATTTAAAGGAGTCTTTTTTTATCTGTTAAGATTTTAGTTTTGAGATATATAAAGAATAAAGTAAGATGGAAAGGTTCCAAAAATGCTTAAAGATCTATAAATTTGCAATATTCAAGTGACGTAACTGCTCTTCTATATATAAAAGTTTTACGAAGCTTTCACTTGAATTAGGTAAAGAAATATTTAGATACGATTGGAAAACTTAAATTTTAAATCTAAGTTAAAAGTGATTATTCATACGACGATATTAAATAATTTTACAAATTATGTAGTTTTATTAATTAAGAAAAATCACTTTATAATTAAAATAACTATAAAGTATATAGTATACAATTATATTCTCACACAAAGTAATCTCTTTTTTTTAAACGTAGAATTTCCCTTTACTGTGGATAGCAAAACTGGAGAATTATTTGCTCATGGTATTATTGACAGAGAAGCAAAAAGCTCTTTTAAATACCAAGTTCTTGTAAGTAGTTTTTATATTTCTCTTGTGGTGTGTTCTATATTTACTGATGATTTGTTAATTTAAATTCAATCGTGTAAATTTTATAAAAGGCCACTGATTTTGGAGAACCACAACTGAACTCTTCTGCGGATGTCATCATTGAAGTCATTGATGTGAATGATGAGCCTCCTCGATTCTACACGGATCCTTACTTGGCGCATGTTCAAGAAAATCTAGATCCTGGTCAAAAGGTACAGTTAACACATCATTATTTCATCAAATAAAAGAAATTAGAAATAATGAGAACTTTATAATTATTAAACTAAATACAATTAAAAGCTGGAATTCACGATCTAAATATTAAACACAAATACACCAATGATTTAATATTATATAATAGTCTCAGCTGAAACAGCAGTAGAATAATTCCAGTGTAAATAACTTGACGATATTTTTATGATGCCTTTTTTATTATTCGCGCGCTATAATTTATACATTCGTATTGGCTGTTTGCAAATTTCGCTGATAAGGCATATATGCATGCCAAATGTGGTTGTAGTAGATGCATATGGTTTTTATAGGTTACAGTTAATGGTATTTTTGGCGGTTTCATATTTAGTATATTTATCCATTTCTCTGTAAAACTAAAATTATCTTAGTTTGCAATTTTCGTTAGAATTGTATATCATAAGCATTAAAGTATAAGTAGCATATTTTTCATCAGTTGGCGTTTATTTTACATTCCTTTTTTTATCAGGAATATATATTAACAAAAGAATAAATTAATAACAGTCTAAAGGAAAAAATTTCATTTTTATATAGCAATTTTTTCACACAAATCATAAATCTTGCTATGAATATGTAATAACATGTTTAAATTATCGTTTCCACTTTTGTGAAATGAAAATAAAGTAAAATTTTCTTTATTTACTTTTTCAAAGAAAAAAGGAACAACTTTTTAAAAATAATCTATATTCCGGAAATGAACACCCATAAAAAAGAAATGCAAATAAACCATCTAAAAATATATTCGTAAAAAAAAATTAAAAATATATTCGTAAAGAAAATTAGTTCCGCCTTGAGGATATAAAAAAGAGTAAATATTTAGATAAGATAAAGAGTTGGTTAAGTTTTAAATTAGAGTTTCAAAATTCCATTGTTTGTTTATTTTAGTGAAAAAGCTATTTTCCAAACTCGCTTCCTCAGTTACATAGCTAAAACATATTATCGCTTATTTTAAAGTATTATTGAAAAAAATTTTCTTTCTTTTGTGAAAAATATATTATAAGGTAATAGTGCTTTTGAAATATTGCCAAAGGTTTATTGCTTTAACTTCAATGTTTTCTTTTTATTCATTTTATTGAAAAATGATTTTAAAGTAAATGGGACATTTTCAAATTTGGCTTAATGAAAAATGTGTGAAGTAACTACACCAATATTGGAAACGTTTTATTTTTGTGTTGTATAAAGTTCTTTAATTTGCGGAAAACATTGTGTTTTTTGTAATTGAAAATTACTTAGATTTTTAACAAAATGTGTGTACCAGAAAAGTTTTTATATCTGTACAGAGAATAATATTTTGTTATGTTAAGACTAACATGAAAATCTAAATTTTAAGCATTTTAACGATAAATTATAAAAATATATAAGAAATTAATTAGTTTTCTGTGCACACAATATTTAATGTTAAGTATTTAAAGTTTATATGCACATGACTATCCTAAAGAATTCATTATTTCATATTCATTTGGTATTTATTGCTCAAAATTGGATAATATCATAGAACGAATTAAAAACACATTTATATGTGTTACATAGTAATATTGTTATAGATATTTCTTAAAACCCCTGGATACAAAGCACTTTTTAAGAATTTATTAAGAAATATGCAGGTTTGTAGGACAAATAGTCATGAATTTATTTGACCTGTTGTGTGAGCTGCTACTGAAGAAGAGGCTTATTTTTATATTCGTGTAGATTTTATTTTGGAGTTTTTGATTCCGTAAGTAACTTTAATTTTTGTCACAATTTCTAGATTTAAATGTTATAGTTTACGGCTAGAATTGTGTGTCAAATTGCATACCATATAATTTTGGGTAAAATTTGATTTAATTTTTTTATCTTAGAATAAAATCATATATCTTAAATTATTTAATAAAGTCTCTTGCAATAAATCAACTTGCTTTATCGAAACTTTATATAGACAAATAAAGCAAAAAACAAACAAACAAAAATTATTTATGTTCAATTATATGATATGGAGGAGTTTTATCCTCCCCAGTATTTGTACGATCATATAAAAACACATTTATTAATAAATAATTCCACATATTTCTTGCAATTTATTTTGATTGTTATAAACTACTATTAATCTAAGATGTTCATTTCTAAAGCAGAATATAGCATGTGTCATGCTTATTTTTTCTTAAAATTCAGGAAAACTAGTGAGTGTTTATCATTGAAGTCTGTTCAACGCTTATTCAGTTTCCAAAAAAGGAGAAACTTATGCTTCATAAAATTATTAAAATTTTAGAAACGTCTTAAACATTTTTAATAGCTTATTAAGTAATGGATTTATTTTTTGCTTTATTTATACATTTATAATCAATTTATGATTTTGATGTTTATATTATTTGCTTTTAAATGATGAATCTTATCAATACATATCAATTCTAAACTTTAAATTTCATTTATGGAAGGAAAATTACATATTAATATTTAATAATTGTTTATTCTTTTTTTATTTCGTTGTAGGTGACTCAAATCACTGCTTATGATTCGGATTCTGGAAACAATGGACTCGTGTTTTATAAATTGGGTGTTGGACACAATAATAAATTTTACATTGATAGTAAAGGTAAGAATCTTTTTGATCAAATCAAAGTAAATGTAATTTTTATGAAGTAAGAGATGAAACGCATTCATTAACTTCTGATGTAATTTTGTTAACTCTAAAGCAATTATAAGTTAAGCGTATGTAAAAATCATGAAATAAGTATTTTACTTTACTAAAATAAAAAAAAATAAAGAACGTCTGTTGTGTTTTTTCATTAAAACACAATCATTAAGTTATAGATAGAAGGAATATTCTATTACTTCATAAATATTGCATTAATAATAATGAAAGTAAAAATACTTGTTTGTCTTTCTTTTTTCTCTTTGCATTTTTTGGATAAAGTATTCTAAAAGCATATAACATAAGTACCTTATGAGCTATAATTTTCCTCATTAGAATTTGCATTATCAAGTTTAGTTAACTGGATTGAAGAATTTAATTCCAATCATTTAAAACAAAAACATATTGATTAAAAAGAGCTTGACGTGCTATTAGAACTAATTCCGGCTAATGGAAAACTGGAGAAACAGGAAAGTCATCTTTGTAATTACAATCATCTTAACATTTTGCTTAAAATAATAAATATTAAATTATATTCAATTATCGGCAATTAAGTTTAATATTAATTGTTGAAATTTGTCTCACTAATTTTTTGGAGTTAATGGATCATCAATTGAAAACAAAGGAATTTTCTGCTCAAAATGTAATTAATTATTATTTTATCATTTATTTTTATTTCAAAGGAAGGACTTTGGTTTGTTATATTAATTTAAAATAATTTTTTATTTATTTCATGACAAAATTTTGAGCCATTTAGTTGTTTCAAACGAACATTTTTTTCAAAATTATCAACAATTAAAAGCATTCTAAAGTAGGACAATATTTGTAACAATGCACATTTCTTTGCGATTGATATTTTATATTCATTTTAATTACTTTGATTCTAAGTCAGGATTTTTAAGTTATTAGTATTTTTTCTTAACTTCCAAGATTTTTCATTATTATATCCATCTTTTTACCATCTCTCTCTTGATTTATATTTACAGAATTCAATGAAAATTAAATGTATAGATAATAGAGTGAAGTTTTGAATTTCTCATTAATAGATGGAACAGTTTGGACATTATCAACTTTAGACTACGAAAAGCAAGCTTTTTACAATATGACTGTCATAGCTTACGATCAAGGTACTCCAAGTCTCAGTTCGACAGCGAAATTGTGGGTGACTGTCGCCGACACCAATGATGCAGTTCCTGAGTTTTCGAAAGCTGTCTACACCTTGGAAGTCGCTGAAAGTCGCCAACCTGGCGATACAGTGTTCAAGTTGGATGCAGGCAAAGGAGACTTCAAATATGCTTTATTAAGTAAGATTCTTGCTGCAGTTAATGAAAAAATTTGTAATTTGGCTAGTTTTTTTCAATTTTTTTAGAGCAATCTAACTAGATAGTGTCATCATATAGCCATTCTTTTTATTTAATCGTATATTTGTACGGTTTTAAAAACCAAGAAATTCAATACTTTGAAAATGTTCAATTATTGATTAAATTGATTTATTTGCTTAAAAGTAGTTAAATACTATAGATAACTGAAATGAGGAAGGTATAATTTTTAATGAAAATAAATAGTCGCCTCTCATCGATTTGTACAATTTAATCGTAATGTTAACCCAATAATGTACATTTACACTTTAAAATAATAAAAAAACATTTTAATAACTAATTTTAAATTTTATTATTTGGGAAAATCATTCCTGTATTGCATGAATTTTATTGAAAATTCATCGGTACATTAATAAACTAAAGAAAAACATACACTCAAAACTTAATTGTTGAGAAATTTTTATTTAAAAAAAGGCAGACATATTGAAGAAAGGCACATGGATTTGTATGACATTTTATTGTAACTACGAATTGGATTGAACATTTTGGGGATAAATTATTAAAATATGTTCTAAATATTCTTCAAAATCATTCAGATGCACTGAAAAATACAAATTCAAATAACAGCATATATTTTTAAAAAATAAAGAATTTTTAATTTACTTAAACAGAGATATTTTCCAAATCTTCAAAAATATTATCGATAAAATTATTAGCTCATTGGAGAATCATCCTTAATTTTTTTAATAATCTGGGCTGTATTCATGGAATATGTTCATGGACAGTTACTAATTTTATTATCAGTTCCCAAAAATTTTAATTCACGTGTTATGCTTATTTCAGATTCCGACGAAGTGGATGCTTTTGACGTAGACGCAAGTACTGGTGATATTCGCTTGGTAAAGGCTCTGGACAGCGTGCAACAAAGTCATTACAGGCTGCTTGTTGAAGCATCTGTTGACAGTGATCCTCCAAAATCTGACACTGCTGAGGTACGAAAAACATTTTGGCACAGGTGCCGTATAATCCACGATTAATAATTCTGAATTTTTTTGGCGATGAATAAATATTGCCAAGATGACGTATCGTGAAGTGCGCGATGACGTAAATACTAGAGTTATCAAAATAGAATTTTCTGCATAATTCTTGTAGGTCTCTATATGTATGACGCAATAAAAACGAAGTTGCCTGATACATAAGGAACGCCAAAAAATCGCTAATCTCAGAATTTGGCATCCTGGCATTATACGACACATGTGCCAAACATTTTATTCGATTCGTTGCAAATTATTCGTGTGTGCTTTAAATTTATGTAATTAATTTTTCTTTATTCATGCATTGTATCGAGATAATTATGCTACTTTTTGTAAAATTGTTGGGAAATGTTTACTTTATTAAAAAAAATTAACTAAACAGAAAAAATTAACTGTAGATGCAGAGAAGAAGGTATGTTTTTATCACTAAAGAAAACTGTTTATCCTTCTTAGGTATTTATTATTAAACAATGTTGAATTTATAATTCCATTAAGCAATTCATTAGTTATATTAACTTCAAATTATGAAAGCTTTCTCACTAAGTGTTACTTAACTGAAGCATTCTATATTCATCGAATTTTTTTCGATCCTCAGAGAAATTTTTTAAATATTTTTTCATTGATTAAGTATTCCTCTTAATCCTTATCATAGTATTAATTATTATTAAATGAACAATGTAATTATATGAAAAATATTTTTATATTTCATGTATGGATTGATCATTTTTTAGGTTAATATCATCGTCGGTACTGGTCATGGCGTCCGACTCTTCCCCAACCGCTTATATGAAGTGACAGTTTTCGAAAACCGATTGGCGCCATTGGTTGTTTTGGATCTAAATGCAACCGATGAAATCGCACACAAGCCAGTTCTCTACAGCATCGTAGGACATGATTACAATGGTTAGCAATGTTTTTATAAGTTAATTTCATTTAAATTTTCAACAAAATAATTATTTGTTTCATACGTATAAAACCAATCTGTCTATAATTTTAGTTGAGATGTTCGACTATATGCTGTTCAACTTTTTTTTAAAACGTTGTTTTCTACTTGAAATCCTTAAGTTCATAAACAGAAGTTCAGATGATAATATATATGAGATACTGAAAGTAATTTTTCAATTTAAAAAGAATATGTTGTAGATGTGTCAATATGAATATGGTGTAGATGTTTTTTCAGAGAATAAGCAATATTACTAACAATATTATTTTATGTATAAGGTAGTTGTGAAATTCTTATAAAAAGGAGTGCCAATAAGGGTGGTAACAGTGCCAATATTCAAGAAAATGGTTTAAAGAAGAGGGTGGGTGTTAAATAATCATATGTGCAAGAAATAGTGAAAACGTACTTCCAAATTGATAGTTTTTCTGACAGATTAGCGTTTATTGGATTAAAAATGAAATAATTTATGCTCAATTTATGTTCAGAAATGTTCAATTTATAAAACTTGTATAGTTCAGTTTTAACTTTTGATTAAATTATTAATTTATGTATATATACACAGAATGCGTTTATTTAAATAATATTTCAAGCTTGTTATTTTTAATTTATTTAAAAGAAGTGACTAAAATGTATTGTTTAAATCAAAAATAATTCATTATATCTGGACTTACATATATTTATTTTTAACTAGTAATTAATTATTTTAGTTGCGCGTTTTGTGGTAAAATATTTCTTTACAACATATGATAAATTTATCTAGAGGAATAATTTAATGCGAATGTTAAGATTTCCTTGTGATGATTTTGCATTTGTTAATACATTTCTTGGAATGATTGAGAATATTCAAATGTTTTTTGTTCTAAATTAATTAATTGCTAAAGTTTGTAGCTTCTTAAAATATTATTAGGACAATTAACTGTTTTCAAAATAAGTTTTGATCTGTATGTGTGAATTTTATTTTTAAAATCACTAAAAGTTAAAAAAATGAATGCTAAGATTATTTTATAGAAAATTGACATTTTTGAATAAATTCATGGCTTAATATAAATAATGACGGGAAAATATTACTTTAAACATCGAATATTGAATTATATATACATTTAAAACGATTTCATATACTTAAGTTCATCAGAGAATTAATAATCACTGATCGGAGAAATAAATTCAATTTTATTGAGGAAAGATCAAAAAAGGAATATAAGTTTAATGAATATATATCGGAACATAAGTACAATATTTTAGTATTTAATTTTGTAGTTAATTATCTCGGTTTCAATGATTTTTATTACTTAAGGTCTGTTTCGATTTCTCTTTTTCAAATTATTATTCATATATAAAAATTCAAAATCATTAATTTTTAGTAGTAAGTTTTTGTATAAATACGTTTCAATTGCAATGGAACACAAATAAAATTTTGCATTTTTTGAATGGAAAGTATCTTAAAAATTTATGTATACATTAAAATATAAATACATAAATAAGTTTAGGCATCCTTTGTACATAAACATTAGGTTTCAATTGTCTTCTAACTCTGCCTTCTTGTGTTCATAGGACTATTTGTGATGGAAGCAGACACTGGAAGACTCACTGTGACCGCAAGTCTGGATAGAGAAAAACGAGACCGATACTCTCTGAAAGTTCGTGCTGAAAATGTTGGTCGCCATCGGTTTGGAAGAGAAGTGAGAACAGGTCAGTTCGATTAGATCTTTTTTAAAAAAAGATTTTTCAATTTAGTTATAAAAATATTTCAATTTCCATAAAAAGATACATTGATATCGGCCTCTATTAATTCTAATAATATCGGCTGAATTATCCTAAATAAATAATACTTTATGGTAATGAATGTACGCAGTTTTATAGATTAATTTTGTGGAGAAAATAATTTAAGTAAATTTTTTCTATACATTTTTATAGCTTAATAATTATAGCCAAAGTACTAAAATGGTATGTAGAGTCCATATTGCTGATAGTGTGATTTTGTATTAGGAGGTCATTATTTGATCTTTATTGCTTAACTAATATAAATATTAGAGATCACACTCACAAATTCCCAGCGACTTTTTATCAATATAATATCTACCGACCAATGTATTGAGATCAACACAATAAATCTATTAATGAAAGCATTACTACTAAATTAAATTTTAATTTCTTGTTGTTTGGTTTAGAGTATTACGAGATTGAATACTTATTTTTTTATATTATATTAAATTATACATAATGTTTGGTGCAAATTATGTCTCATAATAAACAAAAATTACCAACAAAACCTTGTTTTTATTCAAATAAATAATTTGGGAACACAACAGGTAAATTTGCTGACCTGGAAAAGATATAAATGAGAACCCTTTTTATCCTGTCCGACAGAATTCAGAATGCGACACAACTGAATGGAGTCCGATTCCATTTATTGATAAAAGTAGAAAAAAGTACTTCTAGTAGAAAAAATGAAGAGGAGACTTCGGAATAGTTTTGGTTTTCGTTGCCAATTGAAAAGAGAACTTTTCCTATAAATGTAAAAAAATAGGACAAAGGATACTTTGGACCAAGGATTGAATAGTATAACACAGTTTTAATTATCCAGATTATTACTGAAGATGAAATATATAGGTATAATAAACCAGAAATATATTTTAGTTTCTTAAATGTCTGAATAAGCAATTTTATTTATTTTTTAATATAAAATAAAAATTAAAATTGTTTTTATTTCTTAAGAATTTTTGATAATATTTCCAGTAATAATTTTACGCAACTAATTTGTATTTTCTACTTCAAATATACATTTTGGTTTAATATAGAGGAATCTTAATATCTTTTTTATATTATTTTTCAGATATTGGTAAACATGATCTGTCTCATTGTAGAATGTTTATTACTTAAGAGTTCACACGACATTAAATATGATATTAATTTCATATAAAGAAATATTCTCAATTCATATTAAGAATAAGAAAGCACCTCTCGTTTCATCTGGTTCAAACATGAAACATAAATTCTTCCTTCAGTTAATTTCAATTTATTTCGTTTTGCTCTTACAAGTGTATTCCAGATAGATTTAGTATGTTTCGTAACTGTAAAATATAACACATATCTTTATCTTGAACAGATACACAAACATATGCTTTCTGAGGTTTAATAGAAAATGAGAGTGTGACTGCTTTTAAATTTCAGGTCCAGTTAGATCAACGGAGAGTTACCATCTTGCGTTCGATGAGGCTTTGGTCGTGATTGAAGTTGGTGACGAAAATGACAACGCTCCTGTATTCGACATTCAGGGCCGACCTATTGTGGCTGCTGTTCCACTGGAAGCATCTTTTGGCTATCAAGTTTTACGAATAATTGTAAGAACTTTTACTAAAATATTTATTCATTAAAAATCAAATCAGGTTAATTAAGAAATTAAAGTATTCGATTTAAAGCGAGATATAAAGATGCAGGAATTTTTTGATAACTTAGATAATTTTTGTTTTGTATTCAGTTGAAACATATTGAAAATATGATTTCAGAATATTTAGAAACTCATTGAGAATTTTAATATATTTAAACAAATAAGAAAGTTCAAATTCATATAATATTATAAAATATATGTGAGCGTTTTTAGTTATAAAATCAAGTAATTAAGTCTTAAAGATGAATTTCAAGCTATGATTTGCTCCATTTTTCCTTTTGTTTTATAAATATTTATACATGAATTTTCGATAATCTTGAATTAAGCTTTTGAATGATGTTTCATAGTTTTTAATTTGTTCATGAGCACAAGTTACTAACTTTTAAAATGACACCAGTAGGTGAAATTTTAATTAATAATATAACGATTATATATAGCATAACATATAATATTTTGTTTCTTTAAGTACAAACTTGAAATAATGTCACGTCACAAAAAACTGTAAACGAACAGAGAATTATTTGAGTAATTAATTTTAACATAAACATCAAACTTATTATAATTCTTATAAAAATTGAAAAAGAGGAGAAAAAAGAGAAATTAAAAATGTATCTTAATGATTTTAAAAACTTTCATATAATTCTTCTACATTTTTTCCTGAACTTTTATTATATAATTGTGAAATGCCTTTCTTTATATATTCACTTAAAATATAATCGAAATTTTTTCTTATGACTTACATTTACAGGATATATTAGACAATTTTCAGTTGTATTAAACTCGATAGATATTAAATTGACTTTTAAATAAAATTTTAACAGAAATCTAATATTATTTACACACTTAAAAGAGAATTTTTATGAATATAATGATATGAAAAGTTATTATTTATTTTATTTAATCATTGTTCGTAAAATAAAAAGTCAACAACTGTGTTGAGATGTTTTTAATTAAATGTTTTGTTTAAAACTATTTTTTCTAAATATAAGAGTAAAACATTTCATACTTAATATAGGCTTTATGGTATTCAAAATAACTATTCCCTAACACTACTCGTTCTCATTTCATTTATTTTGAACGGGAGAATAAAATGCGGGTCCCTTTATGTGAATACTGTCAGCGTGTTCAAAAAACTTTTAAATTTTCTTGCAACGTCAAAGGAATTTCATGTGCAATTTTCGACTACCAGGAAAAGAAATAACGGACAACATGAAAAGAAATAACAGTCACTTTGATGCGTGAGTGGGTTGTTGATACCTGTGTGGCTATTTTTATAACAGCATTATATCATCGCTATACTTTGCAGATGATACTCGGAAAAGAAAATAAACAAGATGCATCATAATAATTTAAATATTTTTATGAATGTTCATTAGTTTTATTTTAAATTATTAAAACTTTTCTTTGACATGAAATCATTTAATTTAATATTTCTTACTAAAATAGCTTAGCCGAAGTGAGCAAATTATGTGATAATAAATATCAATGAGATTTTTCCGCAATCTTTTACTAATTCTTAGCATTCTAATAACAATTTTGCATGTTTTTTACTATTACTGTATGAACTAGTTCTAGTTCATTTTGTTTGCTTGTTATTTAAATTATAATTCATAAAGGCATTCAAAAGTCATTAAGCTAAAAAAGGCTTGACTTTTAAAATAATTTAACGACATTGTTGTTAAGATTTTCAAAATGATAGATAATGAACATGATAACAATATCATCAAAAATAAAGGTAAATTATAATATATAGAGGACAATTTGTATATAAGATTTTTATTCAAAATCATTATTTTTAATTATTATATTTTGCAGTTAATCTAAAACGGCATTAAATAAACAACAATTCGTTTATCACTTTAATATTAATAAAAAAATATTATTATTTTTACTATATACACATCTAAAATTTGGCGGCATGCAAAAGTGCCGCGGCACAAAAATCACTGAGTTAGTACAAAATGTAAACCACTAATTATTTATTCAATATCTTCAGTGATATTGACGTAAAGATTATTCTTAAAATTCACAAAAAACTATAAAAAGAATAGAAAACATCATTTCAAAGGTAATTATTTTCAAATAAAGACTAATTTTTCTGAATAAGTCTATAAATCTGTAATAAACTTCATATTCAGACAAATCAATTTATCCTTTTTTAAAATTTTATAACAATGTCATAAGTCACTAAAAATTCATATAAAATTCTTATTTCATTCATTAATTTCTTTTTCATCTTTAGATAAAATAATATACAAATTTGAAATGTTCTTAAATGTGTAATGATTAGTTTAGTTTTTGTTAGTTGGTGTATTACTAATTTTTACAGACTAGAACTACATTAACCAGTAGTTAGAATTTTAATTGTATTTTTATAAAAGAAAGCATATCCAACTCGCGTTAGGATTTAAACCTATGAACTACGGAACTGAAAACAGATCACTACTGACTCATCTGAAAAATAGCAAAATGATGTTGAAAAAATTAATTTGAAATGCTTACGCATGCAAAAGTTATATTTAGATTGGAGTTGAAATCATACCATTTATATTAATCTCTATTTTTACTTTTTAATATTGCTTATGTTTCTAATTTAAATAAATTTTTATCAAAAAGACTTTTGTAATTGATACATGTTAAAAAAGTCATTCTTTAAGCGTGATAACTATCAACTGCCGGTGCTGCACATCTGATAGATTTCTTGTAAGATTTGCTATAAGAATTAAAATTAATTGTATCTATTGATTCAAATAAAAAGTATAGTATCTCTGTTCATTACTGTATTCGATAAGTTTTGATTGAAATATTCACTTCTGATTTAATTTAATGGAATTTAAAGTTAAAATATATAATAATTGAAGTTGTAGTATGAAATATTTTTGTACGAAATTCAAAAATAAATCATTCTTTTGTTTGGAGTTTTTTGTTTTATGAAGATTATTTATGTAAAAAAGATATCAATTGAACTACTATATTTTAACATATATATGAAGGAGTATAAAGTTCTCTTGAAAATATTTATTTAGCATTATTATTCACTTAAGATTGCTACACAGAATAATTTTTCCTTTTATTAAATAAGGCCAAGGATTTGGATGTGGGGTATAATAGTGCTATTCGATACGAGATCATCCAAAAGCAAGAAGACGCCTCCAGAAAATTCCACATTGATCCCGTCTCTGGTGTTGTTCGATCTATGATTACTTTTGCTTTAGATGGCGGAAGGATTTATGGTTTCGATGTCAAGGCCACAGACAGAGAAGGCAGTGAAAATGGACATTCCGCTGTCGCTAATGTATTTGTAAGTAACTGATTGGTCAGTAAAATTTTTCTTATCTAATTTCAAGGGAAATTGCTGCTTGATATGCAAATGCATGTTTATATATCCCAAAATGTGCGCGCGTGCGCGCACATTTTGGTATATGTATGTATGCATATACATATACATACATATACAAATACATATACATACATATACATACACACACACATATATATATATATATATATATATATATATATATATATATATATATATATATATATATATATATATATATATATATATATATATATATATATATATATATATATATATATATATATATATATATATATATATATATAATTATTATTTTTACTAATTTTTTAGTATAATATTTATTATTTATTTTAAAATTGAGAACTGTGAATTTTAAAATAAATAAGAATTAAATGAGTTCATAGCCAAATATATTTTAGACTTATTTTTAGCAATGTAGTTAAAAGCAAAGAATTTACTGTATTTTTAATATTGAAAACAATATTTCAATCTTGATTTGTTAATGCTTTTTCCAAATTAATTAATGATTTTTTCATAATTTTTCAACACCTATTGCATAGAAGTTCCAAATATTCTATGAAATGTAAAGATTTGTATATTTAGATATGAAATGTTTTTCTAAGTACATTTTAAATGCAGCTTTATAAGCATGAAAATGAACCGAAACGTTTTATCTGTTAATTTAAAATTTCATTATAATATCATAGCTGTAGTAAAATGATCACAATTCTGTTTTTGTTATTACCTTGTTTTATTTAGCTATTATAATAAAAACAACTAAAATATTAGACTATTCATATTTAAAAAAATTGCTTCTTTTCTAGGTTTACGTATTGCCAGAGACAAAGTTGGTCTTGTTTGTTGCAGGGCGAACTCCTTTGGCTATTGAGCAACATGTAGAAAAGATTCTGAGGTATTGCTTTATTATCAAAGTTTTAAATAAGTTAACATTCATTCTCTTAAAACCATTTTGCTAATTAATAATATAGATATATTAATATTTACTTAATGTGTGTTCCCTAATAAGACTGTAGGCTTAAATAATAAAAACAATTTGCGGACAAAAGAAGTAAAATACTTGTAAAAATGGGTTGATAAAATTTAAGCATCAATAAATTCAATGAAGCCTATAAAATTCTTAATTTTAGATCTCGAATACTTTTTTTATTGTGACTTATTCTACCCTCATCTTTAAATAATTAAGTTTTCTAATATAAAATGTATTCTATCTAGTTTTTATTGAAATTAATCTCAACTTTTCAATAAAAATATATTTTAATTATTATAATATTTATTAATTTTTGTTTTAAGCTGGTATTTTCATTTAATATATTTCACTTTATTTGCTTATTATGATATTATACAAACAATATTTCTCAGAAACTCTGTCATAGAAATTTTATTTTTTGTCCTTTTAAAATAATATTCTTTCTCAAAAATTCTTATAAAAACATTTCTTAACAAATCTGTGTTTCTCAATTAATTGAAGGAAATTTATATGAACTGAAAAATTTGTAGCAGTAACTTCCTGCAAAAGATATAAATTAGCTTTTTCAAAGAAGTAGCTTGCATATATTTTTATGTTTGAATCAAAATTCCGTATTTTTATTATAGATTTAGGTTTCATTTTTAGAAAGTGTGTTATTATATTTGCTTCCCTTTAAAATAGTTTAAGGTTATAACTAAATAGAAATTTTTAAATTAAATATGAGTTTAATTTTATTTTTAGTATTTTTATCTGATAGAAATTTAGCATTAAACTATATTAATGGAACTCAAGAATTATTTAAAGTAATGTTTGGATTATGGTCGAAAAATCCATTATTTATCCTTTTTTAAATACCCTTAGACTTTTTATTTTTGGTATAGTCGAGATGAAATTGCCTGCGTTAAATTTGAGAAGCACACAGTTTAATCATATAAATTGTTTTAAATTAAAAATACTTTTTTTAATCCTGAAGTAGTTTAAAATTCTATATCTCACACACTTAGACATTTTATTTCTACTAATAGTTAATGCAATGTCAAAAATTTGAAAATAGAAATAAATACTTTAAGGGTAACATCTGTCAGATAAATTTTGTCAATGTGCATTAATAACAATTTTGAAAAATTCTATTAGATAAAAGTTTGATTTTTGAGTTACATTTTCTCTTTATTATTTTCTATAAGATAAAGCATTCCTACATTATAGTGAATTGTAAAATTTTCAAAACAAGACAGTAAAATGCATTTCTTTTCACTAAATTTAAAATGAAGCAAATTTTTCGCTTGCTTATTATTATTCTTCGCTTACTTTTAGAATATAGTGCATCTATTTTATTAATTTGGCAAATATTACTAACGTGCTTGCTGTTATATTTTATGCAATATGCTTCAAGGATAATTCTTCTTTTTAATAATAAAGATGTCTAATGCCAAATAAATATTGAAAATATTTAAACACTAATTATATTACTATAGTTTTACAATAATATGGTTTAATATTTACTTCGTTCCTTAACAAAAATAATAAGTTATGATTTTAAATAATTTCATTCTTTTATTGAAATATCTTTATTCTTGTAAACGAGAAGCTGGAAATAATTTTTTAAGACTGATTTAAATTTTAATAACTCATTAATATTTTTAAGTATTTTAATAAACAGTATGATTTTGTACTTCTTTCAGTTATTTAAGTAATTTGACGGGCTATGATGTGAAAATGGCGAAATTAGAGCCTCACCATGAAGGAGAATATGAAGATAGAGAGAGGTATATGCTGTTTTAAGAAATTATAGCTAAACATTTTCAAGTTACATTTAGTGGCTTTAGTAGAATGATATATAAGGCATATGGAAACTAAATACAACAAATTTGGAAATGAATATATGATTATATTTATTGAATGCATTGAGTCTAAAAATAATAGTTTAAAAGTGCTATAGATTATATTTCTGAACAAATCTATATATAAATATTATATTTTGTTTCAATGTAACAAGTTTCAATTGTTTTAATTATTAATTAATAATTTTTATATTTTAAATAAAATTATTAAAATATGTTTCCTTATCAAATTAAGGCATTTAAGTGTTTTTTAGAATATAGTAATGTTAATAAAATTTCTTAGTTTAATGTAAGTTTTCTATACTAATAGGGATAAATTAGAAAATTTTAAATATTCCAATATTTGGATGGCTTTTTTATGTATTTAATGTACGTTTTTCTATGATATGTTGTAGATATAACTTTGTCACTTTAATTTTGTGTGTTGATTTGAATCAAATTATTAATCTGTAATAATGATTGTAGCTTTGATATTATCTTTCACCAATGATAACTGATAATTTTCTTTTATTTTAGTACGGATCTGTTTTTGTATGCTGTACATAAAGACACCAACGACATTGTGGACACTGAAGTTCTACTCAAGTATGTTTCGCTACATGAGGCTTATTTTTGTCATTATTACAGATGTGTTATACATTAGTTTTTTATTAGATGAGAATTTATTGAAGAAATTTTAGTCAAATAATTAAAAAAGCAGAAAAAAATTTGGAAGCTTGGTATCAATTTTTTGACACTAATAGTAGAGGGATAGTGATTAAAAGATAAAATGATAGGGTATGTTAAATAAAATAACTATATTTGATTTTTGTAAAAATTCAGTGAAAAGAATTATGCGAGAAAATCAAAAAAATTCTCGTTTGTGAAACATAATCATGTATGTATGTGAAATAAACTTGTCTGATATTTATTTATAAATTTCAGGAGATAAAGTGCTTAGTTTGCAGAATTGGTAGGAACTTATATATATTTCATTGATTTAAAATTCATAGGCTCTTAAATTTATAATTTTAATTATTTTAATTCTGTGCGTAGTTAAATGTATGTTTTTGTACAAAATATTTTACAGCTCAATTTGAATGGAAACATGTTTCAGAATTAACTTCAGTGCATAACTTAATTTCTCCATTATGTAGGAAAAAATATCCAAATCTTGTCTTTTTTTTCTGTGTAGCTCCCTGGAGCAACGTTCTGAGCTCATTGTTTCGAACTTGGAGAATTTCAATATACAGAGAATCCAGGGCGTGTCTGTTCAAGAAAAAATCAGTCAGATGGGAACAACAGAAATTGCCATTATAGCTCTTAGCAGTGTCATATTCCTTGGAGCTGTCCTTGGTATCGCTCTCCTGTGCTCTTCATGTAAAAAGAGGTAGGCGATCTTTGTTGATGTAGATAATTCTACTTATGCAAAAATTAAAATACATTAATTATTTTTTATAGTAAAATACAATTTTAAATTGGTAAGAAATATTTGAAAAATGGAAAACTTTACCAAGAATTTTGCTGAACATGCCTGCATTTTTGAAAGTTACGAAACTTAAATATTATATTATCAAATAATTAGATATTACTTTAATGATGTATTAGTTGAAATTAAATATTAACAAATGTTCACAGACTTATTGAAGCCTGGTGGCTTAGTGGTAGCATTTCACGCTCCCTAAGCATAGGTTCGAGGTTCGGTCCTCGGACTGGGCAAGGTCGACTCAGATCTTTCATCCCTTCAGTGGGTCGATAAATAGGCTGACCATCTAATCGGGACATATGCTTCGCACCCCAGGGCCTCTCGGTCACGAAACCAGAGATGGGCACTGTAGGCCTTGGCTCACGTGGACTATCGTGCCACAGAGTTTAGTTTAGTTCACAGTTTTATTAAATATGAAAATTTACATTTTATTTATACAAGCACATTGCATTTAGAAATTAAATGCTGTTGTTGTTGTCGTGTGCCAGCTAGGCTGTCAACATGGGGTGCGCTGCTCCAGTTTTCTAACTAAACCATATTTTGGTGTGGAGTCCGACTTCCTCAGTACACACATGCCATAGGTACTTGTTTATAGGGTAGGCCACCATTCACAACCCATTCATACAAGGAAAAAACAAAGACAGGATAGATAGAGAGAAAGTACATCCATGCCCGAACCGGGATTCGAACCCAGGACCTCCTTGTCCGCAGTCAGGTACGCTGACGACTAGACAAGTTGGGTGGCTGGAAATAAAATTATATATTATTTTAAGTCATTTATAAACTATTTTAGAACAGATTATCTTTTATTAGCTAATATTTTTTGATATAGTTTAAAAAATTTATGTTTTAATGTAGTTTTTACATTAGTGTTTGAATATGATATTGGACGACTTTTTACGTTTGAAAAGTAAATTTACTTTACTATATACATATTACATTGTTTGCATATAGTAAAGTATCCTATATTGATCATCCATTGTATATTTCTGGGAGAAACCTACCTTGGACAGGTAATTTTTACCTTCATAAGTTTTATTTTTTAAAGTATTTGAATCAATGAAT
Source organism: Latrodectus hesperus (assembly GCA_037975125.1). Taxonomy (NCBI): domain Eukaryota; kingdom Metazoa; phylum Arthropoda; class Arachnida; order Araneae; family Theridiidae; genus Latrodectus; species Latrodectus hesperus. Next base: position 55,232,929 of record CM075850.1, on the reverse strand, counting down.
ATATTTTAAAGCATTTATTCATTGCACATGAAACGAATGCTTGTATTTTCACTCCTTAACTGCCTTTCCATTGCTTCACTGAAGCATAATGTTATGATTGCAGATATGTTTCTGAATACAAATGGGGAGCAGATTTCATTACCTCTAATATTTAATAAACACATTAAATATTCCATAAATTATAAAAGCTTTTAAATCCTCTAAATTATAATAATTGTTTTTTAGGCGATAATATATATGGAAAGATTCAGTTAGCTAGACATCGCTCTATTTTAGATTCTATTTCTATTACGATGTCTAGCTAAATATAGACATCGCTCTATATTTAGCTAGACATCGCTACTATATAGAGCGGTATTTAGATACCGCTCTATTTTATTATATTTATCTATATTTAGACGCTATATAGAACTGACACTATAACTACTTTATGAAACCATTATAATCAAATACACATGTATTTTTTACGATATAGTTTACATTTAGATACCATCGATTATGCAAATATATGACTTCTTTCATTAAAATTCAAAATTGTAATCAGTGGAAATATCTCGTTGCATAAGATGATGTATACAAAGATGATGATAAATTCCGAAACTGAAATGTGTATTTAATCCTAAAAGATGATTTACAATTCAGTGTCACCATTCATTGCAGTCACATACATTTAAAATTGATTTAAATAATAATATATTTAGGGAAAATACTCTATGTTTATATATTCATTCTTCGATGACATCATGTCCAGTATTTTCATCGTTACAGAAACATTATAAATGCATGATTTGCTTAATGAATTATCGAAAATACAATGGAGTTAATCTAATTTAAGATTCGAGATCGAGGGCGATAAATGTTTGATGAATCGTCTCGAGTGAGAATGAAATTCTGTTCATGAATATGTTTAAATATCATGAAAGTTTGCTGGAAGATGATGATTAAAGGAAAATACAACATCGTTTATTCACTTGTTTGACAATCTGAATTTTAAATGTAGTCGAGAGTTTATGATAGCATTCCTTATGAAGAACAGTTATAGCATGTAAGACGACGAATCTCATTATAATTGAACATGAGAAAATGTGAATGGTGTATTTTTTCTTTGTATGTGTGATCCTTTAAGAATGTGTGCTATGACTTTGTATCTATGTTATTTTACGTACAAAATCTAAAATTACAAAAAATTTTTTAACATGTATTGTTTATTGATCAATCGAAGAAAATAGAAAAAATTGGGCCATTTTTTGAACTGCAGAGAAGAGAAATCGGATAAGTTTTACCCCCTTAAATTAAAAATGCCCCTTTCTAAAGCAGACATGCATTCTTTGTCTCACGGGACTCTTTTTTGCTTAGAAGTAGGGCTGGGCACTTCAGCGCAAAAGGTCCCGGGTTCGATCTCAACTTTTACTGAACAATGGAAGATTAGCTCTGTGTCTTTGTTTCTGACTTTCTTATCTGTCGTTGATGGTTTCCTTCTTTGGAATTCGTAAAAGTGGCTCATAATATTTGGAAAAGTCCTCTAAGGAAAGTAGTGAAACGTGTTGAATATTAAAAATCCTTACAATGGATTTAAGCATTAAAATAATCATTATGCTGTAAAAGTAACTTATCTCATGAAATTTAACTGTGCTGAAATAGGTTCGCTAAAGTAGGAAGGGTCATTAATCACAATAACAATGAGATTTTACTTTTTATCGGTAAGTGAAAGCAATATACCGAAATCATTAGGTAAACTTATATTAAATTTACAACAGTCTTATATATTAGATAACGCAATTATAGAATCAAGTAAATGTGGAGGATAATTATAAAGGCATTATTTATCAATAAAAAAACTTAACAGTCAAAAATTCAAAAAATATTTGCGTATGAGGCAAAAATTTGTTGTATACTGATAAGCTATCTATTTATATAAATTTCATCATTACGAATATGAATTGAAAAATTTAACTACAGTCTAATATCAACGTTTATAAATAAGACAACTAAATATTAATAACTATATTAATTTTTTAATTTAGTAAAATTTTTAACTCTTTCCTTTACTATAAAAATAAACAAGTATAAAATTATGGAATGAATAATATAATAATTATAATGGAAATAATAAATTTCACTACCTTTCTATGTACATGAATCTTGTAAATGTAATAAAACAAGAATTGACAATTGTTTATTTTATAACTTTGATTCTTTTGTTTCCTCAAATAAATTTCAAAAATTGGTCTTATATAGTTATACACTGCATTACTTTTTATCTACAAGTTTTACGATCTTGAGTTTTCAAAGTAAATTTATTGCTACATTTACGATGTTTTTAAATGTACAATGTGAAAACGTTTTTCTCTTTCTTTATAAAAAATTTGTTGAAACTTATAACTTAAATCGCTTTATAAATGTACAAATATAAAAATCAAAATATGAAAGAAAATATAGCGATAGAGATACTTCTTAGATTCTCTGAAAATATCGCTTTCTTATATTGATCCGAGATTTTACAAACATATGAATTTATAGTAAAATATGTCTCGAGCTTTAGTGCTAGACATATTTTAATTAAATCATTTAAAAATGTAAGAGCCGTAGTTCCTATAGGAACTACAGCTCTTAAATTTTTAACTCTTACAGATACTTTTTGCCGAATTTAAAGTTTTTAATTTAAGAAAAAATATAGTAAGGAATACTTGTATTCACACACAAAGAAATATTAAGTCGTTTTAATGAGATATTTTGAAATGATACCCAAAATATAAAATTACACTTGCACTATTTCTCTAACTGGTGAATTTATAAGTTTTAAAATTAAATATATGATGAATTTTTAATGTAAATAAATTTTAAAAAAAGAAAATAGAGTTGATGAATGTTGTTTTATCTTTTTGAATATATTTTTAATGTTTGTTTATTTATTTTATTATGTTGAATTAAATACTTTTAAAATTGTTTACAACATAAATTTTTTACTTGTATTTTAACTGCATTAGCTGGGAAATGATCACTAAATACTTCGTAAATATTTGGTAATTCCTTAAATATTTCTGTATGATTTAATTACAGATGATCAAGTAATATAATTAACTAAACTATTTTCATCAAACTATTCAATAATTTACATGCATTCACTTATTGAATTCGACAATTAGTTATAAATATAAAAAAATTGTGCTTATCATAAAAATTAAAACATTAATCCTTTATTGTTTTATATTCTCATAATTAATTCAATATTTTGAATTCAGTCAGATATTTTTTTAACTCGTAATTGTGCAGTTGTTATACTATGCATATTTGCAATTTATAAAAAATTAAAATTACATCTAACATCAAGAAACATTTATGATTAGTGGCTAATTTAGTAGACGCAAAATTGTGCTTATATTTTTCTTACTGGAAATTTCAATGATATATAATTCAATAGCACTAAACTTCATTAGTCTGTTTAATAAAGGTTATAACATTAATTTAATCGATATATGTTACTAATGTTTTTCTAGGAAAGTTCGACGAAGGCATACATCATGGGAACAACAACGGTTATACAACATTAAGAATCCACTTATGGGAAAAACTCTTGGCAATCCTTACGGCAGTAGAAGCACTCCCAACGGAACCGTCGATAACATAAAAGCCGCTTACGCCAATGGAGACCTCTCTGTGTAAGCTAGCCTAAATATTTCTGTTTTTTTTTCCACTAGTCAGCTATCAGAATAAAATAATGAACCACAACATATTTAAATAGAAGTGTGTTAAGTTACGTGGTGTTAAATATTCAATGATTAAATTAAAATTTTTAATAATATTTAATGATAATTTTCAGGCCTGATTATAATGATAGCTTAGATAATCAATCCATGAAACGAAACAATAGGAGGAGACAACAAGTTCCACCAGATGGCGCTTCTTCCCTTAATCCTTCTAATGCTAGCCCTAAATTTGAAAAGTACAATAAAAATGACAGTCAATGGTACGACATGAGGGATGGTGCGGAGTCCATGTAGGTACTTGTCATTTTTTGATTTTATCTTTTATCCCGTGCATGTACATCCTTATTCTAACTATAACATATACTTTTAAGTACATAAAGTATATGGTGTATATCTAAAAATATGAAGTATATCAAATTTGATTATTTTCCTTTTCAAATTAATCCATATATCCCATGAATAATTTTAATGAAATATAAAATGTAACACAAATTTTAATAAAGTAAACGTTCTCTAACTTTTCCCATTATATATATATATATATATATATATATATATATATATATATATAATTATTATTATTATTATTAACTTTACATCGGGAAGTATCATGGTAATCCAGGTATAATAAATTTTTTTTGATATGAATAGATATTTAGTTTTTATAGATTTAGATATATTTATGTGATTCCTAAAATATTAATGGGATTTAAAAATGAATAATACTTTATTAATGGATGATTTAATAACAATCATTTTAATTATGTCACGTTAGTAATTTATGCTAAAATATTCTATATAGCATTAATAACTGATTAAAATAACTTTTCTAACCATAATTATAAATGACTAACAAATAGATTTCATTTTTCTTTATGGCTTATTCGATGCTGTTTTTGAATCTATATATTATATTATTCCTAAATATTCCTGTTCCTTTATTGCTTATTAAAATTACATAATAGATTATTAATTTGGGGTGTGTCTTTCCAAAATTTAGCTGTATGCAATATCTTTCAGTTTTGCCCGAAAGCAAGTAACAAGGTCAATATTAGAGCAATAGTTCTTTTCTTTAAGTTATTCCTCAAATACCATGGTAGTAAAGCATAGTAATAAGGATAAGTTAGTAATTTACCTATTTTTAGTTATATTAAAACCAAATCAACCATTATTCTGCCAAATTAGTTTTATTCAGTAGAAAAGTTTGATGTTTTCATATAAATAAATAAATAAATAAATAAATAAATAAATAAATATATATATATATATATATATATATATATATATATATATATATATATATATATATATATATATATATATATATATATATATATATATATATATATATATATATATATATATATTACTCGCTAATACGAAACATTTTTCAAATTTATGGCTTACATAGGTTTGCGGCAATAAGAGTTCAATGAATTTTTACCAATTGTTCCAGATATGGTTTTAATAAATAACTTTTAATATAATGATAACTGTTAGCTATTTGTGTATTGCTCTAGTTTATTAGCAAAGATTCACTAGCAATTTGAAAATTTATAAAAATTAACTGCTTATCTGTATACTGTGAAGTAAATATTTATTCAAAGTACTTAAAATTAAATTTGCCATTCGAGATAATTTAAAAATAATTTAGCTGTTATTATGATATGACAATTAAATTATTAAAATCTTTCATCATTCTGCCTTATTTCATTTCATATCACAACTATATTTAATATGTTTTATTTTTTTATTTGTTTAATTTTTAAATTCCTTTCCGGCTTAACACTTGAAAAAAATATTTCATCTAATTTCGAGAAGTGAAAAAAGTAAAATGATATTAACTAAATGAAATATTTTAAAATAGTTAAAATAATAAGTGAAATTTTCGCTTTACTTTGTTCGTGAAATTTGAGATTAAAGAGAATTTTTAATCAAATGCAGGAAACTGAAAAAATCACAATACGAAACCTTTTAAAATTCATTCTTAATCTTCAGAATTGGGAAATGATATCAAATGTTTTTACAAGTTTCATCCTCTTTGTGAAGTAAAACATGTAATATAATTTGAGTATCAAATTAACTTGTTATTTTTTGCTTATTATAGATTGTGAAATAGAATTTTCAAAAATGTGTTATACCGATGAAAGAATTTGATAAATTAATTTTCTCTTTTTTATAAATATTAATTTTGTTTAATGTATATGTTTAAGCTTAATAATACATTTTCAATATACTGGTATCGTTATGAACTATTTTGCTACAATATCTCATATTTCTGAGTATTAAGTGCATATATTTTGATTTAAATCTAATTCATGCATATTGTATGTGAATCACACACACGCAAATGATTTTAAAAAAAATTATTGTTAGGAAAAGATGATTTTAAAGCTTCTTTAATGTTCAAAAACAAATTTTCTGGAAATTTAAGGAAAATTGTTTTTACGAATAAATGTTTGGGAATTATGAAACTTTTGCTGAATTTATTTGTTTCACCGCCTCTGTTTTAAAACCAAACAATCAGACATTTTGCGTTATATTTAAATTGGTGGTTTTTTTAGCATAGATATTTAGTAATAGTAAATTTTTATAAAATTATTCAAAAACAAAATGGAGAATAATACATTGAAAATACGAAATTTAGTATATATATATATATATATATATATATATATATATATATATATATATATATATATATATATATATATATATATATATATATATATATATATATATATATATATAATTACTAAATGAATATTTCACATAAATACTGACAAATTTAAAAAGTATTGTTTTAGAATACTTTTTAAATGTGTCAGTATCTATTAGAATTTTCATATACACATTTTAATCAGCTTTACTTTTCTAATTTTACATAGCATTAAGCATATCTTTAATTAGAAAGCTTTTTATCAATTACACAATATTTTGTTTTCGCTCGACTAATAAGACATATTCATGCTAAAAACAATTTTCTATTTTAGGACAAAAAGAGACTCTGTTGAACATTTTTGCTTTTTTTTGACTGATATAAATATGTTTAATTATTTTAACTTATTTTCAGGACATCCGGGTTTTCAGGGGCATCTAGGTTCACAAGTTGGTCTTCAAGGAGGAACACCAATCCAGTCACTGAATTATAATAGACATTTTATAAATATTATTCATGGACTTAAAACATGTCAGAATAAATCCTGACGAAGTGAACACACAGCTAAGCTAGCAACATTCAAACGGATATTCCTTTTTCTTGAACTTTCTCAACATATCCAAGATAAATATTTGCAGTTACAATGTTTAGATGAAAGGGCTTACCACAAAATAGAACCGTCGTAAGTTCTATACATTTGCTCAAGACTTTATTGCTTTAAAATATATTGTGGATACCCAATTAGAGGCACTTAGAAAGGACTATGAGTGTTGCCACATTTGTGATATCTACAACGAAATAAGTGTCTACTTCTGTAGAAATTCAAAGTTGCTATAACGCTACTAACCATTGCTGAAGAAAATATTTTAATAATTTATAAAGTGTGAATATTATGAAAGAAGCTTGATATTTTATAAGGCCAATTAAGTTTCTGATTTTCACAACACAGCTCTAGTTATTTGTATCTTTTTTGTGTTGAGAGGTAATTTATATTCGACATTCCATTTTTTGTAGTTGTGACGCTTATACTTTTATATATTTATAGAATGCACAACTTTCTGAGCATTGTATGAGATTTCTAAATTTACACTGTTCAATTCTAAAAAAACTTCTTGATAGATTAATATTTTATATTTGTGAAGCCAAACTTAATTTTTAAGTATTTAAAGTAGAGAATAATAATAATATTTCTTGAACACTTATCTTAATTTATCAAATATTTGTGTACTTTTATACTTTGAAATTTTATTTATTTTTCTACATGTAATTAATACTTAACAACTTACTTAATTTTAGAATTTATACTTTTTTACTATGATTTGTTACATTTTTTTTATTGTTTATACCGTATTAACTTATTTCCCTGTTAACTTTCTATAAAACACCACAAATAGATATGATTCTATGATGACCAATATTATTGTAGAATTATTAGGAAAATATATTGTCTCAATATGTAATATTCTTTTTAAATGATTGAATGCTTGTGAGTTTTTATTGCACACATCTTGAGAATGTTGTATATTTATAAATGATTTATTGTATTTGAATGTGTTTTACAAGTGAGATGTTTTGAAGCTTTGTACATATGTTTATTAGGATAATAAAATATTAATTCATGACGTTTTTTGATTTTAATGTTATGAAATATCACTGAAGCAGTCATTGAGTTTGTTCATTTTTTAACTCTTATGTTGTCTGACTTCCTTTTATTACGTTAAGATTTTATTTGCACTCTTCTTTTTATTCTTTTTTATTTTATCAGTTAAAGAATCAGATGAATTTAAAAGCAGAAAATTCTTATTTTAAATTGAGCATTTGAATTACATTGAAATTATTAGAATGCCTAGCACAATTCTTGCTGAAATAGTTGATAAAAATTTTACAATTTTGTAAGAATTAAAAACATTATTTTATTAAAGAAACTATTTATATTACTTAATAATATTGATTTAATTATAATATTATATTGTATCTATATTTACGTTTGAGAATCGTTTAGGGGATATACCTGATGATTTTAATTCATCGATACATTAATTTCATTGATATATAAAAAATAAATTAAATTTTTATTGGATACAAAATATATATCTTTCTAACCAACGAGTTAATTATAACTGTAAATTAATACTACCATTATAATTAATATTTCATACACTAATAGCTTATAGAATTTTAAACAGCTAAGTGATAAAAATAATTTATCTGCCGAAATTTTAAATATCAATTTTACTTATTTTATTCTGGCCACTTGTACTGATATAACACACCACTTTAATTGGCAACTTTTGAAGATTCTGATCTACTTACCCCTTGAAATATGCAAAAAAATAACAATAAAAACAATTAAATAAAAAAAGAATGTTTATTTTATTGTCACGATATGTGCAATGCAATTTTCGAGAGACAGAGAAAATTACAAATAGTAATCAATACAAAATTTAGCAAAATAACCTTATGTTGAATATTTTATGTGAAGGCTAATAAATAGTAATTGATTTAGAATAGAATGAATTTATATTTAAATATATATAAAAACACAATTTTATGCATAATCTTTTTCTGAGAATTTATACAATAAAAATATTCTGTTAAGCGTATTTTTTATATTATTAATTTATTAATTTTCTCATCCATTATCAGTAAAATGTTTTTAATTATTTTTCCTCTAATAGCCAGTTCTAGTATAAGTATAATCAAATGAGTTGCTAAGTAAAAATTTTCTTGCTTTGTTTCCAGAGAGTGGCTAATCGATATAAATATGTAAAAAGAATAGTGTGTTAATGTATATCTTAAGTTCAGTTACATAAAATATGATATTCATAATTGTTGAAATAATCATTACGTATTGAGGTAGTTTTAAAAAGTGAAACAGAAAAAAATTAGAAATTAATTAGCATAAATACAACTTGATATTGTCCAGTATATGTTATATTGGTGAATGAATTGTTTTTTCATCAATAAATTTTATTCATGATATTTTTATAGTAAATTCTTGTATTTTATAGCTAAAATATTTTGAATATAGGTTATAGATATAAATGTCCTAAATATTTAAAAACTGTAAATGTTTCAAAACTTACAGGGAAAATTTAAATAACGTGTTAAATGCAGTTTTCATCTCGGATTAATGCCAATGTACAGCTAGCTGTCTTGTGATATTGAAATGAAAATCAAAATTTATGAGAATCTTTCAGAAAACAGTGATGTCTTCATTGAAAGGGGTTTATTATTTTTTTATTTTCTAACTTAAAAATGTATAAAAAGGGGATGTTATTAAAATAATATATTCTGCTTATATTTTTCATAATTTTTTTCATTCAGAAATACATTTGCTATTATGAACTTTACATGGGTTAATTGCAAACTGATTCTGTCTGGTGAAGCTTGTGACTTACATAGTATTTCTCATTATGTTGTTGTGGCTCCAAATGTCTGACGAAGTGAGACAAGGTCCCTCAGATCATTGACCCGGAGGAAATCGAGGACCAGAAGGGGGGATGAGTAAATGTCCTCTCTGGAGAGTCCCAAATAGTTCGGGATATTTTGAGAAGCCTGCTCAGTTTTACTTATTTAAACTTATTAAACAGTTTTACTTATTTTTTATTATAAATTTAAACATTGATTTGCTAGAAAACCTGTTTAAATTTCAGATTTCTTCTCTTAACGTATTAGTCGACAAAATAGATCATTTATTCATAATTAATTACTTTTGATTTTGCTAAAGTTGATCTTTTTAAATCAACATAAAAAATACCCGTTTAAAAATAAGTTGAATGCACATGTATATTTATATGTAAATTAAAGGTTTATGATTTATAATTTTTGAATGTCAAAGACACTTGTATGAACTCTTGTACATAATTTTGATAAAATTTATGATTCATTTGCACTAAATATAAACTATGGGTTACAGTCTATGATATATGTGTGGAAAAGAAGACTAATGGTTGTAAAAATGTTTGGAATGATAAAACAATATTACATTAATTAAAAATAAAAGTATTACGTCCCCAACTAAATTCAGAAAGAGATCTTTTAAATATGGAACATAAATGCAAATCACACACACACATTATATTTTTAAAAAATTTTAAACATAAAATATAAAAATATATTATATTACATTTGTTCCTGGAATTGTAATTTTAGACTTTATATTAATGAAAAATTAATTTAATAGTTCATTTTAAAAGTAAAGTTACTATGAGAAATTTTAATTTTTAAAAATCTCCAGAAATGAAACAGTTTTTGACTTTAAATCTGTTGCTTTTAACTCCAATAAATTATAGTTGAATTTTAAAATTTTATCTGCAAAACCATTCTGTATTGAAATATTTGCATCTACACATTTATTTTAAAAGAAAGATATACAAGAGAAAAATTTCCAACTCATCAATTCTCTCTTGGAACATTTTTTATATTTTGTAGATGTGAAAATGATAAATCATGTTTCTGAAGAAAATTGCGAAGCGATGTTATATTATCATTATTTTAAAATTGATTACTCAGGGAACCTTAATTCAAGGGTTAAGAAAAACTGCTGGTGAACATTTTTATTAGTAAATGATTTATAAGTGCAATTATTTTTACTTGGAAGAAGTTTAAGATAATTTTTTACATCTTAAAAATAAGTTAGTTTTAGGACAATTTAATGTTTTTTGGACATAATTATCGATATAAACTTTTCAGACAAAATCATAGCAGAGATATTTTTTCTGACTTTATTTGACTGATGTTTTTATAATGACTTGGTATAACTTCTATCTTGTTTTACAAAGAAGTTATAATAAAAGGATATATATTTTGTAATTTATATATATATATATATATATATATATATATATATATATATATATAGGTATATATATATATATAATATATATGATATATATATGAGTATATATGGTATATATATATATATATATATATATATATATATATATGATATATATATATATATTATAGGGCAAATGAGAAAAAGTATGATATTAACGAGCAATATGGTAATTATAAATTTATTTGTTCATACAGTTTATATTTTGACATTTAAAAATGCAAAAAAAGATTTATTTTTGAAATTGCAAATTTTTTATGAGTGAAAATTTGTAGATCTTAAAAGAAGATTAATTTTATTTCATGAGGATAGTCACAAAGTTGCTTGGTTAAAAAATTTATTTTCAATTGCAGTTATAATTTTAATAAGATAGCTGTTTAGTTGTGTGTAAAAAGAATGATAAAAGTAATTAAGAATAAAAGGCCTCGCGGTATCATGGTTGGTTAGAGTGTTCTTCCTTACTATCGGAAGATAGTGAGTTCCAATCGAAGATCTGTCTGTCCTGTTCGCTAATGGAAGCAATGCAACTTTAAATTTGTCATAATGGCAATGTCCTCCATTTGAAATGATTCCTCTGGAGGTGGGCGAAATTGGAGGTGTGTTAACTGCTTTGAATAACACTATCTTGCCAACTACACATCTACCTAACTAATATAAGTTCAAACCCTGTTATTTTTTAAGATCTCGCTTTTTGTTTTATAAAAATACCCAGTCAGTTGATGAGTTTATTCCGAGATGAAACGGTTATCACACAAGTGTAAGCAAAAGAGCGCCAAAATGTGTGATTTTTTAATATCACGTTTATTTTTTCTTGTACTGTTGTATTAAATAAAATTGTTTGTTTCAAGTCTAGTTTCACTTAAAGAGTCTTCTGCTTAATTGCTGCTTCTAAATTACGATTACCAAATTTCGGAATTTTGATACCACACCCACTCGTTGCCCCTCTATATAAGGTGACATCTCTTCCGCCCCTTGTAGTGCGTAAAGGTGGATATCTGAGTAGTCGGGTATTATGCAACAACAACAATAATTAAGAATATGGTTTTTTTAGCCAAGCATTACTGAAAAATAGCCTATATTATTGATCCTTTACATAACGAAATACGATACTTGTCAAACCTTAAATCTTGACAACAAATGAGTTATTAATCTTCATGAGAGGCAAGTAAGTTATTAATGATGAATATGTTATACAAAATATGTAAATTAGGCTAGTTATTCTGAAATTAGAAATATTTTTAGAAGTTAACAAACAGTAAGAAAAACGTAATAAAAATTATCATATTATGAATAATAATACTTAACTTTTAAGATATTTTATACAAAAAATATAAATTGAAAAATATACGTTAAAAAAATCTGAATGTACAGGTATGAATAAATAAATTACTTCTAATGATAAGAGAAATTATAAGACTAAGGATAAGAATAATCTTTTATCAAGTGTTCTTTATAACATCCTAAAATTAAAATTCTCTGTCAGCAATCTTTCTAGAAGTTTACTTCCTTAATTTCATTTTATTTAGAAATAACAGATAATACTTGAATGTATACAATTTAATTAAAACATCTTGTTAATACGATATAACATTTGCTTATATAACATCATATTAGCTAGATTGAAATAATTAAAAAAATTTTGGAATATTAAAACTGATATTGAAAATTTAAGAAATATTTTGTTAAAAAGACTTCGAACATTTTAAATTTACAAATATTCTTTTGAATTTTTTATTAAATGATATTTATCATCTACTAACAGATTCTCCAATGAATAAATAAAGAATAATTTTGTAATAATATATAATCTGATTTGATTGTGTATGCTACTTTAAGCAATATACTGTCACTTATTTCACTTTTTCAAAAATTATTCATTTCAAACTGCATTTATCATCGTTTTATCAATGAAAAAAATGAAGAATTCAGTAATGAATAAAATTATGAGTCCCACCTTGAAAATAGGAAGGAACAAATCAAATTAGCAATTATAACTTCTAAATATTATTTATGATAATCTGTATTTAAGTTCATTTTAAATTTTTATACAATTCAATTTATTTTGTTCTAATTTCAACCACATGTGATAAGAAGGTGGAAGTAACAAAATAACCGGATAAAATCTATAGCAAAAACTATTCCATTAATGAGACCAATCCAAGTTAATTATTCATTTGACTTCATGAAATACAAAAAATTGTACAGGATAGCTATACCTGAGGTCACCATTTTATAGCTTACCCCAATGGTATTATTTGAAGTCGAAATGCACAAGCTGTGTTCCAACATACATCCTTGACAATGCGATGTCTCTCAAACACAGGTATTAAAAATACACATACTCTTCAGTTTGCGACATATTGTTTTAAAATAATATACGTAAAAGTTACGAAAAAATTATGTTGCTGTGAATTTTATATAGTTGGACAAATAAATAGAGGTATCATTTTAATGAAAAAAGTAACTTCAAAAGTAAATGTATTAAAAAACGAACCAAAAAATATGACATCAATGCTTAAAAAAAGAAACTAGAAAACTGTTTCCCATTTAAATCTATAAATATTTTAAGTAAGTAAATTCTACTTCATTCACGGTATGAAAATTTTAAGTTTTGTGTTAATTTGTGTTATAATAAATAAGGTTTTATAGAAATATCTAGTTTCTAAATATTTAAGTAAGAATACTCGAAGAAAATGAAATAATAATGCTTATTTGCTAAACGAATAACAATTTAGTGGCATTAGTTCAGGTAAGAATCACGTGATTAATACACTGAATGTACTGACATGAAATGAAACTAATGAAGCAGTTCAGTACAATTAAGTTGTAATTACTTAGGTATATAAACTAAGTTCCCTTGCTAAATAATCATCCGAGTAATTTAGTAATTCATATGTTAAAATGATTGCACTGAAGCTGGCATAATTTATAGTTTTTATAAATTTCATGCCATTTAAAAAATTTGAAATTTTCAACATTAATTAATATTAGCACAATAATAATGAATATTTCTTAACTGTAATTTTTAAATAAACAATAATAGAATTACTAAATGCTATGAAAAGTTTGAGTAATTTTGATTAGAAAACATGACACAGAAGGGGAAAATGAAGTTTCCTTTCATAAAGAACATTTTTGTACATTATTTGAAAAAGTATCGAAAACATTTTTTGAAATTATTTTACAGAGGATATTTTTTACATTGATAAGATTTTAGAAATGCATAAGTAAGATGAAAATCTGAACCAGCAATCTATAATTATAAACGCACAATGCAACGTTAGTGTTTCATATTTTTAGTTTATAGATTAAGTAAATTTTTTGCTGTAATTGGTTAAATAATTTTTATAACATTTAAATATATAAATATAATTCAACTATAATAAATATAGTTTAAATATATAATTTAAGTATTTAAATATATAATATTAAATATGCGCATTTAGCTCAAAAAGAAAAAGAATGCTTTTAATAATTTATGTAATATTGTTAAATAAAATAAGAATACGTTTTATTTTTTTCACTCTATAGTTATGTTATGAGCATGGAGAAGGAAAAGCTAATTTCATCGAGTTAAAGAGTACTTTGTTTCTTAGAATAGATTAAAAAAAACCCAGAATGCGATTCAACCTATTGTATTTTACCCCACACAGTAGATTAAGGTATATATAAACCTCTTCAGTCCATAAAGTTTGAAAGGCGGTACTGCATACGAATTCTTAAAATGAAGGCAGGACAATATTCTGCAACAGGAAAATTTGAAGAAAATACATGGCTGTAATATTGTTTAAAAATGTCTTCAATATTTGATACAATTATAGCATAAGTATGTATACATATAACTCTGCAATGATATACGAGAAAAAATAAATTTATATTGAAGAAAGAGATATCTTTTTTGCTCTGATGCGAATTAAACATTTCAAAGTGGCAAATAATTATTTAGTGTTTAATATTATAATTAAAAATTGGGAAGTATCAAAAACAAATTATACAAATATTGGCATAAGCTTTGTATTATCATTACATAATCTCAGAAAAAAACAATTAAAATCATCTGAATCTATGAAATAATATTCAGTGTAAAATATCAGCGTATGTTCTAATACAAGTGAAATTGGCAATAAGTTTAGTTTTGTAGAATTTACTTGTTAGTCACTCGACAGTTAAATTTTGCACTAGAAGGCTAATTCACTTGGTTTTACTTGGTTTAAAATAGACCGCGAATAACTGTAAATATCTATAACTGAAGTGAAATTGATCTCAAAAACTGATTTAATTGAATAAATCACACTAATCATTCAGCTGTAGGCTTGGTGCTGTGGACATGGGAAAATTGTATATAATATTTTAAATAAATATCATATACATGTTGTTTTATTCCAGTAGATGCAAATAAATAAAATTATCTTTATATAGACAGATAAAGATCGATAATATTTTCCCATTTAACTTTCTTAAACTCCAAATCCACGAATAAATATATTTGTGTGGTATTCTTAGAGTTTGCATCTTTATTAATTTTTCCGGTTTTGAATTTTATTATTAAAACTAAATTTTCTGACTGAAATCAAACAAACACACTGCTGGACAATTGCTAAGGACGAATAACACTATCATCCATAGCAACCACAAAATGAAAGAAAGCAAAATGTTGAAAATTAAAATAAGTGCGGGATATAGTAAGAAGAAGTATGCGTATGGAAATTTTTTTTCCACATCTGTTCATCACGTGATAGCGTTCATAAGAGCTTCAAAGGTTTTGACGCGTGTGGACAGTTCTTGTTTCAAGTCAAAGTTTTACAGGAAAGATTTAATAGACGAACTTGAAATTTTTGGCATGTCTTCCCGACATCACTTAGATGATTTTATGAGTGGCCGAATTAATGAAAAGATCGAAGAAGGGCGAAAAATAACAAATGTTGCCAGGAAGTTCGACATCGCTCACACGGCTGTGAAAGTCATTTAAAACTACTGGAATGTGTAGTAGGCGGCACGGGGGAGATCGTGTTAGAAGAACGACGCCTGCAGAAGACAGATATATCGTCCTATCAGCAAAAAGGAACAGGCGCACCATAGCTCAGCAGGTGGCAAATCAGTTTCTTGCTGCCTCAGGAAAGCAGATCTCCCGAAAAACTGTTGCCTAACGTTTGAGGGGAGGAGAACTATACGCCCGCAGACCTGTTGTGAGTGTTCCATAGACCAGACAGCACCGTACTGCCTGTTTGCAATGGTGTCGTGAGCATCGCAATTGGACTGAACAGGACTGGGCATGCGTACTATTCTCAGATGAGAGTAGGTTCAGTCTGTCATCGGATTGTAGACGCCAACTGATCTGGCGCGAGAGTGGTACTGCTTATCGTTCAGAAAATATCCAGGAAAGGGACCGATATCCGTCATGCAGTGTCATGGTGTGGCCCGGCATCATGATCAATGGCCGCACGCCCCTACATGTGGTTGCGAATGGGACTATGACGGGCCAACGATGCATTAATGAAGTTCTACTTCCTCATGTTCGTCTTTTCCGTGGTGCTGGCGGTGATAAATTTGTTTTTATGGACGACAATGCAACATGTCATCGAACACTTGATGTTCAGGATTGTTTAGACAGCGAGGGTATTCAACGCCTCGTTTGGTCATCACGTTCTCCATATCTAAACCCCATTGAAAATGTGTGGAATGCTTTGGGGAGGCAGGTTGCTGGTCGAAACTATCCTCCAACAAACAAGAACACTCTCATCCGTGCACTCCCAGAGGAATGGGATAAATTGCCTTAACAGCTGCTGGATAATGTTGTGCAAAGCATGATACGACGTGTGGAATGTTGCATCACACTCCACGGTGGACATATCCCGTACTGATACCTTTCTTCAAGGTGCCTGCTGACTTTTAGATGCATTGTTCCATTTTTCCGTATGCAGCATCAAATGAACATTTTTTTCTTTCAGATGTTTCACAGCTTTTGTACTTTTCAGAACAATAAATATTCTTTATTCTAATATCTGACCAGTGTGGCAACTATATTTTATCCTGCTAAGTCTCATGTGTGTCTCGCTTAATGTTATGCTACATTGCAATTTGTGATCCGTCCGTAACAATTGTCCAGCAGTGTACTTATTTCACTAGATGAGTGTAAGACAATAATAGATTCATTCAAATAATTTTGTTTATAGAATGATGCATACTGCATTTGTGATTTCTCAATGGTTGTGTCTCAAACACTTCTCGGACTCTTTTATCTTAAAACGTCTAAATATTCTCAACAAGTCACATTTATTTCTATTGATTAATACAATGAAATAAATAAAATTATTAGAAACAAATAGTATTGCAAAATTAGCAGATTTCTGAGAAAATTAAAAAATGATGATTAATTAAATAAACAAATCAAATTATATAAATTGCATAACATTTTTAAATTAAATATTTTAAAGTAACGTGATATTTAGCATGAATCTAATTGGAATTTTATGTAATTTTAAATTAATCTAAATGTACCAAAATGATTATCAACCATTCATTTCAATATTTCTTAGAAAGTTTAATGGAAATCTAATATGTGTAACGCATTAATAATAAGCTATTTACTGCATTCGTAATATTGAAGAATCTTTAAATAAGCACATACAATAGCATTTAATTGTATTTATTCAAGAGAAGATGCTATATTTAAGGAGTCTGAATATTTTGTTCAAACGGTTAAGGAAATTTAAAGACGAAATGCAGATTTCTTTTGCGACAACTTAATTTAAGCACTTTAAACATAAAACTCGAGGGAACGGCAAATAGCTTACCTTTTATATTAGAAAAAGAGAACCCTTCAATTAGCTTTCTAAATTAATGTCTTTAATTACTGAGGCAAAATTTAATTGGATAGCAAGTAACTACTTGGTAGGAACTCACAGATTCAACTGACAATTTTTATATATAAAATAAAAAAATTATCAAATACTTAACAATGTAATTTAGAAATTAAGTACAGGATATTTTAATTACTATTATTAAAATCAGAGTCATAAGTCAATCAGAGTTTTATGTACTAAATTTATAAATTGACACAGTTATTTGATTAAATTTTTGTATTGCTTAATTCTGGGCAAATATGATAAAAATATAAATTTCACTGGTAAATTTTTTTCTATATTAATGATTAAGTTTTAATTTACCATTAGACATTATTTCTCAACAAATTTAGACTCAAGTTTTCCCATTGTTAAATTTTAAAGCATTCGAAACTGTTGTTGTTTTACTTATATTCTAAAAGAGTTTCTCAGTTTTATCTTTGATGATACATTATGAATTAATTATCTTGTTGAATATATTTTACTATGTTGGTATGCCTATTAATTAGAAGTCCTAAAATTTTGCGACAAACAATTTAGGAATTTTTATATTAAAGGAACTGAAATGAAGATATTTTTAATAGAATCAAATAAAAGAGAGTTCTTAATAATTTAAAGAATGTAACAAAATTGTAATCTTTGCGAATGTGAAAATTGTTTTCTTTTTGCACATTTTAAAATATTGATTATTGCTGTCTTCTTGTTTACAAATCGAATAACGAACACACACACACACACACACACACACACACACACACACACACACACACACACACACACACACACACACACACACACACACACACACACACACACACACACACACACACGCACGCGCACGCACACGCACACGCACACGCACACACACACACGCACACACGCACACGCACACACACACACACACACACACACACACACACACACACACACACACACACACACACACACACACACACACATATAGAATGTATGAAAAACGTAGTAGCATAATATTAAATGTGTTCGGTATCAGAAAATGTTCTGTTGCCAAAAGAGTATTGGGAAAAATGGGAAAAAAATCTATTAGTATTCCTTGATTATTTTCTTAATATGTCAAATTAAAAATTGTATTACAGAAGAATGAAATTTTATTTATGAGAAAAATTCAATTTGTTGTAAAATATTCAAGGCTTATCCCATTGTTTCCTTTTATTCATTGTATTACCGGGATACCTTCAAGAAACAACAATGATGAATAATCTGTGGAATTTATTGATCTTTAATTTTCTGATGTATTATACCGAAGATAAAATTCAAATATAATGTAAGTTAGATTTTAGATTTCATATTACAGTGCATGGATATATTAGTTGTAATAAAGTGCTACAATGAATTCAATAATGGGGTTATGACACTCAATTTTGATTTTATTATGTCTGATAACACTGCATGTGTAAAAAGTCATGGTAATTTTTAATTAAGTATGAAATTTTAAGAAAATTGAATTAATCTTATATGGTCGAATGACTTTGAAGAATGCTTTTCTATAGATAGTAAAATTGCTTGTTAAATCTTTATTACTAGACTTAGAATGGATTATAATGAAACATTTTGCAAGTGTAAGTTTAATTATTAGATTTAATTCGAGCATGATTGGACGAATATGAGAAGAGCAGTGATGAAACATGTGTTATCCAAATTTGTATAACATTAACCGCATTAGTTAATTTCTAGTGTTCATTGTACATTCAAAAATTTTAAATGGAATTAGTTTGTGATAAACAATCTTGCTATCATGTAACATACAAAATTGATGCTCAAATAACACCCCTGTAATGTGTAAGTTCATCAAAGAACTTATATAAATTATATTAAAGATTTATTTTTTCATAATAAGATATTTTCTTACATTTTTGAGTTTTGCAAGAAGCGTTCTATGAGTAATATCTTGTGCACCAAAATTTTTCTTGATTTTTGTTATTTAACTGCCTATTTATTTAACGTTTTAGAATAATTAGTCTTAATTAAAATTTCTTAAGCGTAAAATTAAATTCTTAAGCTTTACTTATGTTTTCTGATATTTGTAGCTGCACAAAATAAAGTGATGTAATATTGTGTACAAAAAACTACTTGAATAATAATTTTTTTTTCAAAGTCAATTTTTCTGTATCGTGATTTGAATGCATGTAAATATTTCGTTTCTGTTCACTGTAATATCATAGATATAACTACAAACATGATTTTCCCTATTGCGACAGTTGAATATGTATAACTATTATATTTTTATTGCTGATAAAATCTTTTTATCACACTTTTAATAGTGAAAATATTTAAAAAAGTTTTATATTTAGAAAAGGTAAATTTTGAAACTTTGATATTATTCTTAAATAGCAATTCCAAAACACTGTTTCCAAATTATCGTGAAAAAATCACAGGTCTTTAATTAAGAAATATTTTGACTGAAGTATATAAGATTGAAATATGTAATAACATTACCGCTGACATCCTAAAAAAATTTATTTCAAAATAATCATCTATAAAAAATATGCATTATTTTTAAACCAATAAATTAAAAAATAGGGAAGAAAAAACAACAATATATTTTCATAATCATCTCGGAAAAAAGTTGTTGACAATAATTTAAGAGAAAAGTGAATATAAATGACTGAAATATTTATTTAAATTATTTATAATTTTTTATAATAAGTTTTTACATTTAAAAATGATAGAAGATTAACTGGTTATATTTTTACTAATTTCTTCATAAGCTATGTAAAATTATTGAGTGCCACATTCCAATGATAAAATACCGTGTGATGCCTAATGAGAATATGTTATTTGCTTAGTGTAAGTCCTTCCAGGTTAATTCAGGAATCATGAATCATATTTAGAATAACAAATTAGAAACATATTCATCTTAATCAAATTTTTTACGAAAGATATTACCAGAATTCTCCTCAAATATATTAAATGCATTTAAGTTGTTTATGAGAAAAATAAAAACAGATAAATTTGTTAATTTTTTGTGAAAAGCTATATAAAAAGCAATATAATATTAGTTTAAAACTGAGAAAAGCAATATAATATTAGTTTAAGATAACAGTTGTACAATTTTTTTTCTTATAGATATTCTTTGTTTTAGTTGTATTTTATACATAAAATCTTTTATATACAATATAAAATATAATTAAGTTTATATAGTTTCTTTAATACTTAATAAATTCTAAAAATATAAGTTTTCTTAATAAATTCTAAAAATGTTCTGTGCAATCTGTTTCTGCTAAAATTTACACTATAAATTAAGTAAAATTCTGATTCACAATAATGTTGTGAAATAGATATGAAAAAATTATTTCCTTAACTATAATGTAAGAAGTTCTCTATAAAATTAAGTAAGCTTCTTATTTAAATATACCTTTATTTTATACATTTGGTTATACTGAATATATACATCTACTGTGTGATACATAGTGTAAATGTTCATAGATATTGTTTATGCTTTTTGTAGGTTTATAACTGAAATATATTTTAGAGAATTAAGTTAGTTTATTTTATTTCTAATACTTGCAAAATTGTAGAATTCATTGCATTTTAAACACTTTGATACTAAACTTTTTTAAAAAAAATTAAGAAATATTTAGGATTTATAAATTTGAAAGAAATTTTTGCTATAATTTAAATATAATTTGAGCTATTTCAGAAATCTAACAAGCTTTTTAACCTTATAGTGGTTGTTTCTTTCGTTACAGATGAGATCCTGAATAGCCACTTTATTATTCACTGGATTAAAATATCCATGACTTCCGATAGTGTTTCATCTACACCTCACATTATATCGAGACGGCTTTGTAAATACAATTTGTCAACGAATTTGCTGCTAGATTTCACATCACATTCTTCGAGTGGCAGCAAACAAGGCGAAGTTCACTATTGAATATCTGAGATTATTGAAGTTCATTTTTTCAATAATAGGATTTATTATATAAGGACCAAAACATCAGTTTGAGAAGCCGTTTTCTATTGATTCAAGCCAGTTACACACGAATAATGAAACATCAGAAAAAACAAAATGAAAACGACAAAACAGTCCCTTTTTGTTAGTTTAAATTGGCAAGGACGTTTTAAATTTTTAAAAATTTACTTTAATAGAATTCTAACTTAATAATTGCAACATTCGTAAATAATCTATTTTGAATCTTAAGACAAAAAAATTAATAAAAATTTTTAAAGTTGGATTGCCTTGCTTAATTCAACTTCAAAAATTTTTATTAATTTTACTTAAAACCGAATATTTTCATCTCAACTCCAAGATCAACTATTTATTTTTTCTGTTGTGATTATTTTTTAAAAGCTGTTTTATACATATTCATTGTGTATTATTATCTATTTATCAGATTTCATTTACTTTTGTAATATACCAAATAAAGTCTCATATTTAGATTAAAAACACTCTTTGTAAATACAAGACTGGAAATATAAAATATTATCCCATTTTCACACAAGTAATTTTTGTTTCAAATACTATTAATTGTGAGAAATATGAAAAAATATTAAGACTATATGATTGAATCAACAAATAAAAAAAATAATCCTGCTATTTTCCTTAATCACAAAAAGAAAAATAAATTAGGATTCTCTTAGATAAAAGACAAAATTTCTGGAACTACTACATTTTACTTATATATCAAAGCTTTGTGAGTGGTCGAAAGATATTTAGGAAATAGCTTAACTTTTGTTGTAGTTGAAAAGAAACAGAAGAGTCTTTTGTGCTTGTGTGTCAACCGGAAGGCAATATCAAAGAAAAAGAATCGACTTTTGATGACGGTTTATATTGCTATTCTGAGAAAATTAGCCAAACTATGAGAAATATAATTACATTCATGTTTCTTTTTTAAAAGATATATAAATTATTATCAAAATTTTTAAAAAAAAATTCCAGTCGTCAGTTTTTCCTGTTTGTGTAAGGCAGAAAATAAGTAGTTTTAAATTATGAATCATATTTAAATGATAATGTTTAAATAATTTTTAGAAATTAAAATTTTTGCTTGCATGATCTATTAAACTGAACACATTATGGTAGTTTCGGTTGGATGAGAAATCAACAATCTTATCCGAGACTTAAGATTCTCGAATTTTGCATTGCTGAAAACAAGGTATTTTGTTTAATAATATGCTTATTTGACTCTTTAAAATACATGGATTTATTGAATTTATGAATAAAAAATCAAATATTACAAGTCAATAAAGAAAAATATTATGTAATAAAAAATAACTTTTTTAATGAAAATGGTTTGGAAGGTCTTTTTTCAGAAGTTACATCCTTAAATTCGTTCCTGAGACACATCAATGCCATTTAGTTTTCTGCTGGTGTGGATCTAAGCGCAGTTCTGGTGTGGATCTAAGGCAAAACATTTTTACTTATTATACAGAATTACATGATAATAGGATGCTTTAATACATTAGCCATGTTACAATAAAGAAAGGTAAAAAATATTGAAAAAAATTATTTGAGTATATTAAATTTGGTATTTAAGGTATAATGGTTTTTTTAAAGTATGCCCACCAAAATTATTTATTGTTGTTGAAATTCCCAAATTTATCTTTTGTTTCCGGTTGTTTATTATAACTTTGAAAACGTTAATGTAAAATAAAAAAAGTCCTGATTTTTTTAAAAGAAAACCTCAGCTCATTTAGAATTAATTAGATTTGTTTAATTTGACTGTTGCATTCTTGGATTTAGAAACACTTTTTTAAATTGTAATTTTACAAGATTTTATTTAATTTTTACTTTAAATTTTTTAACACTCAATAATGTTTTTGAAAAATGATTAAATATTTTAAAAATAAATTGACAAAGAAATAAAATTATAAACTGTTATTTTTATCGATAATAGTGACATCTGCTTAGTATCATTTTATTTTTTTTTAAAATTTGATTTCATAAAACAATATTGTAAATGTTAAATATATGCCCTATATATAAAAATTAGATAAGTTTTGTTCACCTTTATTTGAAACATACAATATATTGCTTTCTTTAATTTTTAAAAGTATAACCATATTTTTAACGCAAAATCATGATTTAAATATTTATCATTAGCTATAATTACTTAAAAGGGATTCTAGATTATAATGATTTAAATAAACTATGCATAAATGAGTTTAAAGACGTAAAACTTCATGAATAATTTTTACATCAATAACAGATTGAAACAATCATTTAAAATGTAAATAATATTTAGAAATGAAAAGCATAAAAAGTATTTTATAAATAGTTAATCACACACATTATATATATAAGAACGGAAAAAATTTAGCTGATATTTTTAATGAAAAAGTTGGCGTACAGCTGAAAAAAATCTTTTTTATAACATTTCCAATGGAAAATTTAGAAGAAAGATTTAATGTAAAACAAAAGATTTTATGGTTTATAGAGGGTAATTTTTAGTTTGTGTTAGAAAAGAAAAATTTTTAATGTGCTCAATTTAGTGTAACTGAAACAGTTTTATTTTTTAATGCTTAAATTTAGAAAAGTTCAATTTTAAGTATTGAATGAATTTTCAGAAATGTACTCGGCTATTTTTATCAAATAATAAAACTTTGTTTTAAGTGATAATAAGAACTCTGAAACACATCATATTTTGACAACTTATTAGTGAAAATATTTCCTTACGTTATTACACAAAATTTTTCATGCATAAATATATATTTTATGAAAAATGATAATGAGCATGGTTTTGTAAATGCGCATGAAAATGATTTTACATTAAAAAAATGGAATATCATGTACAAAAAATCAAAATATCGTATGTTCGTTGCAACTTATATTTAAAAACATAAATCAAAATCTTCTTCGGAGTAGACTTCTAGATTATTATTATTTACTTTTTAGAAAAATATAGGTTGTTACATAATGATGAATATATTAGTATCTGTTATACAGCATCATGAATATATTAAACTTTCCATGGAAATAAACTGATTTTCCTTTTCTTATTTAAATGTATCAGCTAAACTTCGATTCTTTTTATCTTATTGGTCATAAAAATTAACTTAAATCTATTCTGTTTGAAATTTTGTAGAGTTTTTTAATTAAAAATGATTTTAACAATTAAATTTTAAACTTTCCTATTTAAAAAACTTCTTATTTTTCGATATAAAGTAAAAAAAAAATAAAATTCAAAATATTCCAAAACTGATTTTATTCAATTGATTTTATTCTTAATAATTTTTCAAGAGCATAGATAAAAAATAAAACAGGAATACAAAAAATTATACGAGGAATAGTTTTTGCTTTTAAGTCTTTAAGCTTATCATTCTTTATCTGCACTTGAATAATTTAAATATATAGTGAATAGGAATAATCTGCAAGATACTAATCAAATAATCTTAAATAAGATTTCAGAACTATTTTGTAAACATAAATTTTAATCACCTTCTTATAACTTTATCTCATGTTATTACTTGAATAACTTAATTAAGTAGTGAGTAGGAATTAGTTGAAAGATATTAAGCATACGAATCGTGAAAATAGGAATTTAGAACTATTTTTTTAATTGTAAATTTTGAACACTTTCTTAAAAATTTATAATTTAAATTACTTCGTTATTTAGTGAATAGGAATTATATCTATAAAGTATTAAGCAAAGGAATCATAAATAGAAATTCAGAACCATTTTATATAATCGTAAATTTTAATAACTTAACTGCTGTTTAGTGACTGTCATGGGCTAAAATCAGCATAGGACTTTATGTATACATATACATTACATGCATACTTTCATTCAACAATAGATTTATTTCCCATAACTTCTCACTATATATTTAAATAAATGTAACCAAAACTAAAAGTAGTGAAAAACGTTTTTCGTTGTATATATTTTACATTTCTGTCACCATAGTAAAAGATGAGTTATTCCTTACAGATGCCTTTGGGAACTTAAAATAACTTTCCAAAGCATTTCCCCGCTCTCAAGTCATTTATTCAAGACAACAAAACAAAATGTTACATACGCTTTTGAATATTGGCGAAGTGAGAATAAGATATTCAATTCCTTGGACTGATCGGAAAAAGAAATTTTTACGTGTAGTTTTATACAGCAGAAAAAAGGAAAGATGACATGAAAAGATGTAACATTTTGCCTGATATGTGTGTTGGATTATTCCTATTTGTATTATTTTTTTCTTGTTCGCTAGAAAATCATTTTTTAGATTGAATATGTCTCAATAGTAACTGTAAAGGTATGTATTTATTAGTTTACTTATAGTTTATTCCATGTATTACTCTATAAAATATTTCTATAAACGGAAATACCAAATATTTATTAACTTGTGTAATGGAACATGAAAATTTACCATTGTTACTTTAAAAAGATTTAACACATGAATCATAAATAATTGATTTTTTTATATGGTATGAATAAAATCTTTAGTTTCTATTTACAACTTTTTGTCGTACATTATGATAAAAGTGTATTGACTAAATCATTTTTTCAATAAAAACAAATGCGCAAAATAAAGCTGTAAAGATGTGCTTTTTTTAAGAAAGTATTAATATTCTTTTTCGTTTCGAAATAATGTTAATTTATTGAAAAGATACTGATTTTGAAAACTTTTCTAAAACTAGAATTTTGAAAATAATTACAAATTATAAACATGTATGTAGTTTTAAAACATGGCATTTCTAAACAATTACTTATTTCTTAGAACATAAGAAATTTGGAAGTTTTCGATAAGCAAATATTTTATAAATGAATTTTAAGTTATTATTTCAATGAAATATTTGCTTTATGAAAACAAGTAATAAAAATAAGAAGGAATTTTTATCATTTTTTCTTACATCTATAATTACCATATTTCAGTAAATATCAAAAATTTCTATCAAGCAAAATATTAACAAAAATGATAATATTATCTGTATGCTCAATTAGTATCCATAATCAATCAATTTATATGGTCTTTCTGTTTATATTTTACGTTGCAAAAGAGCTTATCAATCAACTATTAAGTAAAACTTTATTTTAAAAGGTAATTAGTTTATAAAAATAAATATTTTATAAAATTTCACAATACTCATCAAAACTAAAATGAAAGATTTTGAATTAATTTATAAAGTTGAAAAAATGATTCAAATGTTAACTTTTGGATTTTTATTTATGAGAATTGAAATATTCACAGTGAAATAAAATGAAGTAATTAAGAATTAAATCTTTCTTTTTCAAAACCTCTTAATTTTCAGTTGACTTCCATTTCAATAACGTAATATATTTTTTCTGAATATGGAATCTTTTCGAAGAGATATTTTATTAATACTAAGAAATTTAGTTAATCTTCAGAGACGTTTTTATTTTTGTTGTATTACTTATTCATTTAAATAAAAACATTTATATTGTAATTTTTTGAAGTAAATGAAGTTTTTGGTAGGTTTCAAAAATCAAAAGGAATGAATAGAATTCAATTACATTATGGTTATGCGTAATGAAATTATTCAATGATTCTGTAGAATAATTTATTAAAAATTGAATTTTCTTAAATTATATCCATCGAGAAGTATAAGTTTAATATTTCGTAGTGAGGATTAATTTCATCTTACTTGTAGCTTGTGGTGTATTGAAGTTCCACGTATTTCTTACAGGATAAACATAATATTTGACCTAATTACATTTCAATACTAAAAATAAAATAGTTTAAATGCAAGTACTAAATGACTTTGTTTTTTCCTACTTTTATATCATGTTTTCTTTTAACAGTCACCTGTTTCCTTTTAACTGTTTCATAAGTTTTCGTTTAACAATCACCTGGTATAAAATGATGCGTCTAGATACTAGATGGGAAGCTCTTTGATTTTAGTTCGCTGTTGCAAGGATCAGACAATTATTAACTGCTTTCTCAATGATCACATTTGTTCTGTTTTTCTCTGAGGGCCTTAAGCACTACGAGGTCTTCTGTAAGTAGTCTATTGATCAGATCAGCCCATATTTTATCGTAATTGGGCTTATTTTGAGGTAGGATGCTTAAGATAATACATTTCGGGCTTTGGACTTTTTTATCGTCAACAAATCCATGGACTTGACATAGTTCCACTATACTCGGGGATGTGAATCATCATCACTATATGTGATACTAACAAGTACTAGATGTGAGACCATCTAGTAAAATTAACAGTTGTTACATAGCTGCTTTATTTTGAAATTTAATTATACTAAAGTCCTGATAATTCTTATAATCCCACATACTTACGGAATGATACACTAATAAGGAAGCACACTTACTTACAAACAAATACATCATTATTTTCTTTAAAGATATAATTTTCTAATTATGGGAAACAATTGCGTTAAGTACACGAATTTCTTTCTTTAGGAAAGAAATATGTGTTATGTATATATGTGTCTCATATTACTGTAAATTAAATCTTTTGAAATTTAGGTTAATTACTTTTTCCATTTGCAGAATTTAAAGTATGTTTAGAAATTTTCTGGCAAAATTTTGATGAATTAATTTTAAATATTTAAATTTTGAGGAAAATTACGGAATTTTTATTGAAGGATTATTCATAAACGCCTCTTATTTGTAATGTTATAAAATTTAAGTTTTTAATTTAAAAATGAAAAAATTATCTTATAATATTAATGTGCTTTTGAAATTTCCTTTAAAATTTCACAAATGAATACAAAAATGTGTCTTATATTGTCTTAATTTAATCAAAATATGTTTTAAATTTGTTGAAAAGTATTACATTTGCTGTCATTTTACATATCTTTTATAGAAAAATAAAGAAAAAAGAAAAATAGAGATTTATATACTTTGAAAGTTCTTTTTTTCACATATTTTTAAAATAACGTTCTGTGACAGTTGAGAAAAACTTTAGATTTTATATTAGCTTCAAAACAGTTTTCTTGGTCATGTTCATGTCTGTTTTCTCCCGTGATTTAATCTGATGTCTACCGAAGTGATGGTTTTGATATATTACACTGCTGAAAATTGACTGAAACTGCAAAAATATAGATGAATGAAAAACGCCGAAAAGTTTTTTTATTCCGTGAAAATATATTTGGTAGTTAAACTTAACTTTAGGTAAAGAAGAAGAAACTTGAAAATAATTTGAATGAAAAATAAGAAAAATGCATATTTTTTCTTTTACAGCTCATTGTGAAATTTACAAAAGTATTAAGAAATATATGAAAAAGTAATATTTATTTGGGGATATAAGTAATAGAAACATTCTATAAATGAAAGTAGCGAAAAAATGAATAAAAAATTAAATTAGAAAAATAAAATTTAATAATAAACCATAATTGCTTTAATTAATGATATTTATCATTTAAAATTAGGTGTTAATGTGTTAATTAATGTTTTATATGCTTATATTATTCAAATTTAAAGTTATAATGCTAAAGTGTATAATTTTAAGACCGCGTATCTTAGAGATTACAGTCACGATTGAACT
The DNA here is from genome assembly GCA_037975125.1 of Latrodectus hesperus. NCBI lineage: Eukaryota > Metazoa > Arthropoda > Arachnida > Araneae > Theridiidae > Latrodectus > Latrodectus hesperus. Next base: position 55,203,453 of record CM075850.1, on the reverse strand, counting down.
ACATGAAATAATATAAAAAGGATTATTATTCAATTACTGTAAACAATTGGCTTCAAATACTACTTTAAAACAGATGCTAGATGTATGTCAGTATGTAACCATTATTTAAATGAATGTTTTAAAAATCTTAATTTTTTCTTTCCTTTTTATTCTTCAGTATAATGATAAATATTATTCAATCGAGTCACATTAAAGTATTCACCTATCAGAATTCAAAATAACCATTTTTCGCGCAGAGCGGTCTGCTGCGAGACATACAGGAAGACAGTCAATTAAGTTCTGAAGGTGTTCATTGGGATGTTGAGCCATGCTGACACCAGTGCTGTTGGCCAACTGTGCTATATTAGGTGGGAGATTATCCATGCTGCATATAACTCGATTGAAATGGTCCCGCAGATTCTCTTCGTTGGGTTTAAATCAGATGAGTTTGCTGGTCAGAAGAGAACGTTAAACTCATCCTGGTTCGAACTACACTCGTACACCGCCAATTGTATGACACCTCGGATAATCCTGTTGATAGATTAGAGTGAACATGTTCTACATGAGTTGATAGTATTATTATCCACATGGATAGTTTGTGGACTTATCAATAAAGAATTATTCTTACAGATGAGTCCATGTTTTGTCAGTTAAGGAGCAGCAGACATTGTTTGAATCTAAAAGAATATGGAAAATGTTTTACTTTATCAAATTCTCATGAAAATCATTTATTTCAATACTACCGAAACAGGGTAATAGCATAATCGACTAGTAAATAGTTTTTATATTTTTTACATCAGTATGAGTTGCATATTGTGCATTTTAGTTAAATTCATATTTAATTTATTTGTTATATTGCTATTTTATAATGAAATAAAAGAAACTTGTTTGATTTTAAAAGAATGAGACATTAACTGATGACTATATAAAATGAAAAGCGTTAAATAGAATTTTTTTTTGTTAAAACAAACGAAACTTTTTTATTGATTCGAGAGAGGAATGATTTGCTATGGGAATAGAGAAAGGTTTTAATCAGGTGTTATTTGATTATGTTCTATTTAGTTCAAAACGGTTAAAAATATTAGCGAAATTAAACACAAATAAATTTAATGTATTTTGCTTGTAATGTTTCTAATAAAACAGAAGTTTTAATGCTTTTTTGCTTCAAGAATTTTCTCTTTTATTTCTTAGTCTAGAATAGATGATTTACTTTTTAGACATATAGATTTAAAACACACGTAACAACAAGAAACTACGGTATAAGAGAAGAGATGCTAGCTTATGAGGCTTAAAAATTAATATCTTTTTTTAAATAATTACAAATTCAGTGATATTTCATAATTAAACAAGCGAGCCGTAGCTTGTATTAAGAATATGTTCATATTTTTCAAATAGTTGAGATTTTGAAAAAATATTTTTCAAAATATCAACTATTTGAAAAATAATGATATTTACTAATTATATGGTTATGTTCAAAAAATTGTTTTTTTTATAATCAAACAAGGTTTCTGATATAGATCAATAAAAAATCAATCGAATGATTTAGGAATAATTAAAAATTCTTTTTAATTATGAAGTTATTGTATATTGAGTCAGCCTTTCATTAGCTTACCCAGGGAATTCTTATTGACAGAGTATTGTTAAACAAGCAAACACATACGTTGAAATAATAAAAAAGTTTAATAGCTTTTTTTAAGTCTAAAAAAACAATGTAAATGCTTTTTAAATAGACATTGTAAATTTAGAAAATAAGGGATATTTGAGATGTGTAAATATTTCTTTTATTCCAGATTGTAATTTTAAAAGAAAAATGACTAGACTTTCCGTTCTTCAAGGAAGAAGATTACTAGAATGAAAATATTACATAATGTATACTAATTACATCAACATATAACTAACTTTGCAAAATTCAAGTCAATGTTGATTGCATCTTAAATTAATTATAAATGTTGTAATGAGAATATTTTGAAATGAAGAATAATATTTATTTTAAGTTATTTGATATCCTATATAATATATTTTGTTTTATTTTCTCAGCTGTTTTTAGTACAATACAGGCCTAAAATTCCAAGAACATTTAGAATAATATGTTATTTGTACAGATCGATGTGCCTCATAAATTGGTATCATAATTTTCCATTAAAGGTACTATTTAAAATAAAATGAAAATGAATAACATAAAAAAACCTACTTTATTTTATGAGGGAACAATGGTCGATATTTTGTTTTTATATACAATTTTTAAGCAATGTCAATTCATTTAAAGTAGATACATTAGTAGTATATTGTTCCTCAAAAATACGTAAAAATAAGTATCAATATTTCAAAATTTATTTTGTCAATAATAAAACTCACTATATTCAAAGTTTAGCTGTGAAATTTAGAGTCTAATTAAAATTACTTAGAACAACTAACTACTCAATCAAATTAGGTAGCAATTCATATCACTGATAAGTTAAAAACTGAATGAATAGAATTTATAGAAACACAACAGAGGTAAACAAACAACTCAAAAGATTTCTTTAGAAAAGCAAAAAGTAATTGAAAGGCTCTTAATGTAGAGGAAACAACAAGTAGCTTTAACCCAGATTAGTCTTCGAGTTAAATAAATTTAGCTCTCTCCAATTAATCGATTTTGTTCTAATGGTGAAGAAGCAATAACATTAAATTTCTTATTGAATGCGCTGGGACTATTTGTTAAATTATTGTCTGAATAATGTCGAGATGGAATTGGGGATCCTATGCTTACCTACTGCTCTAGCGAAAATTGCAATCTAAAGATGGTTGTTAAAATTACTACCTATTGTTAAATTACTAAATTACTACTGGATTCTACAATTAACAATATTTTTTTGTTTGATGGACCACACTTAAAAGTAAACTAAGCTGATCATACATAAAATGTTCTTTAGTACTTTATGCCCCTGATTTTTTTCTTCAAAATATAAAAATAAATTAATCAAGTTCAATTCTTTTTGAAAGCAGCAGCTAAATGAGATTATAGATATATATTTATATATCCATAAACTAAACAAATTAATGAAATATTTACTATATCAATCAATGTTTATTTTACTGTGATATTTATTTACTTATTTATAGATATAAACATTTAAAAGAAGAATATTTGATAAATAAAAAAATCATCATACAATATTTAATGTATGTTTATTTACTTTTTTGACAATTAACTTGCTGATCGGGCTACTGAAATTCACCTTCTTCTAGGTTTGACACCCATTTTTGAAATAAATGTCAGTAGATCTGGGAGCTTTTCTTTCATAGCAGTGTCGGCTGATAGACTGTTAATAATGAATTAAATAGAAAGAGTGACCGCGGGTTGATAAACAAGCTTGTTCAAGAAATTTAATTGAATTAGTATCCTTTTCTGAAAAAATTGCAAGTGAAGATTTTTATTGACTTACCTGCTTTCATATAGTAAAGAATAAGTATAATCGTTAAAATATTACAAAATATTGATTATTCCCATTTTATATAATATTATAAATGCGATTTATACCTTTGTGTTTATTAAGAAATTCAGTTTAATATAAATTAAAACATTTTATTCTGTTGAATTCATTATATTTTATGTTCTTTTATCAGTGAATTCTACTGTATTCTTTGATAGATACAAAATCATAAATTTAGAAGACCTATCTTTATATCATTTCAAAATATTTTTTTAAATGTGAAAGAATATCCAAAGTGTTATTATATTAATCATTAATTATTGATTCAGAAAAACCCTCCAATCAATATAGTGATGTGTTATGCTATTAAATCAATATGACATAGAAATTTATATAATTTTTGATAATAATAATTTATAAAAATTGGCGTTAATAAGTTAACTTTTCTCTTAAAAATTTCATTGTAACTAATATTTAAGAAATAGTAGGGAACATTTTACTCTCCCACACCAATTCTTATGTCTAAAAAAAGAGCATTTTAATGGTCAAATCGGTTTCTGTTGTAACCATAATGTCGCTGAAAACTATATTCATTGCTACCAGCATTGACAGAAATTATGGGCTCTAACAAATATCTCAAATGCCACTTCACTGAATTTGGGAATTTCTTTTGAAAGCATGATAACTGATCGAATGATATTCAAATAAAATTGCAGTATGGCTTAATATCATGATAATGCTGCTGAATATCTGTGTAATTGTTCAGTTGTTAGAGTTTTATGATTAAATTAATTTTCTGTATTTATCAAATAACTTTGTAAGTAGTTTTTCTATTAATAAAATAGAAGAAAATAAAATATTTTTAATAACAGGAAATAAATAGACACTTAGAAAGTTTTCTGTTAGAAAATAAGGTTTACGCCAGAACTAGATTTATCAATAAGCGGATTACCTCAAAGAAGATTAGCAGCTGTATGGATATTTTAAGCAGTAAGAGCAACAGCCTTCATCTCACCTGCAACCTTGATTCGAATTCATGAAGTATTTGTTAAAAAAACTATAAAATAAAATTTTTTCATGTATTACGTTGCTTGAAATATCAGCATGTAATTGATTCATGTAGTTAAAAATTAACGAGTTTGTGTGCTCAATAATCAATTAAATAAGTTTTGCATGATTTATTCTTACCAGAAAACTTGTAAATACATGGATAAAGGATACTGGTGTCAACACCAAACTAGAGGGGCTACTATTATAATTACTTACAATTTATTTATCGGAAGTAATTTATTGTTTCAGATTTTTTTCCGAAAATCTTATTGCTAATAAGCCAAAATAATTGTAGTTGTTCAATTTATAAGAAATGCCTTTGCCCAAGATTTGAATAATTTGATCATCACTAGTCTAATGATTTCTCTAATACTTTTATAAATCAAAGATAATAATGTATAAGGTAGTTTTTTTAATATTATAATAACGCAAAAGGAAATTAATAATCATAGTAAAAGTGACGCGATATCAAAAAATAATAGAAATCAGAAACTTTGGAAACTAAAATAATTAATTATGTAAAGGAGATTCCTTTCTATAAATGAGACTTTTCTCACTGAATTTAAATTATCATATTTAAAATTAGTTAAAAATTTACAATTATATTCAGAAAACGAATACAAACAGGAAAAAATATTTTATATCATTTCAAAAATAAAACATCACATTGTGACAATTTTGATGGCAATAAATAAAAGTAAAGGAGCTTTTAGTTTGACATTTAATTTTTGAATTTCCTACACTCGGCAATTCATACCATTAGCACACATTTTCGAGCAACATTTCTCTTTGAAATCTGGTTTTATTCAAAGAACGTATAAAGATCATTACAGAATATGCTATTAAATTGTGCTTATCATAGTAGAAAACAAAGGTCATTATAGATTCTGGAAATTCAGAATACTTAAAGGTTTCATGTCTTTAAACTCTTAATATCAAAATAGAATCATCTAAGCCATTCTCATTCTATATAATGTATTGTTGAAATATCATTCGACATAATAACGTAGCATTAATGTACCATAATTTATTAGTTGTAATATGTATATACTTTGCAATAATGTTTGAATATTAAAACAAATATAGATATATTCTACAAAAACGTATTGCATCATATAGAATAAATACGATCATCATAAAGGAAACGGAATTATAGAAAATATAGGAAAATATATAGGTATTGATTGAACACCTTTTGAAAGCAAAATACTTATTCCGCATGAGTACAATAACTGATAAAAGTATCAGCAAACTTATGTAGAACATTCGATGCGAAAGTTTTACATTCGTATTAATATTCTTAATCTGAACTAAACTATACAATGTGTGTAGAGTGATATTCTATGATGCATTAAAATACAAGCTCGAATACCACACTGCTTATTTTTGTTGAAAGTGATAACAGATCTGATAAACTTTTTCTAATTGCTTCCATTTTATACTAATGAAGTTTGAAATACAAGTTTAAAACACATAATCTTACTAATTGCAAAAAACTTATCGCGAAGATTATGATTAATATTTCCCTTCTCGTAAACGATAATATTCTCATTTGACAAGATAAAAATATTTAAGGAGAAAACTTATTCAATTAATTTATATGAGTTCTTAAAATATGTTATTCTAATCACCTTTCTGTTTACTCATATGCGCTTAATTTTAAGTAAGGAATTTTCTTATCCTGTAAAGTTTAACTGTATCATCAACATTGGTTATAAACCAACATATGAATAATAATAATGAATTTTTTGATGAACTATGCCTTTTATGCACTATTATATGATTTCAATGTTTGTTTAGTTATAAGGAAGCTTATGAAATAAAAATTCGTATTAATTGATAACATTAAAATTTGTATTTTTTATTCCCTTTAAATTATTTCAACTATTAAATTAACAGAGAATAATGAATTGTGATTGGAGTTACACGTGTCATTTCTTTCAGATCTATTTAATACCATGATAGAATCTAGTAGAAATGAATAAACACTGTAAATTTTTCAAATGTCTTACAATTTAAGAAATTGATACAGAATTAATTTTAATGTTTGCTTGGTGGCAGTTCTTAATTTTCTTAAATGATGTGCATTTTATAATGTAAAAGATGAGTGATTTGTTAAGTTTAATAGTTGAATGTATATTCGTAGGATTTTTTTAATGGTTAATATACTGCCCTAATGATAAAAATAAATAAAATAATCTAACAACTTATATTGTAAGTGAATATAATTTTATTTAAATATACGAGCTAACTCCTACGAAAAATATAAATTTAACCAATTATTCAAAAATTTGATTTCTTTTTATTTTAGTTTGATTGACTGTTTAAGTTTGGAAAATATTTTTCAAGCACATGTATTTTTTAAAAAAAATATAAATATTTAATGTTGCTTGAAAACATTTTGTAGGATGCAAAGAAAAAGTATGCTTATTATTTATGAATGAGTCTAATATACAGCTTAAAAACATATATATAAGTTATATTAGACTTAGATAAACGTGATTATTAAATATTTAAATACCACTTATTATACGATACATTTGTATTGATTAATAATAGTTTACTACATTCTCTATTAAATTAGATTATTGGAGAAAAAGATGTTTAATGTTATTAATAACTAAAATAAAAGAAAATATATTATTTAGTGAAAAATCATTTAAAATAACACAGGAGTCTTAATTTAAATTAAGTTTAAGTAAGTTATTCAGAGAGAGAGAGAGAGAAAGAGCTTTGTTAAAAAATTACTATAATTCATTTAAAAAATACCAAGAATTAAGTGCTCGACAAAAAAACTCGTCGTTAGCATTCATTAAATTTTTAACACATTGAAGAGATTTATACGTACAGAGCAAATCAAGTTCCAATTAAACTTAAAGCCTCCAATTAGCAACTGTGAATTTAAAGACTCGGAAAATCAGCTCAAATTTTAAGCTATTGAAAAAACGACTTTATATTTGAAAGGTAAACATCCTTGATATAAGGTAAGTTGGAGATAAGTTATCCCTGTTTTTAAAGTCTTCCTGTTTATTGCATTAATTTTGTTTCTTTAAATTGCCTTAAATAAATAGAACTTTTTTTAGATAAGAAATTATGTTAAAGTGAGGATGTGCTTAAGAAATATTTGAATAAACTATTGTTAAGATTAGAAAACAAATAAAGTAAAACATATTAATGGATAATGAATTATTATTATTGGTATTTATAAAGATAATGGTTTCACAATTAAATTTCTCACTGAAATATTTTCTCTCTATATATGTACTAACTATATAAATTTACTTTTAATTTCAAATAATTAATTCAATACAATGATAGATCATTCCGTATTCTTTGAAACATGAATCTATTTTTATTCCTCTTTTAATCCTCGTTCTATCTATTTCTATCTGTATATATACCTATATATGTGCGTGTGTGCATGTGCGTGGGTTTGCATACGTGTGTCTACAATGAGTGGCAATTTTATTATAACCTTTATGAGACAGAGAGAAGGTAGAGAGATCTTCATTTATTTAATAACATAATTATTCTTTCTTTTCTAGATTAAATCTTCGTTAATATTTTTGTTAAATGCATACATATGCGTTCATAGATTAATGAGTGACGGAAAAAAACATAAAATGATAAAGAGCTTATAGTTCAGCTAGTAGCGCAGTTTTTCTATATTTAATATTTAACACATAACGAATATTTATAAATTAAATTGCATCATAAAGTTATTATATACAGTAAGGTACTTAATTCAATACTAAAACTTTCCCAACCAAGTTAATTTAAAGTTAATAAATTTATATTTAAAATTTTAAATTAAATGTTTCCAATTTTTTGTATTACATTGAAGTATAGTGCAAACTGCTTCTTAACTTAAAAACATACATTTGTTAAAAATAATTTTCGTTAAATTATCATTTAGTTTGTCCAGTATTACAAATATACTGCTAACTATCAAACAGCAAAAACAAGAAATACCAGAGATATCACACTAAAATTTAATTGGCAGATAACATGTAATGCAAGGATCAAATGATTGAAATTACAACCTACTGTAAAGTATGGATGATCTTAAAAAATCAGCCTTTTAGTTATTAGTAGTAGTGTAGTTAGTGTAGCCACCATTATTGACTAAAACCGCTGACACGTCTTGGCAGAGAATCAAAAAGGCTTTGGATATTTCCTTGATATTTATCAGCCCAATAGCCGAAGTTGATCGGAAGAAGCAACAGTATCTTACCCCGCTCCACTTGTTGTGCAAACATGAGCTACATTTTAAGTTAGGTGATAGTTCTGGAGAACAAGCAGACGAAGAAAGGAATTCAATCTATTAAGCAAAGAGTTCTTGAATATTACGTACTATATGTGCCGCACATTCTTCTATTGAAATATGGCAGCTGTTAAAAGTATGGGGGAACCAGAAGATCCAACACTTTAAAGATGGTAGTGTACCTAAAATGCATATTAATGAATGAATGATATCTAGTACCAGCTGCAGGAAAACTGTGGTGATGTATAGGTGAAAATTGTTTATGCCCCTTTTAGTTGCTTATTATATCATTGAAATTTGGTTGATGGACCATGGTTCACAGTACCTCATAGATGTAGAGCTGAAGGCTTTGGCTCCGTCAGTCAGTGCGCACTAGAGTGATGTGAAAATTAAATCCAATACCATCCAAGCACGTTACTGGTTTCAGTATTAATATAGCGACACATAATGCAAGTGTTCAGCAATTTCTCACCATAGTGTCTCCAGACTTGACTCTAAGCATAATGGTGCTCAATGTCTAAGTGGAATAATTCGGTAAAAAGGTCATCGTTCCATTCTGTTCTCTATGTCTATCGTTTTCTCGATTAATAGCGCAAATAGTAATTTTGAGTCAAGGGCAAACAAATCAATGGATTACATGTGGACATTTCACTTCGCTGCAAACGACATAGAATATTAAGATTGGATATCGAAAGTTAACGTAACAGACTGAGTCTGTTGTGCTATGGCTTTGAAATTGCTGAGTAATAAATAGGAGTCATGTGCACAGAATGCCTGAAATCATGTGCAACAATGTAACAAGGTCGGTGACACCTTTCCAATCAGTACTCGGCTCCCTACTACAAAGAGCCATTTAATACTTGGACAGAGTAGCTTTGTTTGACAGTACATGATACCTATTTCTTTAAAGAACAGTTTGTTATTTCTATAGGCTACTATTCTATCTTGGTCAAACTCAGATATTTTCCCTAAGCGACATAATTACAGTTTAATCAAGAAAAAAAATACTGTATGTATTTTAAAGCAAGATCTTTTCCTTTATATAGCACATGTAGGTATCTTTACTATAGCCTATGATGTTCGCATATTTTGCAATGCAAATGATCCGTAGATCCAATGCCTCAAACACATGTAATAAATTTTGCACGATTTTCATGCTGCTTTCAAGCTGTTAGATATTGGGTGTTCAGCTGTTATTATCATTTGTATTCATAGTAAACATGTTTTTAAATATTTCTATTTTTGATGAGTAATTCTTTAAATTCTTTTTAATATATCTTGTTAATTATCATAATTAATATGTGTATTAAAATTTATTTTAAAATATATATATTAAGATAGTAATCAATAGCATTTTATAAAATCTAAATATTTCAAAGAAAATTTAATTTCGGAATATAAATTAAAGGATAAGATATAATATTAGCCCTTATTTTTCTAAAAATTATGCAATTGAAAATACTTTCAAAATAATTGAATTATCTCATATTCACTTTATTTTAAAATATTAAATGTATAATATTTATGAAATTTAGTCATCACTTCAATGAATAGTTATACAACTATTTAAAAATATAAGAAATTTCTATTCATTATTTTTGATTATTTTTAACATTTTTTAAGTTTACTATATACCAATAACGAAAATTTTTTTACCGTTATTATTTGTGACAGGAGAGAATATGGTTTGGAAGAAATAGGTGGGTTTAATTCAATTATCTATTACTAAATTGTCCCTTAAAGAGGTGTATATGCAATTAGCTCTTGTAAATGAAGTCCAAAGTGAATCACTTACCAGGTGCGCATTTGGGCTCATCCAATTGACAGAGGTCATCCACAGTGCTTCGAGGATTTATGTTGGAGAATTTGAAATTGTGTCTCGTCACAGCTGGTTTAGGAAGCATTTAAGCTAATGAAAGTGCAAATTGCATAATGTAGATAATCTGAGTAAAATAAAGCCTGTAACGGAAGAATATATAACAGTTTGATCAATACGTTCTACAATTGATTAGTAAATCAAATATCAATATAATGCTAATTAAATGGAACTGAATATAAATTATTTCTCAATATTTTACTAAAGAAAATTTCTTGAAAATATATATTTAATAGTATTTTAGACGATTAAAATGAAACAATATTCATAAGGGATATAGTAACTCCATATTCTTCATTATGAAATTTACGTGAATATTTGTATTAATATATAAATACTAGGATAAATAATTTTTTATTGAAAAATGTGTAATAAAGGTTTGCATAAAGGTTTGTAATAAAGGTAAGTGTAATAAATGTATAATAAAATAATTTAACTTAGAAATATCGATGACATCATTAAAATGGATAAATTGTTTTCTCATTTTATGGGTCTGTTTTCACAAGAGAGTTAATTCAACAAAAATTTATTCATAAAATGATGGGTCTTAAGCATTATTGAACATCCATTTAACAGGGGAAAATTAAGTTCTCAAACTATTAAAAAATGCTTAAGCTCTTAAAATACAAATCCTTATTATTTAAAAAGAAATATTACAGTAAATTATTTTATTGAAAATAAAAAAGACAGGTTTTCTTATAGTAGCTTTTAAACAAGGATTTTCAGATATAAATTGATGTCCAAAAATAATAATGCACTTAATAAAAATTAAAAATACTATGTGTTATAACAAAAAATTATAATTATTCCAAATTGTATGCAATTTTCTAGATTTTTAATTAACTCTTTGAATCAACTGATTTTTTGATAAAAAAGTTGGTTGCAGTATATTATCCTTACACTATTTTCTAAAGCTCTTGTTGGTAGTCTTATCATAATGTTTCTTTAGGGAAATATTCTTATCACCATTAACTTAGAAATGGCCACTTGACAATGTGATTATTTACTGCATTATATCAGTTTAGTAAATGACTTTTAACATAAAATGAATATTTCCCTTAATTAGTAAAAATTTCATGAAGTTTTAATTTTGAAAAACTTGGTATTTTTGAAAATAGATATTATTAAAATACCATGAAAAGAAAGTGTCAAAGTGAGATACGCTTTTGATTGTGATAATTATACAATATATGTGATAGTTATTTAATCATCTATCTTGTGAAGTTTTGTAAAAATAATTCTCGCTAGCTTTAATCATTAATTAAATAAGGAAATTAATGATCTTTCTTATAAAGTTTATATTAGACAATTAAAATGATTACCGAAATGTAAGAAACTTGCGCATGTTTGATAACAGATATAAAAAAGTGAAAAACTTTTTCGTCTTGTGACAGTTCAACAGTTAGATAATATGTAAATGTAACTATTCCTTTCGATATCGAAGATGATCATCATAACTTATATTTAAATTATTTTCATGAGTTGGTTATATTTATTTTACTTATATATAAAACATAAACATATTTCTTCATTGTTATAGCTTTAATTTATTGTGGTTTCTATATTTAATATAATTTATTATAAAATTTATTTATACAATTTTATAAATTCCTTTTTTGATTTGATTTGCGCTACTGGTATTGAGATAATGAAAACGAATATCATATTACATTACCCAGAATATTCTTTATGTTTTTATAAATGACATATATATTTATTTCTTAACTTATCATTTTACAACCCAGATAAATTCAGCCTTGTGAAGCCAATAAACCTAATTTTTGTTTTATTACTTAAAGTAATAAAATTGATATTAGATTTACTAAGTAAACAATAAATTTCAATTAAAATTTAATTGCTGGAAAAGCTAGGAAGAAGAAAAAATATTTTTTCTCAATTCATTTAAGAAAAAAATGCTAGGAATTCAAAAGAAAAAACTAATTTATGTGCTCTTAAATAGTTTTATAGTCTAAGTAACTTTTTTGTTAGATTAAATTAGATATCTTTGAATTAAAATTGCTCTCACTTTTGAGTAGAAGAATTTATTTGCAAAAGAAAATTAAATAACCAGCAGCTTTTTTTAAAATTTCTACATATATTTGTCATTCTACATTGATCTTTAAATTTATGATTATTATCTAGATTTCGCTTATGAATTTCTTTGATGTTGCCAAATTCTTATCAGCAGTTAAACATTTAACGACTAAGGATTACTTAAAGTATGAAATTTTTCAGTTTTTGTAAAGTCTATTTGATTTGTCTTTCCAAATTTTAATAGACCAAGAAGTGTTTCGCTTAATAGCTTACAATTTTATATTTAAAATATATTAAAGTAATACTAAATGTATGAGGGAATTTAATTATATATATATATATATATATATATATATATATATATATATATATATATATATATATATATATATATATACACAAATATATATATAAAAATGTATATATATATATATATATAAATATATATAAATACATATATATATATAAATACATATATATATACAAATATATATATATAAATATATATATAAATATATATTTCAAAGATTTAATAATCTTTTTAAAATAACGTAACATTATTTAATTTAAATTATTTTATTAGTTTTATTCAAAATATTTTTAGATTACTATTTTTCCCCAGATTTATCATACAACTTGCAACATACATACCTCTACTTACTTTTAAAGCTAAGACTTTTCAGCATAATATTTTAAACACTAGTCTCTTAATAAAACTTATGTAATCTATTTTGAATTTCAGTAAATGTAAATTAATAGTGATATTAAAATTGGTTTTATAAGATATTTTAAAAATAATCGATATATTTCGATATAATAGTCAGGTTTTTTTTTTTTTTTCGGAAATAGTATTTCTGAAATATTGATGAAGACAGAACAATTTTTTTTTCATTTTTAATGAATTTAGTTTCTATCTTTAATAATGCTTGGAAAAAGTAGCTTGTAGAATTTGATACAATGGATAATGGTTTTAATTTATCTTCAGTCATTAAATGGCTCAGTTTTATTTAGCAAATACATTTGTGGGTAAAATGTAATGAATCTAGTCACAACGCTTATTACTTTTAGAAGGTGAAAGTTGAGTAAAGTGGAAAGTCTTGTCTTTAATTTTAATCTTTGTTAGAAGAAAGAATCTAACTGTTTGTATTTTTTTCGTTATAATGTAAGAGATATGTTTTTCCTGAAATATTTTTATTAAAACTTTTGGAAAACTTTTCTTAAGGATAGGAAAAAAATTTATTTACTTTTCATGTTTCTATTTATTTCACTTCTTTCCACGGAGAGCAAAATCATTTGGGTTAACTTAGAAACAAGAAATCTGTATCTTTTATTAAGTAAATTTAAGAATTCAAAAACTTCTATGGTACGATACATAAATTTATCTTTGCATTAATTAAGTACAATTGATTTCTTAATGAAAAAATGTCCAAAATTTAATTTTGTTTTGATAAATGAAACTAATTAACTGTAATTAATTATATTTTGTTCCTAGAAATAATAATCAAATTTTACTAATTTAATGACGTTTTATAACTAACGAGGATTCGAATGCAAGAAGTTCTGATTCAATTTCATTGTTGAAAAGCTAAACAGTATTTTGAAAAAGACATTCATTTAATATAAAATTAAAATTACTTTATTTTAAGAACCTTCATATTTAAAAAATAAAATTATTTTATAAGAACATAATTTTTGAATTTAATTTATGAAATAATTCTAATACAAAGGTTTGATATGAGATAGTTTCTTTATTAAAATATGTAAATTTTTCTCATTCAAAGGTTTGGGCTTTATTAAAAGACTATTAGATAACAACAAAAATTTTATAATTACTTGCTGCCATGACTCATTGTCTTAGTAACAAAGTTTTGCCATAACTTAAAGTTCAAACACAATCTTTAGAAAAAAATTCAAAATTAGGATTTTTTTTGTGAATTTTCTTAAAATGAGCTAGAGTGCCATAAATTGAAAACACGCCTGCATTTTTTATTTAGGTTAATCACTAATAAAAGTTTAGTTTAATCACAATGAAATTAGTTAATACTTTTTATATGAATATAGCAATTATGACTGTCATTAAATGTTATTTTTTAGTCAAATTGTTGAATTTTTTTTAAAATTTAAAAGAAAATTTTGTAAAATTAATAATAATAACTCAATTAAGAAAACTAAATAACACACGATTAAAGTAATTTTTGCACATTTTAGTGCTTTGCACATCAGTTTTCTGAAGACATTTAAAATATCAAGTATTGTTGCTTTCTAAGTTTTTCTACGTTAAATGATATAGCCACTTTTAAATTCAACATTTCAGAAAATTTTGTTTTTATTTGTTTGTTATATTACTGCAGATAAACTTTAAGAAAAATATCATTTGAAATATTGAGAAAATAATAACGCAAAAATATAGCTTAATTAATTTTTTTTAAATTTTATATTATTATTTTGAATTTTCTATTGTTTTGACAATGAAACCATTTTTCAAGCAGTTAGGATAATTAATTACAGAAACATTGCATTAATTACGCTTTCATTCATTCAATTAATTAATGTATTTCAAAAATGCCTAAAATCTCCTGGGCTCACATCGTAATAATGTCAACAGTTTTGGATTCACATGACCTTCAAATTTACAGATTATTTATTTATTCAAGATTAATAATTACTATTAATTATTACTATAAACTAAATTGAATGCACTTTTAATAAGAAATAACGCATTTTCAAAGTATTTTTAATAAGGAATGCAGTATTCTTTATAAAGTTTTTTGTGTTTTGTTTTTTCACGTATTCATAATAAATTTTAATTAGCAGTTATGTTAAAATGAATATAAATTTTGAATTCATTTTTCTATTTAAAATGTTAAGATACATTTATATGTCATAGATATATTTTAAACTATATTCAAAGGTTTTTTTAAAATTAACTTTGAACATAAAAGAAATAAGCATCACGAGTTTAAATATATGCAAAACATTCTACGATTTTACATACACATTGATAAAATTTTAGGTTTTATCTTTTTTGTTTCAGAGTGTCTAAAACTTAGAAAATAAGCACAGAATTGAGCTTGAAGAATAAGAATTAAACTTCATAAAATAAATTTAAATATTAGTTGAAACTCAGATAAGCTTTGTACTGTAATAAAGCGGAAGCATGTTTAATTCCAAATATCTTCAAATTTGTTAACATGGAATAATATTGGAAAATTTTCATAGAAACGTAAAAAAGGAAAGAAAAGGATGACATTAAATAATGTCATCATAAAACTATATAGTTAAATATCAAAATACCGTGATCATAAAAACTATAGTTAAAATAAATTATTCATTAATTAATTTATCTTATAAAAGGAACAAAAATAAATACAATTTTATATTATTTATTGAAATTTCAACTTGATGAAACACACGAGAAAGAGCGGGTGTCAGACATAGAAGAAAATAATAAGAGCAATTAAAATAATTAAAAGTTATTTAGAAATATTAATTTGAAAATTAATCTACAAACAAAAGGTTTTGAATAAGATTATTTAGCTATTGACATATAAGTTATGAACAAAGATAGAACTGAAAAAACTAGTTTAGCAAGGAACAATTAGTAACAATAGAAAGATACGTTTTTTATACATAACAGAAATTAAAATAATATTTATATACATATATATTTTAATTCTTCACAAATTTTAATTTAGCATATTAATTTTACAGTTAATTACACGGGTTAAATTATTAAAATGTGAAATGAAGCAGCAATACACAATGATTCAAGATTTCAAATTTCGAATGTTTTTAAGATTCGATTTATACAATATTTTATTCGATTAATATATTTAATAATTCATTAAAAAGAAAACTGATGGAAATAGAAAACTATTATTCTATAAATTTTAAATAATGAACATTTAACTGAATTTAAACAACTGTATAAGGTCATTGAATTAAAAAATAAATTTTAATTAGAAATCATATATTTATAAAATTTAATACATTTTTACAATGTATGTTATCCGAATTAAGATATATTTCAGTTGAAATGTATATTTCAAAAGTTAAACCATTTAGTTTCTATTTTAAGACTACTGGGTACGGAATAACTAGTTAATTAATATGAGAGAATTTATTTCTCGAAAGAAGAGAGATAAAAATAATGCTTCCGCTTAATTTATTTTAAAAAAAATGGTGTTTTTTTATTAAAGAGAAACTTATTTTTTGCTACTATCTAACCCATCAAAAATTAAACAAGCATTCTCTAAATTTAAGTAAGATTAGCTTAAAATGAGATTAAAATGCTGACTTTGTTCAGCCCTTCCCCCACATTAACAAAACTTTATTTTTAGAAAACTTTTTATTTAAATTTCTTAAACAAAGATTTTATGATCTTTCTGAAAATAGACGAAGTTTTCAGAGTAATATTTTATAGTAATTACTAAACAATATTTATAAAAAAAACATAGATTTTAATTCCTATGATAATTTAATAGTTTTCTTAGTATTTAGTTTGGCTTAATCGAATTTATTTATAGTACTGACTGGAGAAATATTGACGTATTTTATCTTGTTTTTATCAATTGAGATGGCTTTTGACACGTTGTGGCGGGACGTAAAAACTATTCCTCAAAGAAACAAACGGGCAACCAGATATCCTGAGGATATTGCTTAGTTCTTTAAAAGACAGGAAACTCTCCTTTCTATGATTCACACTTTTTAGAAATAATGGAAAATTGACGTTATTCGGAGGAATCAGTCAGTAGTTGGCCTGTAGAACTTCTAGATCAACAAATTTCGACTGGCCAGCGCACACTATGCCACAGTTGAATTTACTGAATACACCATTTTATAGTCTACAACAAAATAAAGGAAACACTAAAAAAGATTTACAACGAATACCCGCAAATTTGATCCAACCTGTATAATCAATTAAAAATATTTTTCTCCCAAAATGAAAAGCAATGATTCTGAGAAAAAGGACCGAGCACTGAAATGTAATTAAAAAGAATAAAAATATAAGAATAAAAAACTAAAATAATTCAATAAACAATGCTAGAAACATTCTTACTATTGAAGACTCATTTTGGTAAATCCTCGTTAACTCAAGAAAAATATTTCAAATTCACTCCAGGATGTCTTTATCCATCTTATAACAAGTTCTTATAGGACAAGAGTCAACCTTATCCATAAGATTTCAACAGATCTTGCACTAGACTTTGGAATACCATGCAATCGAATCCAGAATCCTACAAATTTGTGGATTCATCTACTTAGATGTACACAAACGTAGAACAGTTTGAGTTACCAATCCGTAAAGGCGAATATCCTTCATTTTCACGTCAAAAAGGCATTTTCATAACCGACTTCCCTACCCCCGATGTCTGAGAGGTTAGTGTTATGGACTTCCAATCTGTTAGTCCCGGGTTCAATTATTAATTTTGGTATGGCTGTTCCTTTCTCTCTGTGTGCATTTCCTTGTCCTTTCTTCTGAGATGGTGAATGAATTTGGATCACTTTATAAGCGAGTTAACGGGGGTGTTACGATGGTAATGCTGTTCACCTACTTGTCTTGGTTCACAGATATCCAATGACTAATGATAAATGAGTCTTCAGCCTTATTGAGGCGAAGTGTTAGTCACTCAGTGCCAACCATTAGAAGAAAAATAACCGACTTCCGGAAGAATATCCATATTTATTCCCAACATCATAGTTTTACTAAAACAACAATTAACCTACATGCGGAAGGCTTCTAACAAGAAGACAACACAGGTGAAACTTTGATCAGAATAAAAATCTTGCACATATTCACAAAGCATCTTTACAAATGAAGCTGCAAAAATTCAGTTTTTCAAATGGATTACGTAACCCTCCACCAAGCTATAAGACATTTAATCTGAGATGATATATCGAAATCAATAATCTGAACTGACAGCCTTTCAGTACTCCAAGGCACTCTCGATTGTCATCATAAGTCCTCTTCATCAAGCAAATCCAGAATATCCATAGCAACCATTTTGAATACAAACACATTCATATAAGTTTTATCAAGGCACATATTAGAGACGAAGTTGAGGAACTGGCTGACCATTAGCAGATTCTTAACCAGTTCAATTAAGTTAGTCTAATTCAATATGAACAAGAAAGCTCAAAATGCTTCAGATGCAATAATAGAAAACTATCTGTTTATGCATTTCCACTCAAAAAGACCTCTGCATACTTAATATATTTTTTACTTTCATACCATCATTTTTCTTTGCTTATTTTTAATCATTTACTCATCACGTGTATAAACTATTTAAATGAGGCCTCCTCAATACCTATCATATCATCTGAATTAAAATTTCCTCGAAATATTATTTCCGCCTAAAGGGGTTATAATGGCTTCATTTTTATCATTACAATTCATTAATCTAAAGTGGGTGCCACTGATGTAGCCTTTGGTTTCAATGAAAATTTCTCCACAATCTTTTTTCCTAGTTTTCTTTAATCATGAGTAAGAGAAATACTTATTACTTCCTACTGCATATAGTGTGTGCAATCCTATGACTTAATACAAATTCATGCAACAAAAACATAATCTTAAAAATTTAAAAGGATTTTTACAATTTACAAATATTTACTTAGTATTCTTTTATCTATTTGTAGTAGTATACTGTATGTGGATTCAGTCATTGTCTCACATAAAAGTATAAAATATTTTCAATTTTTTATTCAATATTTATTTGTGTTGCAGATATCTAATAAAAATTTCGTAAAATATTGTTTTTTTCAATAAATTGGATTTATTTTGCAAACAATAGAATAAATAATGCTTAATGTATTTCAAGAGCTAATGTTCATTTAAGATATATCATTTTATAGTGTAAAAATAAAAACAAAAACGAAAAAAAGTTTTTTTGTTTCTAAGAATCGTTGTTTAACTATGTTTTCAAAATATTTAGAGAGTGAACATTAAAATATTTATTGACCATTTAGTTAGTCTGACAAAGGATAACAAAACTTATTAAATTTTTTAAAGGAGCTTATAGAACAAGAGGACATAATAATGAACATCTTGTTTCACTAGAATTGAAGTGCTTTTCAAACTTTAATGAAACAAAAATGTTAAAATAAATATTTAAATCCTTTAAAATGTATGCTTTCAAAAGTAAAAAATTGACAGCTATTTTAGGTAATTATTCTGAGAATTTGTAAGTGTTTCATAAAATACTATGTATATTTGTTTCAAATAAAGAACCTGAAAGCAACAAATATATATGTAGGCATTTTTAAGTTAATTATAAATTTAATATGTAATTTTATAGGATGTGATATAATTACTCAAATAATAGTACCAAATTTCATATTCTAGTTCATATTCTGGTTCATATCTAGTTATCATGTATAAACTCAATTTTCAAAGCAAAAAAATCATGATATTCACATTTAGTATTCTTATAACTTCATTAAATATATTTTTTATACATATACGAAATATATTAAAATATTTAGACCAGTATAATACGCGTCAAATTTCTTAAGTAAATTAAATAAAATGATATTGTTAGTTGTTCTTTTTCCTTATCATTAATAATTAAATGTAATACATAAAATATTTTTATTTATTAAAATAATTTCAAATAATCAAAATAATCACACAAAACATAATGTTTAAATTGATGATTTTAAATTAATTATGCATAGTGAATTCATATCCGTATCATTAAAATAACTTCTTTAGAGAAAACTACGGAAATTATACATTGAAGTAGAAAAAAGGAATACGTATATGTGTGCATTTAATACGATAATGACTTTCAAAATGATTATATTTTTATAAAATCTCCCTAGATATATGTAGATATATGTGAAATTGGAAAGAATAAAATGGATATTTAAATAGTGCTCTCTTTTATTTAAATAAACATAAAAGTTAAATTGTAATACATGTTTTGCTGTGAAACGGGTTCTTCTGGGGACAAAAATTATATACGTAAAAGTTCACTCGGACAAGTAATTTCAAGAAATAACATTATGTTTAATGCATAAGGGAAATAATTTCTAGTAGGGAAATTTTAAAGAAAAAGTAGGAGTCAAAGTACAGCTTTTGCAACCTTATCGACGTAATTGAAAAGGAAATTAAAATTTAACTTAATATAGTTAAATTTTTACTCTTCAAATTGTTCGTTTCGTTTTGTTGTTTTGTTCCAAATGCGCTTACTGTTTGTATAGTTAACTGCCTGGTTATTTTAATTTTTGAGAATTAGTATACTCACTTTGTGTATTTTAATTATCTCATTAGTTCTTTTCCAGTTTTGAGTATTGAATTATAATTTAATTAGTATGAAAGGATAATTCCCCCCACAGACTCGTAAACATTAATGATAGCTAATATTTCACAAAAATTTGTTACACAAAAATTTCTTTACTTCCTCTTTATGTTTATATATGTTACGTTTGCTTCATATTTATATTTAGACATGTTATCAAAAAATATTTTTGTGTAATTTTTATTATATTATTAATAAATTAATATAATATTAATAAATATCGAAAATATTTAAAGTTATATTATATTTTAAAAATATTAATTAAATAAAGTATTGCGTATAAAAGATGCTGCAATTTTATAAATAATTATTTTTGATTAATATTTCTATTTATTCAAAAGATATCGAAATTATGTATGCAATTTCACGTCAATTAACTTAATCTTTTAGAATTTGAATAATTCCTATTTTAATACGTGATGATTTTTTTAAAATTATTTTACAGAATAATTTATTAAAATTGGTTCACAGACACATTAGTTTACTTTAAAAAACTCAGCAGAATATTATTTTGTTAAATTTTTATATTGCTTCAAAATTTACGCAGAAAATGTTGAAAATATATGTACATATATTTTTAATAAAATGCTTCAGACAGTAAAAATTACGTTGAAAATTACCATATAAAGTTAATTATATCAAGGAATACATTTCACACTTTTTAATCTCAATTTATAAAAATATAATTATAAGTTTTAAAAATCACAACAAAAGTTAGGGTTCTAATAGTGTCATTTTCTGCGATTTTAATTGCTATATATTATTATTGATTTTACAGTTACTTTTTATACCTATTATTGTATACTTTACAAAAGTGACATTGAATTTGATAAAAATTTATCTTGAAACTCTTTCTTAAAGTATTGAACTTACCACAATATGTTAAATCTGATATTAAAAAATCTCAACTGCGAAGCACAAAACTTCTTATTGTGCAAAATATTCTTTCTTTTAAAGACAGAACATTACATCAATCATTATAATTAAAAACATTTTAAAATGTTTTATTTATAATTTATCTAAAAAGCAGAAAAATAAAGCTGCTCTACTTTCGAGAAAAATATTTGTCTTTTTACTTTGCTTTTTCTGATTTTAATTGCTTTGTTTTGTATGTTTTTAACTGAAATTTATACGTAATATTATAAGGTAAATAAAATTTTATTTAACTATTAAAAGATATACTACTATTTGTGAAATGTATAACTGAGTTTTGAAATTATGAGGAACATTTATTTTAAATTTTAAACATTAATTATTTTATATTTCAACCAAATTCATATATTTTATGCATCACACAAACAGAAAATTTATATTAAAATAAATAAATTTGAGAAGCATATTATGGTCCAAATTCATTCACTTTAGTATAAAATTTGTGTTTGTTTCTTTCAAAGATGGCATTAAGCATTCAGTTACGATATTAAAGACAAGTCTTGTTAATTCTCTAATAATAGACATCAAACAAATACAAGTTTAAGAAAAACTACTTTTTATAAACGCAGCATATTTTCTAATGAATATTATTATTATAATTTAAAGGTTAATGTAATTATTAAAATTTATAGATTATATTTAGTTTCAAATTAAAAAAATATTAAATAAATATAAATAAATGTGTTCGTAAGGGAACAAAATTATAAATTAATTTTTTAGTTATATCAAACTAATCTTTTACCAAATAGTTTTAATGTATTTAAACAAGTATATCTTGCAAAATTTGCTTTTTGTCAAGCTTTTGTAATCAAAACTCAACTTTTTCCATATAGTTTCTTTCAAATTGATGAATAAGCAGATATTTAAGTTATACGTTTTTTGAAATAGTTTTATGGTATATTATAACTAATTTTGTATTGAATACACATGTGGCAAATTTTATTTACTTTAGTAAATTTAGTTTCCTACATTATAATTACCACATGTAAGAAATGCAAATATGTAAATCTGTCTAAATAATATCGCAAACATCGCATTTTTAGCTACATATATTTTTGGTGAATTTGATTAATACAATATAATATATACATAGATTACAAATTAAAATTGCCTATTTCGTTTATCTTCTCAGATTTCTTACTATCATCTGTCATGTCTTGAATTTTTTAGTTTTGCAATCTTTTAATAAATTTAAGACTGATTTGAAGAATGCTTGATGTAATTTTTCTGATATACAATTCTTAGATTGGTATTTTTATAAAATATAATTTTAAAATTGCTTCTTTTAAAAAGATTTAGTCTTTTAAGAAAGATATCTTCTTTTAGAAAAGAGTGGAAATAAAATACAAGCAAAGTATTCTGAAGCTAATTTACACCTTAAGTTATATAAGCCTTGAAATAAAAAGATACATTTTCTTTTTCTGCTGATCAATTACTTCATGTATTATAAATATTTTTAGTTCAAAATTAGTTGAAAAGTATTCATTATGTTGTATAAAACATTTATTACATTTCTGCGCATTTATGCATTTAACACTGGGACTTTAATTAAAGACATTGGCATTATAGTTTGAATTTTTTACTGAATTAGATATAAGACATTTGTTTTAGCTTTGGATATGAAGAGGATTTATAAAAACAATTATATTGTTATAACTCATCCATCTTACTCACGTAATTCAACATAATCAAATTCATAAAGCTACGTACGTTGAGGACTAGGATCCACATTCGCTGAATGGATTACCTTTTTTGACAATGAAAAAGTTTAACCTATTTTACTTGATTGAACTACGAGAATTTTTGACTTTAGTGAGAAGCCAAGTTCAAAGAGAATGTTATGAAGAGGATATTAATATTTTAAAAAGTAAGAGAGTGATTGCTCAACATAGATAATGATAGAAAGTTTTTAATAAATCACATTCACACAAATGGCTATTGAAATAATATAAAAATAAATGTAGCTAATTTAATTGCGTTGAATCGAAATAACAATATGATAGATTAACTGGAACTTATAGTTTAGATTAGATTCTAACGATCACAATAATCTATGCCAGGAGTGGAATTCGAAACCACGAACTCGTATGCAAATTCTGTATGAACTTATCCTTTAGCTATTAGCTTGAGCATATGCTTAAGGTGATATGTAAAATGATAAATTAATACTTTAAATCCTTTGTTCAGATGCATTTTCAGTCATTAAACTTTTAATATAATCAATAAATGTTGGCATCCAAAGTGGTAAAGTATGTTTTGTAAATTACTTCTGCTAAAAGAAGTAGCGTTAGTACTGGTATAGGATTATTAAACTGGGCCATTACATGAATAATTCAGGTTATGTATTTAACAGATTATTTAATAAATTCATGCATTATATTTCATTATCATACAATCGCCTAAAAACTTAATTTATTATTTAATAACCATGATTTAATTAAACATCCAATCATTATTCATCATAACATATTCAATTATTTAGGTAAAAAGAATTAGCTTTTAGTAAAATGAAATATTTGCTTATAATATAATGTTTTTTTTTCCTCAGAAGCGAAGAAAAAATTTACATTAAAAAAATGTAGGTAATAATTGTTTTCCCTTGCTTATCATATTATTGAAAAAAAAGTTAATTTATATGAATAAAATGTGTTATTTGGGAGTTGTTCCAATTTTTTAATATGAAGACTAGTAAAATAAGATCATATTTGCTCATTTGGGAAATATATTATGATGATTTGATGTTTTTGAATGTTTTTGCTATTGAAAATCAGAAAAAATACAGGCTTTTCATTTCAAGGTCCATACGTACACAATTCGTTAATTTCATGCAAACTATTTATTATAGTAAATCTCGTTAAATTTAACAAATATATTTAAAATTACGTGAAAGTAAGCTATCTAACATTTTTAAAATAATAACATACATTGTGAGAATTTAAAAAAAGATATATACATTCTAATTGTACATTTTACCATCCCGATTTTGAAAATTTGAAAACGTTTCATCAGAGTTTACTTCAAGTCATGAGAGACAATATTTCGAATATTATTTTTTAAAATTCAGGTTATTTAACGATTTGTTTGAATTTGAATTCTCATTCATATAAATAATAATCAATTATTTTATTTCTCCATCAAAGTTTTCTTGGGATTAAATCGAAAAAAATGTAAATTTAAAACAAATTTGCAAGATATAATACAAATTTGCAAGATCTTCAATAACAGCAATTGAATAATTGATGAGGAATATATTTTATAAAACATGTTACAGGGTGATTGTTTTTTTTTTAAACTTGAAGTGTTTTTCAGAAATTTATGCTACGAAAACTTTATTAACGAAATGTACCAAATGGTGAAAAATATTTAAAATGTACCTTCTGTGTAACACATAAAATCTGAATTGTATATGTGGAAAAATATCTGATCTACTAAAATGAACAGAAAAGTTTTAATTCTATTAGTAAACATCATTTTTTATACACATTGCTTCAATTTATAAACGTTCACCTAATATCTTCTATAAAATTACTAATCTTATTTCATTTTACATGGACATCGCACCTGATACTTGAATACAGACAGCTGAATTCAACCTTATATTATACATATGATATAAATTTTTCTTTTACTACTAGAATAAAAATATTAATACATTTAAACTTTAATTCTATTCAGTTTAATTTTTTTCTCTGGAAAATTTCTTATTTTAATCACTAACACTCAAGTGTTTGAAATACTCATTTCAATTTTTAAGTTTTATGAATATATAATATTTTTATAATTCATACAGATTTCCCTATTTAATGTAATTAAGCTTGTAAAGTACTATATAACGTGATGCCAATTTATTTATTTTTTACTGTTATTTATTGCATCTTTTTAAAACCAAATAATCAGTTTATAATGAATTTACAATCAAAGAAATGATAGATTCAGTAGTGAAAATAAAATTATGAAATATGCAGACATTTCAAATTTACTATTACTGTTCTAGTTATTATATTTTAAACTCCGCTACTTGCTTTGTAATTATGTTCTTTAAATGTTTATACATATCAGCAACTAATTCCCATTGATCCAATTTTTTCGTCTCATTTCAAACACATTGATCAAAGGGTAGGAATAACAAATTGCTAGTAAAACTTTTGCAAAAAGTTTTGAATTGAAAAGCTGGATAAAGATCATTAATGATTAATTTCTAATGGAATATTTTGCAGAGGATCATTCATATTATCATTTTAAATTTTAATACAGTAAGTTTATTCGAAATCATTAAATAAAGGTTCTGGCTGTGTTTTAACCGATGTCCTAACTTTCAAAGTGTTATTCAAACGTAACGGGAGAAAAATATACATGTTTAATAGTTTGTCATATATCTTTAGAAAAATATTATTTAAACATTAAGGAAAAAAATTAGAGGTGTGTTTTGTATAGTAGGTCAATATTTATAAAATAAATGTAGCCTTTCGATTTATAGAATAAAAGTAATTTTAAAAATGAATATATTAACTCACGAACCAAGAAAATTGGAATTCGATATTCAAAGCAGAAGTGTAGCTCTTGTAAACACTTTTCTTTACACATGTGTAAGTATGATAAAATGAATTAACTCCATTTCTTCTAAGATATGAAAAAGGGAATTTTTGATACCACCATAATAATAAATTATTGTTTGTTGAAAACAATCTAACAACTAACAACTTAACTAATTTTTTAAATGAGACAAAAATTAAGGAATAAAGATCATATGCTAAAATAATAAACATATAATGGAATTAACTCATATAAGGGCTCAGTGAAATATGCACTGAACGCATTAAGATTAATATTGTTTGCTAGTTTACTACAGATATAATTTAGAACAAATGATATAAAATCATTTCCATATTAATTTAATTATATATAATTTATATGAGAATATATATATATATATATATATATATATATATATATATATTTATATATATACCCTACTGGCCATTAAAATTGCTACACCAAGAAGGAATGCAAATAACAGAACGATATTTATTGGACACATACATTATAGTGGAAAGAACAAGTGATTAGATTTACAGGAAATTAGAATGTATAGATCTTGAGAAAGCAGTACCCAGAGCAGCCACCTCTGGCTGCAATAACAGCATTTATCCGCCTAGGCATAGAGTCAAACAGAGATTGTATGGCATGTACGGGGATCTCAGTCCATGCAGCTTCAACCCTATGACACAGTTAATCGACAGTAGTGGATGGTTAGTGATGGCGTGCCACTCGCTCGGCAACCATTGACCAAACGTTTTCAATTGGTGACAGATCAGGAGAACGTGCTGGCCAGGGTAACAGTCAAACCTGTTTTATCAAGGAAGTTCAGAGCATTACGGGCAACATGCGGTCGTGCATTATCCTGTTGAAACAAAGCATTATGGAGGCCTTAAAGATAGGGCAGAGCCACGGGCCTTAACATATCGGTGTATGCAAAGTGTAACGGTCTGCTGTTCAAAGTGCCGGTAATGCGAACAAGTGATCGGGACATGTATCCAATGTCACCCCATACCATCACTCCAGCAAATGGGCCAGTATGGCGATGTCCAATGCAAGCTGGCAATGCGCGTTTTCCACGATGCCTCCAAACACGGATGTGGCCATCATGGTCCTGTATACAGAACCGAGATTCATCTGTAAAGATGACGTGATGCCATTCACGCGTCCAGGTTCGCCGCTGATCACACCATTGAAGGTGCTCCTGTCTGTGACGCAGCGTCAGTGGTAGCCGAAGCCATGGTCGCTGTGCAGACAATCCATGCTGCTGCAAACGTCGTCGAACTATTCGAGCAGAAACTTGTTGCCTTGCAAATGACTCTATTTCTCGACTCAGGGTTCGTGACGTGGCTGTACGATCCTTTGTGACCATGCGGATAAGATGTCTGTCTTCTCTGCTGTTAGTGATGGGGGTCGCTGAGATCCTGCATTGACGTTCCGTATGATTGTCCTGAACCCATCGATTCCATATTCTGCTAACAGTCATGGGGTCTCGACCGACGCGAACAGCAATATTGCGGTACGATAAACCACAATCCCGGTAGGCTATAATCCTTCTTCGATCAAAGTCAGACACGTTCTGATTGGCATTTCTTCTTCTTACACGAGACATTACAACAACTTTCTTTGCCGAAAACAACGTTGAAACGGAAATTGAGTGTGAGAAAACTGCTGTCAAATCTCTGGTTTTATACACATTGTAGATGTCGCTACTGTCGCCTGCTTTGTATGAATGCGCTGAAAGTCTAATCATTTGCATATCACAGCAAGTTCTACCTGTCATGCAAATTTCACGTGTGTGATGTGCCGCTTTCCTAGTGTAGCAATTTTAATGGCCAGTAGTGTATATATATGCTCATTGTTAAAGAATTGCCTAAATAATTTTGTTATTTATAATTTAAAATGATTGATTACATTGCAACCAACATAATTCATATTCTTTCCAAACCCTATATTATTTCTTATTTTCAAGCGTTTTATGATCTTATCATATTAATAACGCAGTGAATAAATATGACTTTACATTAAATTTTAAACAATTAAATAATAATAAATAATAGATGCTATATATAATATATATAATATATATATATATATATATATATATATATATATATATATATATATATATATATATATATATATATATATATATATATATATATATAACTGGCTAGTTTAATATTGATTAAAACAAGCATGAAAAAGAATGAAGAATTAATAACTGCTTTTAAAAGGA
This sequence comes from Latrodectus hesperus, assembly GCA_037975125.1. NCBI lineage: Eukaryota > Metazoa > Arthropoda > Arachnida > Araneae > Theridiidae > Latrodectus > Latrodectus hesperus. The sequence goes on along the minus strand of CM075850.1, from coordinate 55,174,829 downwards.
TTTTTTTTGTTTCATTCAGAAAATTATGATAGTAAACATTTATTTTGACATTCTTTTACAGTTATTCATAAGTAAAATATAACTTTGAATCATTAAAAAAACACTATATAACGTTGCTTGCTTTATGATTTTGATATAAATGTTGCGTAAATTGATTATTTGTCACTATTTTTATAATTCATAAGTAATATAAATATCAATATTTATTCACAAAGGAAAATACTTTTATTAATTAACATAATACTAGTAAATGAAATAGGAAGAAGTTTAATTTTTTCCTTTCCGTGTTTAAGTTATGCACAGGAGAGGAAAAGTTAAATTCACCGGTTGAAGCATATTTTGTCCCAGAAATAACTATGGGGTTCAAAGTCCGCTTTAATGTATTTTATTAGTAAAATTCGTTAAAACCTACATTAATCTTCTGTGTTCATTTAATTCTAAAAGAGTGTCGAACACTCTATTTTTTAACTGAAGAGCAGGACATTATTCATCATTATGACTGTAAAATATGTAAAAAAATGTCTTTATGTTTGATCAAAATTATTGGATACGTTAATAAAATGTACAAGTACATTTGGCTACACTATAATGTATAGGAAAAAATTGGTAATATATTGAAAATCTATATTTTAGCCAAGATGAGATTATCAAAAAATTTAATAAGAAATTAAAAAATATTTTTTAAAATGTAATAAAAAAAGGAAATATTAAAGGAATTTTCTATTTATGTTTGTATAAGCTTAATTCCTATAATATTTTTTTCGCATAATTTTGACAATAAACCAATATATGGCAGTTAAACTCATCTAAATAGGCAAGATATTATTTAGTGTTGAATATATCATCGGCAATTGGCCTAACATAAATACGATTGACAATGGCTTGATAGGGGGTTTAGCTGATTTTACACTCAAACATCGTTTTTAATAAGCAGGTTAATTTGATTGGGACTAATAATTAGGATGCGATTTTTATTTCTACAAGTGTCTACAGCAGAGAAGAGATTGAATTCATAAGCTGAAAGCAATAGAGTAAATCAATTAGCTGTCTATTTGTCTCTTTATGAATGAAATAATTGAGCATTATGTTTTAAAGTATAAATGATATGTATTCTATAAACTTTTTGTAGATGTCGATAAATATATTTGTAACAAGAATTTTAACACCTTTGACATTTATTTTGTATCAATCTGCAAATGAATAAATAAATCTATTCATGTGGTGCTTTTAGATTTCAAATTCACCCTAATTTTATTAATGAGTGATCATGATTAAAATCATTCATTGAAATTTAAAGACATTTTCTTACACTTCATGTGCAAAAGATAAGAGATTTAATATAATGATATTCGTGGAAATATTTTTAAATATTGCTTTCCTTTGTTTTCCAAGGTGAATGTTTAAGTGTTTTTTTAACTAATTCTTCCTTTGTGAATAAGTAAATGTTTTCCATAATATTTATGAAAGTGTACAAACTAACACAATAAAATCAATACCTTTCCTTAAAGAATTTCTGACAAAGAATAAATATTGATAAATGATTTTAATTGATATATTACAGTTAGATACGGCACAAGGTATTTAAATGACATTTTATTTATCAGATATTTAATTGAAAATAAAATACTGTAACACAAAAAAGTGTATAATTTTGCTATGTATTCCAAAAATTCTGAGAAAGTTTAATAGAAATGGAATACGTGTTCTGTGTTAATAGTACATTATTTACTTTCAAAGCTATTTTCCGGATGATGCATTTTCGATAAACAGAAGAAAATTTAAATAACCACATACAATGTCATTATAAACTGTTAAAAATTAAAGGGAAGATTGGATATTTGAAGTCTATGTAACTTTGGTTCAACCAATAAAGAAAGTTAAAGACGAAATGCAAAATTTTCTTACAAATATTTAATTTAGTAATTTTTAACGTAAAACGCAGAAGAACTATAAATAGCAAACGGCTTATCTTTTGTATTCGAGAAATTGAAGGGAGTGCTCTTCAAATCATTTTCTGAATGATTGCTTTTAATTACTGAAGCAAAACTTGATTGAAAAGCTGATAACTATTTGGTAAAAATTATCAGATTCAATTTACTATTTTGATAGACAAAGCACAGAATACCAAATGCTTAGCAATTTAATTTAAATGTAAAGTACATGAGACTTTAACACCTCTATGATTAAAATACTTATTTAAGTTAATTATTATCAGTACCTATATTAATATTTTATCCATTTCATTCTGAAATATTTTTTTATATTTAGAAACAATTAAGGAATAGCTCATTATGAATTTATTTACGTCTTAATAAAACAAGCACATTTTTGTAAAGCTGTATTTACATAATATTTATTTTTGGCATATATTTTCTCTAATTACACTGACTTTCGAAAAACCAACAGGATTGTACATGCAATAAAATTATCTAACGATAATGTTCGTGATAATAATTTCTAAATAGTCATGTCAGAAAAAAATATGAAGTTATTATCTGTAATTCATTAAAAAAATTAAAGCTCATCATTAATACTCTCGAAACCATTTCCATTTTAATATTATTTTTAAATAACAATAATTTATAAAATTGAACTATTGAAATAAACATAAATATTTCTTCAATACTTTCATTGAAATTTCATAAAAATTAACAACAAATGTGATTTAATAACAAGTTTATATAAAATATGTTCAATTTCAATTTACAATTATTCTTTAGGGTGATTACCCTAAAGAATAATTGTAAATTGAAATCGAACACTTGTGTAAAATAACACGATTTCAAGAATATTAACCGGAAATTCAAGAATATTAATAAAGCAAAAACATTCGAAACAAAATATTTATTAATCTTTATAAATAATTTGGTATATGAAAAAATGATTTAGTACCACAGAATCTAACAGCCAAAGACCAATTGATAGCTTTTAAACTTCCGATTTCCTATTCCAACCCAAGTTCTTGTATCCCAACCTCTTCAACACAACAGTACCTTCAATCGAACTAGAGGCATTCAATTCCCAAGGCCATGGCTTTACAATTAATTCTCAGTTTTACTAAACAGTAGATGTAAATTAATTTATAGATAAAATTTTATTCAAAGAATTATATTCTTAACTGTAGCATGAGCAGATACTCTCTAACCGACAACCAACTCAAGGTATAAGATGATTTGCATGATTTTTGACAATATTGGGAGTAGGTTTTAAAATGCAAAATTCAATAGAAGACCTATCTTAGCTTCAATTCAATGAATAAATTTATATCAAGGGAAAACTTATCAATAAAAAAATTTATATCATTAAAGAACCACATGATATAAAATGACAGAAATCTATCACAGAACAAAAAAATTACCAGTAGAAGATAAATAAGTAAACCTTCATCGATGAAAGTAAATACAAATCATACGTTTCATTATTTTATCGTCTTCGCAATACTTGTTTTTATTATAAGCACCTTATTCTAGCAATAATTTATTATAATGAAAGAATAAGGGCTAAAATCTTATTTTTCCTTGACATATATATTTTATATATAAGATGCTGAAGTTGACACCAGCGAACTCCCCTGTACCTAACTCCAAGGAACTTTACCAGTTTAATGGGAGCTGCTGGGGCTTTATTTAAAAATATATTAAAAAAAATGACATAAAATTTTTTACAACAGTTGAACATGATTATCTAACAACATCTGTTTAAATATACAATCAAATTCCGGTTAATTGTAAAGATGAAAACAAGATGACAATATAATGGAGTCTATGATGAATTATATACAGTTAACATAATAATTGTAATTTTGCAAAGTTCTTGATTATAATTAAATTAAAATTTATAAATCTTATTCAAAAAAGTTTTTGATATTTACAAAGACAGAGCTTTAATTTGGTCAAAACATATTTTTAGCTAAGTTGTAGAAGAGTTCTTAATCCAGCAAACTTAGTTTTCATTGTTTATTAGGAATTCAACTGTTTTATTTAATTTTGCTCTCAATGTACGATTTCTCAGAATTCTCTTCTTCCAATTGATCTTCCAATATTCGCTGGGTAGAGCTAAATGCCGGGATAGTGTTAAGGAGCAGGTTGTTAAGAAATGGAGTGGGTTGCCTTCTTTTCCACAGGGCAATCTTAGGAATCAGAGATGTGGAACCCGTGGAAGTAGGATGGAAATGGTCCGTGGTCCGTAAAGAAAAGTACCTCATTCCTATTCCAGTTCAGGGTTTTCCTGGTAATTTTCGGTATCATCTCGTGAACATTTCTTCCAGTTATTCCATTATCCCAATCTTCCTGCCAACGATCCATTATTCAACTATGAATTAAGGATTTGATATGACAACGTGTTAATGGTAGGACCTTAGAAGGATTACTTGATAGTGCAGCCGCTTTTGCAAGTCTGTCCGCTGCCTCATTTCCTTCTGTACCTTGATGGGCCTTTACCCAACCAATCCTGATGTTATCTGCTGTTTTTAGGAGATCTTGCATATCTGGTACCATAAGACATTTGTTAAGAGGATTGGATAAAGATTTAAGGCATGCTTGACTATCTGACCAGATGTTTGTTGGAAGAGGTTGTGAAGCAGCTACTTGAATGGCTTTACGCAGAGCTTAAACTTCAGCTTGGTATATTGTGTTCTCGAGTGGTAGCCCAATACTCCAAGTACTTTGAAATCCGAGTTTAGATTATACTACCGTCCCGGCACGGATCCAATTTTTTCTTCTATTTTTGTGCCATCTGTGAAAACTGTTAGGAAGCCTTCATTGTAATATGGTATATGGTTTTGCTCATGTATTCTTACTTTGTTCTCAATATTGAAGACCTCAGAGTGGATTGTTTCTCCTTTTATAACTTTATCAATCAAATTTGGTGCAGGATGAATAGGATCAACTTCAGAAGGATTTAGTGCCTTTGCATGCCTTATAAACTTTGCCTCGGCTTCTATTTTTAGGTAGTGAAAAGATATTCCTGTTATAACTTGAAAAGCTGCTGCAGGAGTCGTTCTAAATGCACCAGTGATATTTAGCAAAAATCTCCTTTGAAAAGAAGTAAGTACTTACTTTTGCCATTGTTGTTAATGGTGTTCCCCAAATTTTTGTCCCATGCGCCAACATCCTCTCTATTACAGTTTGATATAGTAAGATTCGGTGTCTTTGGAAAACTCCCCAAATGCTTCCTGCTATCCTTAAGAGCTTTTGCTGTTATGCCATAACTCTATTGGTCTGCGATTTTAGATTTGCTATGAAGTTTAACTTTTTGTCAATTATTACTCCCAAAAGCTTAATTGTACATTTTCTCATCACTGTTGTTTTCCCAAAACATTTGTGGACCAGTTTTAAGCTTTGCTATTAGAATATATTTGGTTTTTTCTAGCAAAATTTGAAGAAAAGTATCATCTGACTATTTTTTAAAATGAAACAGTGCCTCTGTTGCTACTTTGCCCAATTTTTTCTCACTCTTTGCCGCTACCAAGAAAGTGAAATCATCAGCAAATGCTTGAAGATGTATCATGCTTTCTGGATCGTGTTGTTTTCCTAAATCATCATTAGTTGGCATAATGATTCTTTTATCTTTAAGATTACTGTTAAGTAATTTTTTAATGTTATAAGGGCATTTTGTGGTTTTTAGTAATTGTTTTAATTTGTAATGTTGATCTGTATCAAAGGCTCTTTTGATATCAATCGTGATTACAACAGTGTGTAATTTTTCAGCTCTGCAAAAGTTAATCTTATTAATGAGTGTCATAAGACCATCGTCCACTGATCTGCCTTGACAAAAGCCAAATTGGTTGCAATCAAAATAGCCATATAGTAGATTCCAAGTAATAATTAAGTCGTTTTGTTGTTATTTTCTCTAAGAGTTTACCAATAGTGGGTAGGAGAGAGATTGGTCTATAAGATTGTACATCATATTTGCTTTTACCTCCTTTATGAAATAATATAATTATGTCTATTTTAAGACACTTGGGAAAATAAGACATATGTAAGCATTTGTTTATGAGTTTGTATAGAAGGTCTGGAAAGCTATTATGTATGCTTTTAAGGAGTGAGTTATCTATTCCAACATATTCTGCTGCTTTACTCCTTCGTAGAGACTTTATTGTTCGTGCAAGTTCCTTCTGGCTAAAGGGTATGTCATTCGGAGTAAATTCATTATCAAAAGCTGGCCGAAAAGATAAGGGAATTGGAGGTTCTGGGAAGAAATCTTCCAGGATCTTATTTTCTGTGTTCAGTTGAGATCCTTTAAATATGTTTGAAGATGGGTTAAAAAGGTTGGAGGATGAAATACTTTTGTTAAACGCTGACTTTCCGAAATAGGTCTTTCTCTGCTGAGCGGAAATTTATCCACGCATTTTTCTTGGCAGCTGTAATTAATTTATTATAAGAAACCACTTTGTTTTTATAGATGTTACAGAACTGTTCTTTTTCATTTTGTTGGCCTCGTTGAATTCTTCTTTATGGCATTGACTTCTTTCTTTTTGATTTTCAGTGATAAAGACCACCAAGTAGGCTTAACACTTAAACTTTGTTTTTTAAATTTTAAAGATTTGAGCGGCATTCGGAAATTGTACTTTGTAGTCTTGAAGTTATGTTTTCTAGTTTAGTTTTTGTGTTTGATGTTTCAATAGACTTTTTTAAATCTTGAATATAAAGACTGAGCAAATTTAAAAATTTGGCGTGGTTTCCATAAGATGTCTTGCATCTTTTTATCGTCAAGCATTTGGTAACTTCGTTAAGGGTGATTTATATGTATCGATGATCGCTGAATGTCTCTTCTTCTACAACGATCAAGTCTATAGTATTTGATGAATTTCCATTAGATACTAAAGTTAAATCAGGCCAACCTTGTTGTAATCGATTAAGATATGTTGGTGGTGAGTTAGGGTTATTCAGAAGAAAAATGTTATTGGACATAATAAAATCTTTTACGAGTTCACCCCTTGCATCATTATTTTGATAACCCCAGTTAACACTGTGGGCAAAAAATCTGCTCCGATGAGAAAATTTTCTGGTTGTATTTTTCAGACAATTGTATCTAGTTCATTAAGAGTGAGTGAAATGTCATTTGGGACAGAGTCGGTGAAACGGGAGTTTGGTGGTGGATTGTATGCTGAAATAATATTAAATGGTTCGGAATCATCTGTAATTTTAATTGTGATTGTGGTCTCAGTGGTATGAATCAAGATTGGCTTTAAGTCCCTTATCGTTACTAGGATGGCTGCTTTGCAATTTTTCGAAGTCCAGTACGTCCATGCCGAAGGAATTCCAAAAATTCTTTTATTTAGGATGTAGGGTTCTTGAACGAGAAAAACTTTATCATCATGTTTTTCAGCTATGACTTATAAGGTATCTGAAGAAGGTTTTGATTTTCTTAAATTTATTTGAAAGATTTTCAAGTTAAGTAGAATATGAGTTTCTATGAAATTACTGGGGTTTGCAGTTATCAAATGATTACTGCAGTGTCATTGTGGTGCAATTAGTTTGATTGTTTTATTGGGTTTTGATAGTTAATTAGACTTCTATAATAGATACAACTTCTGGAATAGGCTGGGTGATTTATTGGATAGTTGTATCCTTTTTCATTGGCTTCTTCACAGTTGATACATCAGTTTAACGCAGATTTGCAATTTTCTTTGCTATGGTTTTTACTGCATTTCCCACAAAATGGTTTTGAATTTATTCAAACATTTACTCGTATATTATTTAAATATAAGTAATTATATATTTTTCACTAAAATATTTATAATAAATAACTTTTTTGTCTAGTAGATCAATTTTTCAAAATAGAAAATATAATCCTTCACAGTAAATAGCAATAAAAAGAGCCCCTAATACAAATGATGACTGTTTATTCTTTCTTCTTTTTGTTTTTAACAGTATTTCGATTAAAAATTTACTTCTATGATAAAATAAAACTAAATCTTCCATTTTTAAAGTTTCATTTTCATTAATTATTAATAGTGAATTGATAAAGTATACTTTTGAATCTGTTTTTTTTGTTAAATAAATTTAATATTTTATGTTAAGAGTTAAACAATATTTATAATTAATGCAGATGTAAAATAATTTTTTCATAACAGAACTGTTTCTTTACATTTTATTTTCAGAAACTCAATATAATATTAAGAGAAACTTCTGTATAATTGTACTTTTTTAACATCTTATAGCATAGCATGATCATCATGTTATTTTGCATCAATATTTTTCAGCAATTTATAACATAATCATTTTCATAAAATTAAATTTTTATTTCTTTTATGCTCACAATTTTGTGTTGTAAACAATCTGATAATAAATTTTTAATTCTTAATAAATTTGAGCGAGGAATTAAATTTAGAGTATTTCCTGAAATTATTATAATCATAGATAAAATTAAGACCACTTGTGAAAAAAGCTAAACACCTTTTTATTCTACTTTTATAGATTTATTTGAATTTCATAACTAACTATGCATTTTTATCTATACTTAGATCAGAAATAAATGTAGTAAATGTCAAAAGTAAAATGAATATTTATGGGATTTATTTGAGTATTTTTTGCGTTAAATATCAATAATTCTTATATCCATTAACAAAGATAAAATCTGTTTGTTAGGTTCAAAAAATCAGAAAAATAAATCCACTGATTTCGCCAGTCGTGAAAAAATAAAGTAAATTACAGTTCTCTTCTATACAAAGACAAAATTTCTGGAATTATTCAATTTTATTTACATATCAAAACTTTGTGAAAGCCGGAATGGAATTTCGGAAAAGATAAGCTTTTATTGTAATTGAAAGGCAACAGAAGAGTCTTTTGTGCACATGTGTCAACCGGGAAGCAATAATAAAGAAAGAAACCAAGTTTTAAAGATGGTTCATATTGCTTTTCTGTGTGTGGGAAAATTTCTCAGACTATAAGAAATGTATTCATAACCATGTTTCATTTTTTAATGTACATAAGTTATTATTAGACAACTTTTTCCAGCTTTTTAGTAATTCCTTTTTTTGATAGAAAAACACAGATAGATTCAAGTTATAAAAGGCAGTTAAATGATGATGCGAAGATAATGTTTTGAGGTTATTAGTTTTTCGCGCAAGATTGGTAAAATACCATAAGTGTTATCAATAGAAATAATTTTGAATCGATAAAAAATGTTTTACCTTTACGCAAGATTTTACCATGTCTTTATAACTTTGCTTTCTTGATTCTTTATATTAAAATGAATTATGACAGTTATTAATGAATAAATGCAGTTATGTCAGTTATTAATGAATAAATACAGTTATGACAGTTATTAATGAATAAATGCAATTATGACAGTTATTAATGAATAAACAGATCAACAAGAAAAAATATTTTAGGGAGAAATGGAAATTTAAATAAAAATAATTTACAGGGTCAAGCTTCTTTCCAAGGAAAAAAAGTAGCTTCTATGTTTCTTTCCTTCCTTAGAGATTCCGTTCAGTTTTCTTAGATGTGAATCTGAGTACCAATACGAGAAGAAGCATTTTTATCCTGTTAGAAATTACAATTTATCAAATGATATTTTAACACAATAGTTACAGACATACTATTATTAACTACAGTTCATTCATGTAACGTAAAAATATCCTATGAATGAATCATTTCAATTTATTATATTTGGTATATAACGCAGTAATAAGTCTATATTTCAATATGTCCATCAAAATTCGTTGTTTTTATTAGAAATTCAAAGCTTTAATTAGAATAATAAATATCCAATAATATATATGTGTATTGATTTGGGACAGCAATACTTTTCTGGTTGGTTTCAAAGGCATTTAATTTTACTGCAAGGGTGTGGTCTTAGAAAATTTTTTAGGAAATTAGAATTTTAAAATTAAATAAATTTTACATAGATTACATTAAAATTTTTATAATTTTGCAATCACACTTGATTTTGCATAAAAGAAATTTGAGTATTCTTGACAGACAAATATTTTAAAATTAATTAAAATTCATTTACTTTTTGAAATATTTGCTGCTTTATTATCGGAAAAATATAAAGACAATTTGTAAGGTATTTATAAATACATAAATAAAAAATTTCGGATGACTGGACAAATTTATTGTATCGCTTTCGCTATCATATTATTCATATCGTATTATTATTAACATATATTAATTCATATCGCTATCATATTAATAACTGAATGAAAATTACTTATAAAAAAGAACAAATGTAAATAAAGTAGTTAAACGGTTTCATGAATAACAAAAAAGTAATTGAGACGCTTTTAATGTAGAAGTAATCCACAAAGACACAATAAGTTGTTTTAACTCAGATTACTCTTCACAAATCAAATAAATATAACCTGTTTAACAAAACAATTTTATGTTAACTGTGTATTGTTATGTATTTTAAAGTAATATTTTTTCCTTATTATTTTCTGCATCCGGAATACTTGTTAACTTGTTGTTGGAAAAATGCCGTGAAGAAATGGCAGTTCTCATTATTTAAAGCATTAAAAAGACACAATCTAAAGATGATTGAGTTTAATTTATTACGTAACTAAATCCTTTTATAACCTTGCTAACACTGTATTCAATGCGGTGCACAAATTTGTTTTTACATTATGAACTAAACAACTATCAACATTTTCTTTTTGATAGATTGCATTTAAGAATGTAAATTGATCACTTATAAAATTTTTCTTAGAATTTTATGATTCCTTCTAAGCCTAAAATTACTCATTAGCAGATCTAAAGATATAATATAATAGCTTCATAAAATGACAGGTTATAATATAATTGTATGAGTTCATATATTGGAAAATATATGACATGGATAGCCAAGCTCTTTAATAGTCCGAACCATTTTTCAAAATTTGAAATTTTTCGCAAGCCACAATTGAATACGTATGTTAAAGGTATGCAAAAAAAGGTACTGAAATTTTTTTACAGGAATTATATTTATTAAAAACCTATAAATAAAAGTACAGAATATGTAGATTGAATTTAAACATTAAAGACTTGACATTTATTCTACTTCTCTTGATAATTTAAAATTTGGTGAATAATTAGCTTCTTAGTAATTCTTTAAGATGCTGGTTATACTGATCGGTGTTTGGACTTCACAAACTTTAAAGTGGAATAAAATGTCTGTTGCAAACAAAGTTTGCAAATTCAAAATTGATTTGGAATTGGTCAGTTACGGACGATTACCCTATTGTTTATGTTCGTTCGCACAGCCTTTGATGAGTTATATCTTTCTTAACTTGGATAGCAATGAAATTTGTTACAACGTTGGACTTAATCTTTCATATTTGTTGTCAGTAGTTTAAAAGATATTTTGAAACACTTAAGGAATGATAATAATTTTTTAAATTATAATAACACGAAAATGAAAAGTGATTTCGAGTACATTTATCAAGAGCTACAAATAATCCTTCAAAGAGCCGGATGGGGCAGGTTGACTACCCCTGATATATGACGTCCTCGCGATTTAAAGTTAATTTTTTTTCTTGTAAAGCCTTTTATAAAGACTTTAGATAAATTCTTTTCTACTCTTGTCACATAATTTGAGATACTTTTTTTATTATTCATCTTTGCAAATTTCAACGAATCATATTTTTGAAAATTATTTTATTAAAAATTAAACATGCATCATTCCATATTTAAGCGTTTAAAAATAATTGTAAATGACAACAAAATAAGCTGCCATGTTTTTAAATTTTTTTGTTTTACGAATTTGGAAAGAAATTAAACCGTCTGTTGTCAGCTTTACATTTTATAAAGGTAGGTAGGACTTTGGCAACATATTTAGAATTAAATTATATTATTTACGCCAATATATTGAAAAATTATCTAACTTCACTGCTTTAAAAGATATAAATTGTGTTTATTTATCTAATAACTTTACTGGTTATCATTTTATGATTCAGAACTGTTACTATTATGCATACACAGTAAAAGTACTGAAGATTATTTCAAAAACGTATTGCTTGTTCAAAGTAAAATTACGATTTAATTTACTCTTTCTTTCAATGCAAAAATTAAAATAATCGAAATTTTCTAAAACATGGTCCAAATTATAAAAAATTTTTTTTATGTGGCTATCTTTAATTTAGTTAAGATAATTGAAGTCACCAAATAAGATAATCTGATTATCTTACTTGGTTAAATTTAAAAATATGCATACTGTTTACATTTAGTAATAAGAATTATAATATATGCCGCAAAATAAAGTTATCAATCTATCAAAACCGAAGTATAACAACTTAGAAGAGAATTTTTAGAAAAGCCAGTAAATGCTGAACCTGGTTTATGGTAGGAAGGGAAGAAGAAATGAAAAAGATAAATATATTTCCCAAGTTATGTAACTTAAAAACACCCTAAAATATTGAAATTTAAAAATTATGTTAACTTTTCGAATTAAATTTCTACAAACATTTTTCAACGATGATTTTCATGACAGTTTCTCAAGGTGTTTTATTACAAAATACATAAAAAGTTATAATGACCTCATGTTTTTTTTGGAAAATAACGATTAATTAACTTATGTATAAAATACGTATACGCTCACTATTAAATAAATTAATATAGTACTAATTTAAAGAGTAAATATTTTATTAAATGATAAAAAATTATATCATTATAATAAATTCTATATTTATAACTTTATTTTGATGTTTATTTGAAGAGAGTAGTAAATGACCTCAAAACCGTTAATGCAATTGATATTTAATAAACATAAAAAATCATTTGTTCAATTAATTAATGTACTTGTGTTCACGCTCTTTGATAATTTAAATGCAAAGCTGATGGATGAATAGATTGTTTTCTGGAGTTCAGTTCAACAGATCCTGGGTTCAATTCTCATTATAAAATTGTTTTTTGAAATCTATGTTGTATTAGTAGTGGCTTTACCTGATTTATTTTTCTTGAATACAAATGGGATTGTAGATTAATAAATAAGTCATGACTTACATATTTGAATTAATGAACTTTCTCGGAAATCTTTGATATAAAGCTTTTCGCCTGCTATTTGGTGATTATAGTAAGAAATTCTTCATTTTTTAGACTAATCAAAATATTAATAATTCTTGTGTTATGTTATAATGTAAATTGTAATCTTCTTTGTATCTACTTAGGAAGATCAATCTCATTATAGATTAAGATTTTTTTATTCTTGGTAGCCTGAAGCATTTTATACTTCTTCAACAGGGAATTTCTCCTTGCTTTTAATAACTAAGAGAGTTTTAAATTTGGAAACTCTATTTTTGAAATTTTAAATCAAAATTATTTATTCATTTAAAAATGCAATAATATTGTTATACTTTTAATTGATGACATGACTGATACATTTTTAATTGCAATAATAATAATTTACAACAATTTAGAAGTCTATTAATTTGTATAATACAACTAATTCTGAGTGTATTTAGATGCTTCTAGACAGTGGTATTTGTAATATTCATATTTTATTTCTTTCAAAACATTAACCTAAGAAAAGTTTTCAACAATGGATGTATTTTTGCTTAAAAAAATTCTAAGTAGTTGCCATTTAAAAACTTGTAAAAGACAATGAACACTCACACATTAGCTTCTGTGTATCAAGAATGTTATTTTACTGATGAAATGTGTTACTGTAGAAGACAGAATATAACGTATGAACATTTTCACTGCAACCGAGAGTGACTGGGAATATGGAATCCAATCATTATCTTTCATCCTTTTTCAATGAACCTATGTGTTTATTTTGATTTTTAAATTGTCTGCTCTAATGTTACTCTAAATAAAATTTGAATTTTTTAGAAGTATCGTTGTAATTTTAATTATATACTTAAAATTGTTCAACTGTTAAAGCCATAAGATTAAATTTCTTTTCCAAATTCATCAAATAATCTAGTAAGTAACTTTTCTTCAAATAAAATAAATGAAACAGAAAACATTAAAACAACAGGAAGACAAAATAAAACACATTAAAGAACGTTTTCCTCTAGAAAACAAGGATTACTATGGAACTAGATTGATTTATCATTAAGCGGATTAGCTGAGAGTAGATAAACAACTATGTGGATATTATACAAAGAAAAAGCATCACCAGAAATTTCACTTCAAAATTGATTCGAATTTTTGACATGTTTGTTAAAAAAAGTCATAGCAGATTAACATTTTATGGGTACTAGATATCTCATTTTATGGGTATTAGATATCTCAGCATGTTATTGATTCATGTGGTTCTGTTTAAAATATATAACCGGCGGGGAAAAAAAAAAAAAACGTAAACATCGCAGACGTGTAGCTACCACAGCTTAGAGAGACCATATTTATAACTGTTCACAATTTATTTATTATTTCACCATATTTTCTAAAAATACTCTTATCTCTTTTTGAAAGACTATGGTAATTACTATTGCTTAGTTCAATTCTTTCTTAGCCTTCATAATTTTATCCATTAGATACAATCTAATATTTTCATAAACCAAAAACATTCATGTTAATAAATTTTTTGTTTTATTTTTTAATTGTTTATGAAGCAATTAAAATAATAACGATCATATAAAAAAGTAATATCAAAAATTGTAAACAACTAGTAAAATTTTAGAAATTATATTAATTATTTACTTTCTGTCAAAAATATTTCTGGCATTAAAATTAAAGTCAAATCCATTAAATTGTTTAAAATTTTAGCAATTAGGAGAGAATGTTTATTTTATTTTTAAGAATGAAACATTACCTTTGTGAGGTACAATAAATCAAAGTAAAAGAGTTTTTAGTTTGACGGATAATTAAGAGGTTAATTAACTCCTATATCCAGAACGCATTTGCACTTAATCATTTACTTTCAGAAATTTTGTGTTGTTCAAAGAATGCACAGATGTCATTGTTAAAATACAGCTAAATTTATCTAGGAAATAAAGGCCATTGTCGATTTTGAAGGTGCAGAATAACAATTATTTCGGTAAATCTGTAAAATATACTATTGAAATAGAATTGAATAAAAGGTGCTTTTGGTACTTATTAAAAATTATAATGGAAACTATATTTCTCTTGCTTATAAAAGCTCAAAAATATTCTGACATTAATTATAATATATTAAAGCTATATAATATATATTTTAATATTTTAATTAATGTGTATGTGCAGTTTACAAAAATAAAGGAGTAAAAACAAGAAAATGTAATTTATTAACTCTATATTATAAAATATTAAAATTACAATTAATATTGATTTATTTTGCAGAGGTAAGGATATAATAAATAAATAAGATCGTCATATTTAAAGCGGTACTGTAAAAATGTAAAGAAATAAATTGATTTTACAATTTTGTGAACAGAAAATACAGTCATAAACTAGAATATAATCATTGATATAAATATCATTTAACTGATATAATTCATTCAAAAAAGTTAATTTTATACTCATATTAATATACTGAATCAATATTAATTATATAATAAGTTTTACGAGATGCATCGAAATATGTATAAGGAGATTCACGCTCTAATTTTGAATTGATAAAAACTGCCAGTGTTTTTTCACCTCACTTCAATTTTAAATTCAATTCTTTTGATTCCGTATATTGCACAACTGAAATTTAAAATGCACAGTCAACACGAACAATCTTAATAGTTGAAACATTTTTCCGCTGGAATTAGTTTTTCTTTCCTTTTCGTAAAAAATCAAAATCTGTTTCTTTTCGCTTAAAAATTATTCGAAATATAATGAAATAATAATTAATATTACTTAAAATTAAAAGTTTTTTGTTTAATTTACATAGTAAAGAAGTTTTAAATATATTATACTAATTAATGTTTTTGACCACCCATGTGATTTTAGTTTGATTCTATGAATATATTTCGTATGCTGTCATTAGTTTCTTCATGGCATTCAGTAGCTTACACTTTAAGCCGATTAGGTGTATGAGATGCAATAAAATAAATTTTTAAATGTTATGAACATTGTACTTAGATTTGTTACATTTTTATATAGAATAAATTTAGTAAATGTTACTCGAATTTACATAATTTTAAAAATGCTATCTAAATTTCTTAATTCGATGATAAAAATTAAAAAATAAATATAACAATCATTCTTTGTGTAAATAATTGACGGTAAAACCAGAAAGTTTTATGGTATATTAAAATGAAGTAAATAAACTTGTCTTATATTTGACTTCCGCTGAAAGTAAAAACAATATTATAAAAAATAGTGTTTGTGTAAAGTATAAATGTAACCTTAGATTCAAAAGTTTATTATGTCTTTTTTCTGTAATTTAACATATTTTTAGTTTGATATTGATTTTATAAGTGCACTAGTTTTAAAAATAATATAAATGTTTAGTAATAAAACAAACAAATAGTTTAATAATATTATTATTTAAAAAATATGATATAATTAATTCTAATATTATTATGAAATAATTGCAATGAATAATAATAGTTTACAATATATCAACATTAAATGAACAAAACATTAACTTTGTTACTTTAAGTAAATATTAATGAATTTAAATTTTAGTTAAGAAAGAGTATTAAGAGGGATAATTTTAAAAGCATTTGAATAGATTATTGTTAAGATCCAAGAACAAAGTAATACAAGGCATAATTAACACTTTTAAAGGTAATTAACAAAGTTTTAATTAATAATTAAGTTTTCCGAATATAATGATTTTACAATTTAATATTCAATGAAAAGATTTCTATTTACGCATGTTTTTAATTTTAACACTTAATTTTTCGTTCGAATATTTAGTTCAGCACCATGCTTGAATTTCGTCCAGTCTTTGTTTCTATTATTCTCGATTCATTTCTTCTTATTTATATCTATCTATTTATATGTGCCTGTGTATAATCACAATGAGAGAGGTAATTTTACCATAATCTTTATGAAATTGCAATAATAAATTCAATAGAATAAAAACTGATACAATTCTAATAATATATATTTTTCTATTAACTGAAGCTTATATTATAATAATTTTATTGAATAAAATAAACAAGATTGGAAATACAAAAGTAAATTACTTTAGAATAATATAGAAAATTCAGAATAATTTAATAATGTTAACGGAAAACTACTAATATTTCAAATTTCTACCATTGCATTTAAAAATTATAAATGCATTCACTTTCATTAATGTATAAATTCCATCTCGCATAAAATAATAGTTATTTACTATTCCTTTCAAAATTTTTTTTATAAAATTTATCGCTTATTTTACTATCATATTTCACACATGAGGATGAACCTGACCAAAAGCTGGAATGTAAAATGGATTTCTAACTCATATAAACAACTATTGTCAAGGTACACATATCCAAAAATATCAAAATGCAAAGATCTTTTTTTACATTATTTTAGATTTGAGTAACGATTTAAATTTTAAATTTCTGTAATGTGATGGATAACAAATATCTATAATAAACATAATATAATAAAGTAATTATATACAAAAGAAGGAAACATATAATGTTGTATTTTCTTTTAAATTGTATATATTAATTTGAATTTATTGTCTTTAAATTAAGTTATTTAAAGAAAATAAATAATATAATTGAAAGGATTTAATCTGAAACTGTAGAATTTATGGCAATTTAAAATTTCATAATAAAGAACAAGCTGTTTATTAGCTTAAAAATATGTATTTTTCAAAAATACATAAATTTAAATTATTTAATCGATCCGGTGTTAGAAAATAATTTTTCCTTTTAATTAAAATAAAATAATTCATCAAATATTTTTACTTTTTATGGTAAAAAGTCTTTTTTATGCTATTAAAATATTCATTGGATATAATAACTTGAAAATTAATGTACATGAAAGAAAATTCAATTTTTGAATTTTAAAAAAATAAATGAAAAGTTACAATAATATTAAACCTTATTTCACTAGAATTTTTCATAATTTAACAAATTAAAAGCAAATGAATTATTTAAACTAACAATAATTTAAAATCTATGTTTATAAAATTTTTGAAAAAAGCCTATCATTTAAATGTATAACTAAGCAACAATGTAAACACATAAATAATTCATATTCTTTACGTAAGATTACATTCAATTTCTTACTACATAGTTACTTCCTTATAACTTACTATTAAACAATTTTTAAGCAATTATTGTGTATTGCAGAAGAGAACTGAATGCAGAATATACTTTGAAGGAATTATGTGAGTTTCTTCAAACGTCTATTATTCAATCTGCCCTGAAAAGGATGTACATCTAATCAATTCTTGTAAATTAAGTCCAAAGAGACTCGCTTACCAAATGAGCATTTGGGCGTACACAATTGACAGAAGTCATTGGTGGAGCCTCAAGGAATCATGTTGGTGAGTTTGAAATTGCATCTCATCACAGCTGGCTTAGAAGCATTTAGGCCAATGCATGTGCAGATTCCACAATGTGAAAATATCCAGTTGTGTGTAACTGCAACAGATGGATATATTCCATTTTGATTGATACATTGTACATTTGATCAGTATTATAATAAATATTATATCAATATATTGATTATTTACTAAGACTGAATGCAAGATTACTTAATAAGATTGGATATTTAAATAATGATGCTTTCTTCAAGGAATCTTTATTATTCTATTCCAGAATTTGCATGAAGAAATATTTGTGAGGTTGATAAGACTTTATTGTTATTAAATTAATATAAATATCAATTGTTTTTTTTATTTAAAATGTAAATAATGAAGTTTTGCGGAGAAAAAATATGACGAAAAAATTTCATTGCATAATCATAAATAGATGGGTTTTATAAGCTATTACATTCATTTTAAATATTTTATTAGAATTCAACAAATAGATTATCGTTATAAATAAGAAATTTACAGGTAAATTATTAAATTTATAACCCAATGAAAAAATTAAAGGATTTTCTTGCTTATGAATCAGCCGTACAAGACATAAAATATTGTTCTCAAGAAAAATTTAAAACATGTGTCATCAATTCTGTTTATACAAAATTAGATCTAAACTTATGAAAGAGTCAAATTTGTATCTTCAATATATTTTAATCAAAATTGTATGAAATAATATTAAAATTGATTATAAAGAAACACAAATGTGTATAAAAATAAGTAATGATAGGTCTAATTCTTGCTTTAGATTTACTTTAAAATAAATTGTAGAAGAGAATTTAATATTCCAAAACTTTATGCAATAAGACTAAATAAAATACTGTAGTTATTAATGATAAAAAAATAATATAACATTAACTAAGAATAAAATATAACTACATTAATTTGAAACCTTTAATGGAAATAAGAAATTATAATTACAAAATAAAGAAGATATAATAATTCAGAACAGTATGCATGTATTAAAAATCATTGAAAGTACCATTTTGCTAATAAAAAATTTGTTGCAGCTGTAATAATATTTCCTGTTTTACGCATTTGCTTAGATAATTTTATAATAGTTTCATACAAAAATCTTATTAGGCGTAATATAAAACAATTACTTCTCAAATATTAATTTAGAAATGATTGATTAAAAAATGAAATAAATTTACAAAATAATAGCAGTTTTATAATGGAAAAATTTTCTAACTAGTAAGTAATTTATAAAGTATTCAATTAAAAATCTAATTCTATGGAAATAAAATTTTGCAACATACTATGGGAAATATTTTTTGTTCATAAAGACCATTAATTACGAAAACGTTTGTGAGTTTTCATTCTGTATATTTGTGCCTATTTGTGTATGTTAAATATATTTATCACGGTTGCAAAATTTAAATTATAATAGTTTTCTCATAATCGATAAGAATTATTTTAACAAATAAAGTGTTTTGTTTAAGGTTTTCTAAATAATAAAAACAAAGAAAAATAAATAGCAAGCATCTTCAATCTATCAAGAATTTTTTAATAATAGTGATGAAATGAAAAAAAAGTTTTTTTATGTAAAAGATAAAATATCGTCTATGAAAATTATTCTTTTAGTTTCCTTGGTGAACTTCAAAACTAACATTTGAATTATTTTGATTAGAAATAATATTTAGCTTAATTATTTGTCAAAGGTAAGTATATATCTTCATTATTCAAGCTTTAGTTTTTTGTAATTTATATATTTAATTCATGTTAAAAAATAAAATTGAATTTTATTAACACAATGAACATTTTAAAATTTAATATTGACTTGATAAAGTTTATTTTTATTGCTAGGGTATAATTAAGAATATTATAGTGCATTACTCAATTAATGAAATCAAATGTATAGTTATTTATTAATTTATTATACATAGCGATGAGGTTAACATTGAAAAAAATTATAACACTTATCTTTATTTATTACTCAGAGAAGTTAAAAGGATAATAGATTTACTAAGGAAACAATAAATTTCAATTAAAATTTAACTGCTGGAAATACAAAGACGAAAAAATTCTTTTACTCAATTAATTTTAGAAATATCCCTGGGAAAGAAGAAAGAAATTATTTAATTTATGTTCACTTAAATGGTTTTATAGTCCAAGTAACTTTTCTTAAATTAAATCTGTAACTCTCGAGTTAATGTCGTTCGCACTTTTGAAATTTAAAAAGAATTTACTTAGATATAGAAAGGAAATTACTAGCATCTCTTTTTACTTAGTTTCTACACATATTTTTCATTTTATATTGTTCTACAAAATTTATGATTTTTATTAAGGTTTTTTGATGAATTTCTTGGAAGATGTTTTATTCTTAAAACAGTTAAAACTTTAATGACTAAATTTACGAAAGAAACTTTAAAGAATGCAAACTCTTTAGTTTTTATAAGAAATATTTTATTTGTCATTCTAAACTTAATTTTAAACAATTTTTTTCCTTAAAAGACATTAAAAAGTACCTTTATGTGTAATGAAGTTTTAATTTAATTTAAGCACGGATTTTATGTTTGCAGAAATATTTTTAAATTTAATTTATAATAATTCTGAAATATTGCTGTATAAGTATAACTCTTTAAGAGTTTTAAGGACTTTAATTTTTTTTGTGTTTATCACAAATACAAATATGATTTTAAAAATGTATACATTTTTAGAAGATCATATTTGTATTAATTTTCCTATGAACTAAATACAGAGCTTAATTATAAATTTAAATCTTCAAAGTGGGTTTTAACATTTAAAAGTATAAACACAAGGTCAAACTATAATTTAGAAATTATAAGCTCTAACTATTTTAAAATTAAATGTAATATATTTTTTTAAAATTTTAATAATATTGACTTTTGTAATTATACTAGAATTTTACGATGATTCAATCTCAAATGTCAGAAAAGTATTTCAAAGGATTACATTTATTAATAATTGCTATCACTTCCACTAAATTTGGATCTTAGAAAGTCCCGTCCCACATTGTTCTTTGAATAACGATGATTTTCCAAGATATTTTATTGTCATTTTTGAAATCCAATATATTTTATTAAATATGTGAATCATCAAGAAATATAGTGACAAATATGTTGATCCAAAATATGTCAAAGAGAATATGACAATCACCTCTTTATTTAATCATTTTAAAGCTCAAGCATCATAATATGCTTAAAATACATTGTTTGCAAACAGTTATTTTTTCCAAAAACCAAAATAAATGCAGTTAATTACAAGCAATTACAAATTTGTCAAAAATAGGTAGATAGTTAAAACGCTTTTAATTTTAACTAAATTAGCAAGGAAAACTAATATCATATTATCTTAGTAAAAAAATTGTTTTAGAAGTATTTTGAATTAATTCAGAAAAGTAAAAGTAAAGCTAGAATTTATATGCAATTTGTCACTTTAATTTTATTTAAAGGAAAAGTTCCTTTTAAAGTTTATGTAAATTAAAATTGTGAAATTTTAAAGCATTTCATTTGTGTTAGTTTTGTTGATGTTTATTATTTTTAAAATATGAAAGTTTTATAAAATTTTACCTCAAGGAATTTATTATTTATATCTTTCTGTATAAATTTCATTTTGAAAAATGACTTCAGACTAGGCGTATTTCTAAAACTTCTTTATCTAAATAATATTATCAAAACTCAATATCGGAATAACATTTTAAAAACGTTTCTACCTATTATAATTTCAAAAATTTACACTTTTCATTTATATAAAACTTTAAATATTCGTTTAAAGTGAAAAAAGTATTATATCAAATTAATGTATTATCAAAGTAAATTTAATAAGAATGTGCTAATACTTTATCTATATAAAATGTTTATTTTTTCCAAAATTACGTATCAACATATAACATATTCACTTAACGCAAAAATTATGTTATTCAATATTTTAAACAGTTGTTAGCATAGCACTTATTCTTGATTCGTCTAAAGAACATGAATGATATTCAAATGTTTTTTGAAGCCATTTTATTTATTTCATTAAAATTATAAATTTATACTTGCAATTAGTTAAGAAAGTAAATTTATTTATATTTAATATATATATATATACATATATATATATATATATATATATATATATATATATATATATATATATATATATATATATATATATATATATATATATATATATATATATATATATATATATATTAAATATAAATAAATTTACTATATACATAAATATAAGGTAATAAATACAATACTGAAAATATAATGTAATAAAATAGGAACTACAATACACACACATTATATATATGTGTACTACAATACATTATATACATTAAATTCCAGCACATATAAGCGTTTAAACTTCACAGTTAATATCATTAATAAGAAAATCCTTGGGTTTTATAAACTTTTAAATATTAACAAATATAAATTAGACTTTCCTTATTTAACAGTCATTCTTAAATTTCACAAAATTCCTATAAAGTTTAGATTTATCACCTGTGGTACTAAATCAATCATGAATAAACCTGGAATCATTTTTGGTAAATTTCTTAATATTATATTGTTAAATCAGAAGCCACTTGGATCATTAATAATAAAAAAGGTATTTAGGATTTTTTATCAAAAACTTATATTTATTGTGTTAATTCATTTGACTTTAAAGACCTTTCTACTAGTATTCCCATTGATAAATTAAACGATGTACTATACCTTTATTATCAGGACTACAGAAACTTATTAAGTATTAATTTTGAATACTTGAATATTTTAGTTAAAATGCGTATTTATAATAATTTTATATTTAACGGTGAAAAAATATTTTTATTCAAAATTGTGGAATTCCACAGGGATCCAACTTTTCTAACACACTGGCAAATTTATTTCTACATTATTTTGAAAAAAAACTTCTTTTATCAATATCCTTTTGCTTTCCGATACATAGATGATTTCATCATTTTCAACAATTTAAAATTTGAAGATATTTCTAAAACTATTTACCCTGAAGAACTTTCTCTAATTGAAACTAATTCATTTAAAACTAAAACAGAATTTTTGGATTTATTTATCACTATTGATAATTCTACTACATAGAGAATTGATGTCTTCGACAAAACAAATCAATTTAATTTTCATGTTAATAAGTTAATTTCCTGGAACTTAAATATATCTTTAATAATATACAGAAATGTTATAATTAATGAACTTAATCGCATTTATAATTTCTGTAACAATTATGAATCTACCAAAAATCAAATTAAACGCCTAATAGCTCACCTAAAAATAATAATATTCCAATTAATAATATTTTAAAATATGTAGGAAGTAGGGAATCGCTTGTAGGATTGAAGTAATACGTAGTTTTTATAACTACAGAAGGGCCACCCAAGCATTGAAGTTCTTACAAGAATCTTGAAATCACATACATTTATACACTTTACTTTAGACATAACTTAAGCTTAAATCCCCATTAACATATTTTAATTTCAAATTTACAACATGTTTCTAAACCACTTTAACTATTTGAATTTAATTACTTCTGGCAATATTTCTTTATTCTAATTTCAAATTTACTTTTGGCAACTTTCCTACTATTCTCGAATATAATTTCAATCTGATTTGCTGACTTATGTATTTTTCTACAGTAATTATTTTTATACTGTACTTATGTTTCATCTATTGTGAGTATTTTTACTTTTCTGCATATACACTGCTGGACAATTGCTAAGGACGGGTAACACTATCATAGCAACCACAAAATGAAAGGAAGCAAAATGTGGAAAATTAGAATAAGTGTGGGATATGGTAAGAAAAAGTTTGTGTATGCAAATTTTTTTCCACGTCTGTACATCACGTGATAGCGTTTAAGAGCTTTGAAGGTTTTGACGCCTGTGGACAGTTATTGCTTCAAGTCAAAGTTTTACAGGAAAGATTTAATAGACGAACTTGAAATTTTTGGCATGTCATACCGACATTACTTAGATGATTTTATGCGTGGCCGAATTATTGGAAAGATCGAAGAAGGGCGAAAAATAACAGATGTTGCCAGGGAGTTCGACATCACTCACAGCGTTGTTTCACGGCTGTGGAAATCATTTAAAACTACTGGAATGTGTAGTAGGCGGCACGAAGGAGGTCGTGTTAGAAGTACGACGCCTGCAGAAGACAGATATATCGTCCTATCAGCAAAAAGGAATAGGCGTAGCACAGCTCAGCAGGTGGCAAATCAGTTTCTTGCTGCCTTAGGAAAGCAGATCTCCCGAAAAACTGCTGCCAGACGTTTAAGGGGAGGAGAACTATACGCCCGCAGACCTGTTGTGTGTGTCCCATAGACCAGACAGCACCGTACTGCCCGTTTGCAATGGTGTCGTGAGCATCGCAATTGGACTGAATAGGACTGGGCATGCGTACTATTCTCAGATGAGAGTAGGTTCAGTCTGTCATCGGATTGTAGACGCCAACTGATCTGGCGCGAGAGTGGTACTGCTTATCGTTCAGAAAATATCCGGGAAAGGGACCGATATCCGACATGCAGTGTCATGGTGTGGGCTGGCATCATGATCAATGGCCGCACGCCCCTACAAGTGGTTGCGAATGGGACTATGACGGGCCAACGATACATTAATGAAGTTCTACTTCCTCATGTTCTTCTTTTCCATGGTGCTGTCGTTGATAAATTTGTTTTTATGGACGACAACGCAACATGTCATCGGACACTCAATGTTCAGGATTGTCTAAACAGCGAGGGTATTCAACGCCTCATATGGCCATCACGTTCTCCAGATCTAAACCCCATTGAAAATGTGGGGGATGCTTTGTTGAGGCAAGTTGCTGGTCGAAACTATCCTCCGATAAACAAGAACACCCTCATCCGTGTACTTCCAGAGAAATGGGATAAATTACCTCAACAGCTGCTTGATAATGTTGTGCAAAGTATGATACGACGTGTGGAATGTTGCATCACACTCCAAGGTGGACATATCCCGTACTGATACCTTTCTTCAAGGTGTCTGCAAACTTTTAGATGCATTGTTCTATTTTTCCGTATGCAGCATCAAATGAATATTTGTTTTCTTTCAGATGTTTCACAGCTTTTGTACTTTCCAGAGCAATAAATATTCTTTATTCTATTCTCTGAATGGTGTGGCAACTATATTTTATCCTACTAGGCCTCATGTCTTGCTTAATGTTATGTTACTTTGCAATTTGTGATCCGTCCTTAGCAATTGTCCAGCAGTGTATATTTATTCTAATTTTTTAACTAAGTTCTTTTAATACGAACGCTCTTCAGGGGAATTGCTCGAAGATATTTAGACATTTGTCCTTCGAGCATGTCAGAAAAGATTGTTCATTTTGCATAGCTGGCCATCTCCCTCTTGATGAAGACGTGGTCCCTATGCATTCTTCTTGTCATTTGCATCAGATATTTTAGTATTTTTCCAATTTTATATTTCTGGTTTCAATATTTTTAATGTTTTATCTTTTATAATTTATAAATATATATATATATGTATATATATATATATATATATATATATATATATATATATATATATATATATATATATATATATATATATATATATGTATATATATATATATATATATATATATATATATATATATATATATATATATATATATATATATATATATATATATATATATATATATATATATATATATATATATATATATATATATATATATATATATATATATATATATATATATATATATATATATATATATATATATATATATATATATATATATATATATATATATAGAAGTGTTGCTTCAAAGAAAAAATTCTTGAAACATTGGGCAGTTGAGAAGGCATTGGAAAGCAGTGCATAAATTGATTCATTAGAAACTGTTTCTACTTCTGTCCCTATTTGTTCATCATCTCGATAAGTTTTTATTAAATCAGATATATTTTCAAATTTGCTGAAAAATGTCCTTTGCTGTAACTTGGGTAACAATTCTTTGGATATTCGACAGCTGAATTCCTATTCAGTGAAACTAGAACTTGTGTGCAAAACTTGTTGGAAGTGCTTTGGATCTGCATTTTCAAGTGAACGAGAATTGTCAACAAGAAAGTTTGATAAAGAAACTGCAAACTTGTCAATTCTTTTTTAGGTATTGGAAGAGTACATGCAGCTATAGAGACATTTTCTTCAGTTCTTGGAGCACTATCTATGGATTCAAAAACATTTACAAGATGTTTAGATAATTTGTGTGAAAAGAATGAAGAAAAGAAAATGGAAATGTTACGGGTGTCACGAGAAATTATCCTTCATGCTCATGTGCAGACTAATCCCTCCATCCAGGAAAACGACATAATAGATGTAAAAGTTTCTTATGATGGCACATGGCTATAAAAGAGGACACACTTCATTATACGGAATAGGTATCGTGATAGATATTTTGACAGGTTTTGTAGTAGATTTTGAAATTTTGTCAAAATACTGTCATGATTGTATTATTACATCAAAAAATCTTAGTGATATTTCTCCAGAATTTAACATATGGAGAAAGAGTCATGTTTCTATTTGACAGAAATAATTTGTGGGTTCTTCGGGGAGTATAGAGATGAAAACTGCTTGCATTCTTTGGGAAAGGTCATTATCAGAATGTAAAATAAGGTATACCACAATACTTTCTGATGATGACACCAAAACTTACCAGCATCTAATTGAAAAAAAATTAACGGTTCCAATACACCAATCGAAAAAGAAGAATGCGTCAACCATGCTGCAAAACGACTTGGTACAGGTCTCCGAAATAAAGTGAATAAGTGGAAGACAAAAGGTGTGATACTTGGTGGACGGAAGCGAGGAAATTTCACAAAGACACTATCTGCAAATTGCAAAATTTCTATCGAAAAGCAATTGTTGACAATATGGAGAAAGTAGAAACTTCAGTATTTGCTATTTTGTATCATTGCATTTCAACTGATGCAAAGCCCCGGCGCAGCAATGGCCCTGAAGGAAGAGAATCTTGGTGTTTTTTTAAAGAGCCAAAGAAAGGAG
The DNA here is from genome assembly GCA_037975125.1 of Latrodectus hesperus. Taxonomy (NCBI): domain Eukaryota; kingdom Metazoa; phylum Arthropoda; class Arachnida; order Araneae; family Theridiidae; genus Latrodectus; species Latrodectus hesperus. Next base: position 55,147,525 of record CM075850.1, on the reverse strand, counting down.
TAATAAGCCAAAAGCACATTCTTCAATGAAGACTCAGCTGTCAGAGCAAGTTGTTGAAAAAATATTACCTGTTTATCAACGACTTACCTCAGATGAAATTCTTCTAAGATGTGCTTCTTCTAGCACTCAAAATGCCAACGAGAGTCTCCATAGCTCAATATGGCGAAAGTGTCCGAAGGAAATTTTCATCTCGGAAAAAAAAGTCTTGAATTTGTTGTTTGATGAGCAGTTAGCCAATGTAATTTAGGGTACTTGTGGCGACACTAAAATTAACTGCCAATAGTGAAACTTTTTTTCTCCTATCATTGCCAAAAAACAAGAAAATCGTAGAGAATCTCAAAAGAAGCGGATACCTTCTGAACAATACAAAAATGATAGACTTAATAAAAAATACAGAAATATTGCGGATAATAAAACTGTCAAGAAGGAGGGACTTCATATTGTTCCAGAGGATTTTAATTATTTTTTTTCTTATTATTTTTACAAAGTTTAATCAAAATATATATCCGTGGAAATATATATTTTGTTTATTTGTATTATATATATTGTAGATTTAATTATATTTGTTATTTCATGTAAATATGTCTGTATATATTATAAACTTGAGTTTTAAAACTATTCTTATTGGAAAATTAACATGACTCCTTTGTTATTTTATGAAAATTTTATATAATTAACAGCTAATTTTTAATTACTTAAAAATAATTTTAACTAAACAAATAGCTAAATATTTAGTAAATATATAAGAATTTGGTTTTTGAGAAACAATCAAACTTGTATGTCAGACAAATTACAATATTTGAAGTTTTTTTTGTAGTAAATGCTGTTTTTCTCGGAATTGGTAATTTTAACAATCTCAAAACTTTGAAATGCTCTACGCGCAACAATTTTTTTTCTATTTTTCAAAACTTTTTATTATTTTTGTTTACACTAATATAAATAAAAGTTGTGATGAATAGTATGAAAGAAAGTTAGTTTCATATCATTTTTTGTATAATGTAAATTTTTTTATGATTTTTAAAAAAATTTTTTTATCCATACATTTATGTAAATTTGAATTTTTTTACTATTATTACACATTAGGGAAACAAAATATCGCAACATTTGTTTATAATGATAAAATGAATTCTCTATGAGAAAATGGTAAAATTTGATTAATTTTTGTTGCGCATGGAATAATTTGAAATTTTTAAATTTAACGGTATTTTAAAATATTTGACCTTTATTATTTAAAAAAACTATTAAAGCAGGGACACAAACTTTTGTATATATATTTGTATTTATATTATATATAGATGCAGTTAATTTGAAAGAAATATCAAAATAATTTAAAAAAAATTTAGATTTTATAGTCCCTTGTATCCTTCAACTAATTTATTACACGAGTTAAATTTACATAAATTGGTTTTTCATTACTTATTCTACAATTTAAGATTACAAGTACTTACAGTTAAAATAAATTTTGTAAAACTAAAAACATTTAGTTTCAATTTTATGACTACTGAGCATGCGATAATTAGCCTCATTTCCATGCAAAAATTTATTTCTCAAAAGAGAAGAGGATAAAATAATTGTTACACTCAATTTACTTCGTATAAAATTTTTTATTCCTTTGATTAGAAAAGTAATATATTTTTTCTTATTGGCAATAAACACATCTAAAATTAAATGAGAATTTCTTGAATTTAAGTGACATTTTCTTAAAGTAAGATTAAATTATTAGCTTTGTTTAGCTTCTATTGCTAATGTTTTAAGTGTATGAAACTTGTTTAAACTTTAATGAAGATTTTCTAAAAATGAATAGATTAAAAAATTTATTTAAACTATCAAACAACATTTATATAATACATTTGCTTCATTTAATATAATATTCATTTGATTATTTTACTAATAAATCTATTTTCGTAGAAATTTACAGTAATGTTGTGTAGCAAAAAATGGAGAAGGTTGATTAAATATTTAAGGCATTGTGAATTAAAATACCTTGATAAATAATCTAAAATCATTTTTTTGTGCAAAGCAAATTATGTGTAGATGTAAAAACTAAATTTAGGTTATAAATCTTATATCTATTTTTATTTTGCTTTGAAATGTTTATATTTTTGAACTTATCTTAATGTATAATTTAATTAAACTGGGAGTATGCATATTACAAAGTTTAAGATAGATTTCTACAATGTTAATGTAAAAAAATTCATCACATGAAACAAAAATTTGAAGGGGAATTATATTGTAAATTTGAAGGGAGAAATTATATTGTAAATTTGAAGGTAGAAATTATGTTGTAAATTTGAAGGGAAATTATATTGTAAATTTGAAGAAAAATGTTTGTTATCCTTATTGTTTTATTATCCTCTTTGTTTAGTTCTTCAAAAAGAGTAATATTTTTTTTTGCTTTTTTCCTTTGAATTAATCTCCTTATTTCAAATTTCTAATATTCTCTATCTATTCTATTGATTATAATTTCCTATTATTCAATCGACTAGTGACATTTGATGAATGATTTAAATTTTTGATTCTTAGAAATTGATACTTATAGTTTTTAAATTACAAGAATCTCATGTCTTGTTTCTAATGAATTTCCTATTGTATTAAATTTCATGATTGAAAAATTCATGGAAAAAATCGATTTTATCAGCTGGATATTTGAATCAAAATTACATTCAATGATTTATTTAATTTTAAAGTCAAGAAAAATTGTTTTCCTAATCTAAAATTATTTTACTAAAATATTTTAAGTGAATTCATTTACTTCCTTTTTGTCATTTCGTTACATTATTTTTGGGAACCATCCAGTTTCTAATATTCTTGGAAAAAAATCCTTCGGTTTATTGGTTTGTTCACATGTTGGAGGAATCGTGTATTTCTGAAAATTAGTTTATAGTTTGATAATAATAATTATTAAGAATGCAGTTTTTTAAACAAATTTTCATAAAAATATGTAAAACTTCAAATGTCATTGAATAATTATCATTCATTTTTGATTAACACTCATTTTTGATTCTTAAAAAAAGAAAACTATTTTTCATTAAAATTAGCTAGCAGTTATCCTCTCAAGTCGTTATTAGTTATAAAAATTGTAAATTTATACATCATAATAATATAAGCAAATAATAATAAATAAGTGTTATTTAGAGCATTTTTAAATTTCTCTACGCAATCTCTTCAGTAATGATTAAAACGATCATTTATAAGAAATTAGTTTAAATTTGAAAATCTAATCATTGTCTTGCGAATAAGAGATAATAAGACGTGAAGCCTGTTTCACCAAATATTGCAGAAATCGGAGAATCCTATTCGAATAAAAATGTGTTACTCCCTATAAGTATGTATTGCATTTGAAAATTTATTAAAAAATACATATTTATAGGAAGAAACATATTATGAAAAGTAGTTATGTATTTTTTAAACTTATTTCTGTTAAAATAATACAGTAAGATAAAAACCATTTTACAAATCGGAATTTTTCCACTTTGATTATAATTTATGTAGGTGTGGGCAAAGTAATATTCTGCTATGATAACATTAAACCTTTGGAAAATCTAAGAACATAACTTTTGATAAGATTGAAGACAAGTGTAAAACAAAGATTCAAATACCATTTAATATATTGAATTTCGGAATTTTGATGAAATGCTTTTTATGGTAATTTTCTTAGAATGATTTTTAAGTGAGAATTTCAAAACTACTTGCGAATTCCAATAAACTTTAGCAATTCAGAAATCATTAACATAGTCATGTCTTGAATAATGTAAGTTTCTGATACATGTTCAAGGAATTTTCGTTATTCTGTTGCTGAAATATTGGAAAGTATCATTTTCATTGACTTGTATGTCCTTGAACCTCTAAAGTCTGAAAGAAAATATTCTTTTCCTACGGTGAATATTCCTATAAATAGATACGAAATTATTTTTCCTTTAATATACAAAATTTATAATACTAAATTATGTTATAATGTGTTTAAAACAAAGCAAAAGTTTAGAATGAAAAATCTAAAAATATTTTTTCAAATTTTCAGGATTAATTTTATTTGACTAAAAATTAGTAGAGCATTGCGCTTAAAAATTATATTCATGGATGAAATATATAAATCAAATTTACAAATAAATAAATTGTATAAAATAACTTTTAATTTACAAAAAATAATTGTAATGACATAAAAATGCTCAAAATGATAGCATAAAACTGCAACATTATCATACAGCAAAAACATTATATCTGTTTACCAACTTTAAATGAGCGTTTGGATTTAAATGCATTTTAATAATTTTAATAAATAGTTAATATTTCAGAATGATTAAAAAATTTTAATTATTATAAAATTTAGTATATTTAGATTTAGAACAATTAAAAAATTATGAATACAATGAAATTCATTGAAAAGAGTAATTATCTTTACAAAGTAAAAGTTTTTTGAGAACCACTCTGAGATGTCATTATACTTCCGATAAGAAAGAAGTTTTTTTTATTTTTCTAAATAAACCACTGTATTATAAGTCACGTGAAAAAATCAGTGATATTATTGCATTCAATAAAAAACTTCTAATAATGACATCACTGAAAATATTATGTTTTAAAATTAGCACTTTGATGGTGTGAGTATGAAATGCATTGTAAATCGTTAAAAGTGAATGGTCACTTTAAGTGGTGGGAGGTGACATCCTTATATTACTGGATGGTATTGAGTTATGTTCGCCTCATAAGTGAAGATATCGCGTGTTTACTAATAATGACTGGGTTCGTAAAGTAGGAAGTCGTTGGAATGTCTTCCATGAGAAATGATAAATTTAAATTCTTTTGCTTGATTCCTGATTTTAAATATAGATAACCCAGTCACGTTCTTGATTACAAACATAGAACTGCCACGTTCTCCATCACTTAAATTGTCATCAGTTCCGCTTCTTGCTGGTTTGAAAGAGGAAACTCTCCTAAAAAAATTCAACGTAGTTTCAAGAGCTTGAATAAGCTTCTTTTTATACTTCAAATTATAAGTGCTAACTATTTATGCTTTAGAATCTTATTTGATTAATAAAAGTAAAATTTAAGATTTAAATTATTTAAGTTTTAAAAATTAAGTTTGAAATAAGAAATAAATTTTAAAAATAATTAAAATTAACTATAATACTTTTTATTTTTTAGATATAAAGCAATCATTTAATTTATCGAACTGCAATGTGAAGCAAAAAAAATATATTTTTGGAACTTTCTGTAGCTTATAAGCTACCACTTGATTTATACCAAAATATTATAATATTTGTCCGTCTACTAAAGCTTAAAAATATTTGCTTAAATTCATGAGCCGTTACTTTAACGATCTATGTTCTGGCCTATCGTTCAAGTATCTGAAGATTTAAATTTCACTTCAGTCGTGTAATTTTAAAAAGTGTTTCAGAAAATATATAAATTTTACATCGCAGTTAAATTGATCCCTGTAATCTTAGAATTGGATGTTAAGGTGAGAATTACTTAGAAAAATAGTTAGGTTTAAGAGTTATGGAAACCCACCAAAATATGATTTAAGGACTAATTAAAAAACACTATATCTTTTGGAAAAATAATATATTAGTGAATCAAGAAAGAAATTTCAAGCAAGTTATGCGAGTTGATTTAAAAACATACAAATCATTTTAATAGCTTAATTTGATTTAATGCAATTATAAAAGCTAATAGCTTTGTTGTTCAAGTTAGTTAGTTTTCTTTGAGACTGAATGTTAAAGGATATCTGTTCTTGAAATTGTTAATCAGTTTATTATTGCTAAAAAAACAGCCTTTTATTTCGAGTATTTTCATTTTTTGTATTTTGTGCTCCTTAATGCTTTTTCTGAAGCAGTAAATTGAGATCTAAAAAAGTTTTAAATATTTATTATAATGTTTATTAATTAGTCTAAATTTATGCAAGGGAAAAAAAGAAAATCAATCTTCATATTAGCTACAAAATTAGCTAGTTTGTGTTCAGGCTAAAAATCATTTGAGACTTTTTTATAGAAAGATGAAATGTAAAGTATAAATGTTTCTGTGGTAACTGTTGACAGACAATTATATGGAGCACCATGAATTGTATTTAAAGCTGAAGAAAAATCTACAATTATTGAAAGACAGTTTTTGTGTGTATGTGAGACTGCAAACAACATATAGCAGATAGCATATTAGCTCAAAAATTCTTTCGGACTTCCTTAATTTATAACAGTATATATTTTTATAGCGTAAAAAGGTTTTTTAAACACAATTTATGTAATAAAAATATTCTCAATAATAACCAGTAAATATAAATATTAATTGAATCTAAGCAATATGTGCAACACATCATACAATTAGAATAAAAATATAATTATAATTAGTATAAGTATAAAAAGTTATAATATTGTATAAATGAAACCTGTGGGAGCATAATTGTGGAAGAATTGGTCCCATTTTTGCTCATCGTTATTCTTATCAGAAATTACATTACAAAAAGTACTGATGTATGTAATTTATTCATAAGGAATTATTTTCTATCTCAGGCACTATGAGATATTGATAAAAAGACTCTTGATCAAATGTAGGCCCTTTCACTTTATTACGAGTCGAAATTAAAGAAATTAATTTTGTCTATAGGGTTTAACATGTTATTCAATTGGGTAAAGTCTCACGTAACAAAGATTATAACTCCACTTATATTTTAAAAATATTATGTTCATGAACAATCTCGTACAAGTACTAGTTTAATCTAGTATTTTCTTTGAAACAATCTATTACATAATATATTTAATGCAATTAAATCTTTTGTGTTCATCTTATGTGTAACATTTATGTTGCAAAATTAAAAAAAGGAAACAAAGTTCTTTTATCTATATGAATAACATTGCAAAATAGAATTTTTTTGAGATGTGTGGGGATAAAAAAGAAATAAAAGTCTTATTTCTCTAAATAGGGAATTTAGTTACTTCAACAAAGGAATACAAAACCAATTGAGTTCCTCAAAGGAATTTACAGAATAAAGAAACTTAATAAAGAACCTTTTGTTTAGATGGTATTGAAGTACTTTCCAATTGTTTGTAAAAACAAAAATTAACGAAACAAATATTTTAAATATCCTGAAATGTAAGCTTTTAAAGGTAGAATAAAAATAAAACTAATTTTCTGTAGATAGTTAAGTGTTTCATACCAGAATATATATTTAATTTAGTCGCGTTATGGTACTGCCATTATATGATAAAATGTAAAATTACAATAATTCATTATAGCATTGGGATGTATCTTGTTACATCAAAATGAAATAAGAAATTTAAACTTTTAAAACATTAAATAATTCCGTAGGAAATCAGTAAATATGTATACATACATACATACATACATACATATATATATATATATATATATATATATATATATCTATATATCTATATATCTATATCTATATTATATATATATATATATATATATATATATATATATATATATATATATATATATATATACAGGGTGATTATAAAGAAACTTTGCCAACATCTGCACTTCTAGCGTCCATTCCATTTAACCGATCAAGATGATACTTCAAATATAGTTCTATTGAGATATGCGCTCGAGATTCTGTGAATGGCAACACAGTGGCCCTCGCTGGTTACAGTTATAGTGACAGAAACTCGAAATTTTCGAATGGCAACGTCAACTTTTTACCATCGCAAAATGTTCAGCACATGCGAAAACCCTAAATAGCGTTGAAACGGTACCGATATGTCTAAAAACGGACGTGTTCTGCAAACACAAAAAAGAGTTCTGAAAACCGGCCAATAAAACACGATCTGGGCGCACGCAATAAATTTGCATGTGACAGAGTCAAGAAACCAATCACAGAACGCCGGTCGCCAGATATTCAGCGTAGGAAACCTATAAAATACCAAGCGGGTATGCGAAGTCGTCATTCGGGAACTCGCACATGCCGACGATATGAGTCTTCCTAGGAAAGTTCGCGGTGAATTGATCAAACTCTATTACCAAAATGGGATGAACGCTGCGGAAGCCTTGCGTGTGTATCGCCGCAATCATCAACAACGACGCGGCCCATGTACTCTGCAAGCTCTGCGTGATTTAGTGCGGAAATTCGAAGATACAGGCTGCACCTGTGACAAACAGCGCTCCGGACGGCCAACTGTTTCTGAGGACGTTGTCATGGAAGTGCACCATAGAGTGACTGCAGGACACACAGAAACCGCAAGAGGCATAGCGCGCGTGTTAGATATTCCGAACTCAACGGTCCGCAAGCTCTTGCGCTCGGTACTTCACATGTTTCCCTATCAGTTCCAGCGCGTCCAGATGTTGGAGCCGGGTGACCCACAACAACGTCTGGACTTCGCAAATGCATTTTTGTTATGATATGATGCGGATAACGACTGGCCACTTCGCATACTATGGACGGACGAGGCGCATTTCACCTTAAATGGCAGCATTAACACAAAGAATTTTGTGCACTGGGGAGAGACGAATCCTCTTGCTGTGGCGCCAGTACCATTATTTGACGCCAAAGTGACTGCGTGGTGCGGCATTACAGCTACATTTGTTCTGGGCCCGTTCTTCTTTGAGGAAACGACCCCGACTGGCCCTGCAACATGTTCTGTAACGGGCCCTCGATATGCAGCCATGCTGAAAAATTATGTCTTACCGGAGTTGCGTCGGCTGAATGCACTCAATGACATTGTTTGGATGCAAGATGGCGCACCTCCACATATAGCGAGGTTAGTTAAAAGGCTCCTGGATCAGCATTTTGGTGATCGCATCATCTCACGCTATTATCCTTTTCCGTGGCCTGCGCGATCCCCAGATCTGACGCCTATGGATTTCTGGTTTTGGGGCTATCTCAAATCCAGAGTTTATCTGTGCAATCCTCAAACATTGTCGGACTTAAAGGATTCTATACGGCGTGAGATTGGAAACATCCCTCGTGCCATGTTGCGTGCAGCGACATTGTCCACCGCCTCCCGCATGCAATGCGTAATTGCCTGTGATGGCACTCATGTGGAAAATGTTTGAAATTAATAAAGATTTTTTTCTCTATGTGTTTTCATCATTGAGCAGTGTCTTGCCTCTGTCGTATGCATTATTCCTCCGTATACATTATGCGCCTTGAAGAACTGTTTGTATGTGTATAACACGTCGGTTTTCGGACATATCGGTACCGTTTCAACGCTATTTAGGGTTTTCGCATTTGTTGAACATTTTGCGATGGTAAAAAGTAGGCGTTGCCATTCGAAAATTTCGAGTTTCTGTCACTATAACTGTAACCGCGAGGGCCACTGTGTTGCCATTCACAGAATCTTGAGCGTATATCTCAAAAGAACTATATTTGAAGTATCATCTTGATCGGTTAAATAGAATGGACGCTAGAAGTGCAGATGTTGGCAAAGTTTTTTTATAATCACCCTGTATATATATATATATATATATATATATATATATATATATATATATATATATATATATATATATATATATATATATATATATATATATAAATATAGTTATATATATATATATATATATATATATATATATATATATATATATATATATATATATATTATATATATATATATATATATATATATATATATATAATTACAAGATTTTAACCATAGTTTCAAAATAGAGATTGAGATTCAATGGTATGCAAACGATTTAGGTACAGCCATTTTTAGAAATTTTAAATAATTTTAAAGCATTGAAGTTTATTGTATTCTGACTGAGCTGCAAAAACAATATAGAATTAATATATTGTGCTAAAGGGAAGATTAATTCTCAAAATTCTTATTTTTCAATTATAATTACTGTAAGTTTAAAAAATTCATTTTAATTTACTGATTTTTTACTTCATCTATTTGCAAAATTTCATTTAATTTAAAATATTAAAGATGATGTTTAGACTAGATAACTAGTAAAACTGGAATTGAGTGATGAAAGTTATTCCTGTTTAGCTAAGTAATGTAAGTTCTTTAAATGCTACGAATGCATAGATGAAAAGGATACATGGAATAAGATAGTATTAATACATTTGAGGGTTATGTATTGTATATATTTAGCATATAAAAATAAAAATATTTTGAAACTTAAATTGAAAAAAAATTAATACATTTTGGAAATGATATTTTTAGCAAATTCTTCTAAAATATTGCATAAAATATGTTTGCTTTTTAAATTCATAACACTTAATAAATTCAAATGTCAAATTTTAAACTAATTTACAGCTATCATCTAAGACACCACGGACTAACTATTAAAATCAAAGCATTTAAATTACTTTTAAATATCATAACTAATTAATCTAGTAATAGAAAGTTACTTACAATATCGAGCAATTTTTTTATATTAAAAATAATTTATTTTGTACAGGTAATATCAAATATCAAATCGAATCAAATTATGTGCCTTCATTTTTGTGTTCCATAATAATGAAAGTCAATATAAATAAAATTTTAACACTTTAAAGTAAAATATAAAGTATATAAAGTAAAATATTTGTTTTGGATATTAAAAAATTATTACACTGAATTATTAATATACTTACAAAATACGCTTTTTGATGTTTAAAATATCTATTGTAATCATTGTTTTTTAATTTTCATCTCAGAAATGCAATGAATAAAAAATCACTTATTTATGAAAATACTAATTTATGAAATAACTTATTTATTAAAAAGAATAGCACTTTTGATAATTCATTTTTGTATCTTATAAAGGTTCATACGTACTTTTTTAAATTATAAACATAAGTCAGTTTTTTTGCATAAATAATTTAATTTTATTTTTAGAAAAGTATTTTATTTCAAAAGAAAAAAAAATTCATAATATAGAAATATATGGTACTCAAAAGTTGCTTGCGATTTTTATTTAATATTTTCATGATTTTTCAAAATATTTTATTTTTACAAAGAATAAATAATTTTAAAATGTTTTAATAACTGTAATACATGTGAAATTTTTGATTTCATTCTCGGAAATCATGTCATTATTGTTATCTGTAATTGGTTTTAAATTGCTTGTATTGAAGTTAATTCGTAAAATTTTTAAATACATAAAATCATTTAAATACATTAAAATCATTTAAAAATCATTGTAATTGCGCAAAAATAAATTATAAATAATATAGCTTCATTTTTAAAATTATTAATAAATTAATAAATTTAAAAATCAATTCCTTTTGAATTCCTATAAATACCATTAAAGTAACTTCTGTAAAGAAAAATATTGAAATCATGCATTAAAATAAAAAAAAGATATGCTTACATGTTTGCATTCAATGCGATATTGCCTTTTAGAAATAAATATATGTTTCGAAAGTCTCACTAGGATTATGCAAAAATATTCAATGGAGTTGGATAGGATAAAATGAATATTTAAAGAGTGTTCTCTTTTATGAGTAGAAACATAAAAGTCACATTGCAAGAGATGTTTTGCCATAAAGCGTATTCTTGCGGGAACAAAATTCTAAACGCAAGAATTCTTTTGGACAAGCACTTTCAAGGAATAACATTATATTTAATGCATAAGTGAAATAATTTTAAGTAGGAAAATTTTATGGAAACAGTATGAATCAAAGCATGTTTTTTATTTTATCGGGATATTTGGCTAGAAGGGGAATTCTTCACTAAAAAATTTCAAGATAGGGAACGAAAGTGATACATTTTCGTTTCTCAGTGTTAAAACTATCACCCATAAACACTTGTAATTCAAGATACGTTTTTATATTTGGTTTATATTTCTATTGCTATTTACCGCTATTAATGTGTTTTTCATTTCAGTATACGTAGAATATTTATACGCAGAGTTGAAGTAAAAATTTTTTTCACATAGGTTAAAATGTCATTTTTCATACATAGATTAAATACCTGCCGTGCACAATTGTTAAGGTTATTCAAATGTAGTTTCTGATGTATTCTTAAGAATAAAAATTTCTTTTCACTGATTAATTTTTGAAAATAAAAAATCAAACTGCATTATATTTTAAGCCTTTACTAAATTAGCAAGAAAAATTCTAATGAATAAAAAATACATGACAAAAATAAAATGTTAATTTAGCAATCATAATAATCTCTGCAAAATTCATAACAATAATTGAAAGGCGTGGCATTGAGTTTGATTGGTGTGATAAGACAATAAATGTTAAAATAGTTAAAAAGTAGTATCCATCAAAAATTAAAATGATTTTAGTACTCATAATGCATTTAAATGGATAGAGTTACGCAGTTGTTTTAACGAGAAATACATATGACGATAGAAACTCTGAAACAGTGATCTAAAATTAAAAAAGGTTCAAACAAGAATGTCAGTGCTTATATCAAGTAAGATACTTGCAATATTTTTGCAAGGAACTCGAAGTACGATTATTACTTTAAGCATCTGCTTTCATTAAGAATGCTTGTTAAACGATTTTGTTAATTACTTCAACTTTTTTAGATTATTTAAAATTGAAAAAATTAACTTAAAAATACTGGTGACTTATTACTTTTATCATGCACATATATTCATATAATATATTCCTAATATATTTAAATTTAAATATATTTTAGATTCTATATCAAAAATGTCACAAATATTTAAAAACATATAAGTAGATAATATAAAAATATCACATACTTTACTGAAACAATAAATATACCTCTATATTTGATTTAATTTTGATAATCCATTTATTTAAATTAAGTATAATTTTAAATTTATTAAACTTTTTAATTTACTAAAATCTGTTCAATATTTAAATTCTAATTAATTTACTTTAATTCAATATTTAAACATTTATTTGTGGGTTTAATATTTATTATATATATATATATATATATATATATATATATATATATATATATATATATATATATATATATATATATATATATATATAATCAATAATTTATTTATTCCTTTATACATACATGCTTGCTTTTTTCTTAATTGAGTGACTTTAATACTTTAATTATTTTCTGTATGTATCTATTCCCTTTATACTTATATATCTTACATTTATCTACATGGATATGTAAATTTATATATGTACACATATTTTAAACACACATAATTTGATTAGATAAATTCATAACAAAATATAGAAACTGCGTTATTTTATTTTTTATCCTACATATTGATGTTGATGTATTTAAATATTTATAATTTATTAAGTTTGTGCGAAATTTTTAAATACACTAGAATTATATGTTCCATATACGTCTTTATACCTATTTTTTACATTTGGCTAATTTAAGAACTCTTTTTAGTACATGTGATAACATTTTATGAAGAACATGCAGTAAATATTGAAAAAAACAAATCAATACCGTGGCATATTCGTTATTCTATAAAATATAAAGCATTTATTTATATAAAGTAATACATCGCAAGCAGAAAATAATCAGGATTTTTTAAAGGACGAACTTTTCTGAACAACGAATATTGAAAGTAAAAGTCTCTAGTAAAATTTTTTTTGTACCATGCAGTATCAATTTTATAGAAGAAAGCTCACCCTTTTATAATTGAATCACATAAAAAATATAATTATAATTTTAGAGGTGTTGCACAATCACAGTTAATATTCTTGATATTTCTAGCAGTTTTAATAGTCTATCATTTATTGATTTTACATTTACTTTCAACTATCTCTATGTGAGATAACAAAAATGACTCTGCATTTGATAGAAATGGAACAACAAAAATAATTTTCTTTCAGATACATTACCTTTGAGGATTATTACATTAAAAATTCTTTACAATAAACAGTATATTAAAAAAATCTTTACAATAAACACAGTATATTAAAAATTCCTTACTATAAACAGCATATTAAAAATTCTTTACAACAAACAGCATATTAAAAATTCTGTACAATAAACAGCATATTAAAAATTCTTTAAAATAAACAGCATATTAAAAATTCTTTACAATAAACAGCATATTAAAAATTCTTTACAATAAACAGCATATTAAAAATTCTTTACAATAAACAGCATATCCTGTCAGTCATTACAATCAAATCATTCTAAAAGTTTTTGCAAATAAATTGCTTAAAAATTCTAAAAATAAATTTTTAATATTTTTAAGAAAAATATCATACTTATGATGTTCTTGTCATGCTCTTTGCATCTTTTAAATTATTTTTTTTCTAATTCCTCATACATGCTTTTAATCTAAGTTTATGTGTTTTTTATAAGTTAAATATAACTTATTATAACATTAGTTATAAGAAACGATATACAAATAATTATTTTCACAAATATTAGATATTTTAGAAATAAATTTTTTTTACAAATTTTTAAGCTGTTAAATGATTATTTTAGCTCTTCTTGTGTATTTTGTCGTAGTGTAAAACGACATAACCAAACCCTGAGAAAATAGATGTGTATATTTTTATTGTCACTTTAAATTTAAGAGTTTCCTTTTTTCTTTTCAAACTATGCTGTTAGAAAATAAACGTAAGGATGTAATAAAAATTGTCACAATGAGGTAAGTGTACTAGAAGAAGAAATTTTTCCTTTTTGAGTGGATGGTGGTCTTGAGAAAATTTCAAGAAGGTGTGTGTTTTATGATCTCTTTATATGTAAATCTGACCAGTCGGGATTAAGGGGAAGAGACTTCTAACCTATCCCATAAAAGTATAGGAGGTACTATAGAGCTTTAAAAAACCAATGGTGTAAAGAGGAGAAGCCAAGATTAGAATTATGAAGAATTAAAAACTGCATCTAAAAGAGAGGATGACACAGAAGTCCCAACACAAATAAAAAGAATCCAATATTGAGAATTGGATCCTCATTGAGCAGAATGAAAAGCTAAAAAGACTTTAGTTGTAAACGGAGTACAACTGCCCTGTCTATAGGAGCCCTATTATTCTTTAGGAGCCTGTCTCAATTTTCCTGAATTAAGCCAAAGAGTTTCAACAAATCCTAATAAGAAATAGCAGAGAGAAAAAAGGAGAAAGCTCATGAGGAATGAGCAACCCAAACGAGATGCTGAGCAGTAAGCCTAGTGAGATGTTAAAGTATCAGCGGATGGAAATGCAAAGCAAAGATGCCGAGTAGAGGACGGGACTTATTTACACTTATTTATCATATAGTTTAATCAAGGATGAAAATATCAACTAATTCATAATGGAAAATTGTTTGAAGTTTGTAGTCCACTTCTGCTGAATACAGCTTCTTTGACAAGTAAGAACTTCTACTTATTACTTCATAGATATATAAAAACCGGCTTTTAAGATAAAGTCATGATTATTTAAAAAAAAGTATTTAAAAACTTTAAAAATATATATCTACAGAGCAATTGTTAAACATTGTACTGAATAAATGAATGTTTTTTAAATGTTTTGGGACACCAATAGTTGTCTATTTAACAGGAAAAGAAATATAGGTACTATTTTGTTTTTTGATTGAAACACAGATATCATTGCTTATGAGCTAAAGCAAACAGAATTTTAAATTAGTACTGTAAGACCTTTACTTTCTCTACAATGTTTCATAGAATTTCTAATCTAAGTTTTCAAAGGAAGAAATCTCGTGACTTTTTTCGTACTTTCGTCAAACTTCTGCACAAAAATTTGTCTCTATTGTCACCTTGAGTATACATCTAAAGAAATATGAAAAAGAGTTTTCTAATTAGGAATTACGATCAAGTATTTAAGTAAAAATTTGAGTTGTCTTTTCAATTTTGTATTTAGTGTTCTCATTTAAAAACTTAAACTAAATAAACAGAACTATAAGTATTTGATATGCAATGGCTCAATCAATAATGTTGCATCCGACTAAAATGAGATCAAATTTTAAAATTAATTGAAATTTTTGAGGAATTGCAAGACATCGTATGTTATCTTATGACTAAAAGAAATTTTTGAAACATAAAATGATACGTCTTATAATTGAACATATTTAACAATAGCTTTAAAGATAACTCATAAAAACACAGAGCAGTCAAAAAATAATGAGATATTTTACACACTATTAAAAGTACTTCCGACTATTATATATTAATTTTTACTATTTGTTAACAATTCATTATTGTTTGTTAATGATAATCATTTCATGTAAAACAATAAAATTGTTTTTTATAGATTTGTTAGTAAAAATAGTATTTAGTTAATTTTAAAATTTCAAAATTTTATAGCAAAAATGTTATGAAGATTTACAGAATTATTTTACTTACAGAAAAATATAAATAAAACAAATCATTGTTTTTATTTATAAAAAATATAAAAATATTCTCTAAATAATAATATTTCTAAAAGTTATAAATAAAGACATGACATTTATTAATAAATTACGTATGAGCTAAATATCATTTAAAATTAATTGAAAACCTTAAAA
Organism: Latrodectus hesperus; assembly: GCA_037975125.1. Lineage (NCBI taxonomy): Eukaryota > Metazoa > Arthropoda > Arachnida > Araneae > Theridiidae > Latrodectus > Latrodectus hesperus. Next base: position 55,131,215 of record CM075850.1, on the reverse strand, counting down.
TTAAACAAAATGCTATCAAAAATCATTAGTCATATTATGTAAATATCACAAACATTATCAAATTCTCTTAGCATAATATTATATAATAAAGCATTTTAAACAATGAAAGACAAAAATATCTTCGTTAAAATTTATTAAAGGATTAATTTTTATGTCATCTATTTTAAGCTTCTACTGATATAATTTTAGAAAACAAATAAAATAATAAAAATATAAATCATTTCATTTACCTAGTTAATGATTTAAACTTGATTAATGAATGAAACACATTTTTAATAATTAGTTAAATTTTATAAAATGTTTGAATAATTATAAAGCGTTTGAAATGTGGTTTGATTAACATCAAATATATTACACTTATTAATTTATTTGTTAATTTGATCTTCTCTTTTGTCAAAACACATGTATGTAATTTACATAAACTTTCGAATGTTTACAATGATCTATTCACGAAGTGATATTTTTATCCATGAAATTCTTAACAAATGATATTAGGTATGATGACCATTAACTTGACAATATATTTATGTCAAATGTTATATTATAAATTTGTACATCATTTTCTCTATTCAGATGCGCTTAAATTACTAAATTTGCTACATAAATATTAATAATTTGTTTTTTCATTCAAAATAGTATATAATGTTTTGTAAGTTGCTGATGTTATAAGAAAATGAGTTATTACTGCTAACGGCTCATTAAACTAGAACATTTCATGAATAATTAATGATATGTATTCAGCATAAATCATCCCAAAAAATTTTGTGTTACACTTTTCGTAGTTTACATATGCATAAAAATTTGATTTAATATTTAATAATCAGCATTAATTAAATATTGCATCATTATTCACCATAACATATTTAATTACTCACATATAAAGAGTATGCTTCTAACGATATATTTGCTTCTGTATAAAGTATTTTTCCTTCTCAGAAGTGTAGAGAAAAATATACAAATATAAGGAAAACAGACAGAGGGAAGTAATTAAATCATTTTTTTAAATATTTTTCTACTTTTTATCATACCATTGACAAAGTTTTTTTTTCATTTGGATAAAAAGATTTATTCGGGAAGTGTTTTTAATGCCTTTAATTTAAAAGACTTTTAAAACAAGACATTGTTTTTTCATTGTCGAAACAATTTATTTAATGATGAATTTGGCATACTTTCTTTTAAAATAAGCAATTTATATCATGGTCCTTACATTTATAGTGATTTAATTTCATACAAACCAATTATTATTGTCTATTTCATTACATTTAATATTTTTAAAAATTTTTCTTAAAAATAAGCAATCTTATGCATTTTAAGCCAACAAAATATAGTTATTAAATGAAATAAAATGACACTATTAAATATTTATTATACACATTATTAGTTCTACTTATTATATTTAAATTAAAAAAATTATTCTTTCGATTTCAAAAATATTTTGAGTTTAATTTTTAAATTAAGGATTTAAAATTTTTTTGTTGAATTTTTGTCTGAGATCATATTTAAAATATCATAAAATGATAGTATAGCCATTGATATTATATAAGGTTTATTTTTAAATGATTTTATTACGGAACACACAAATGTGTCTTTTATAAAACATTCTTGTAATATATTATTTATTCAATTCAATTTTGGCGTTTCTTTTCAGTTGATTGTGATTCTTATAAATTTCTTATTTTTTCTTAACTTTATTTGGATAAATTATATGGTATACAAAATACAAGAATTTTGTTACCTAAGTAAAATTTTTTCAATAAAAATCCTGGATAGAAATTTGTAACCTAAATAAAATATCCACAATTTCATAACCTAAATGAGAAGATTTTGCGTTAAAATTTTGTTTCACAAGAAACCTATTATATTTACAATAAACTGTAGCTATATTATAAGATTATTCAGCATAATTAAAAATATGAATTTAAAATTTAGTAACTAATATTTAGAACCTAAATATAAAAAATATTGACATCCCATATAATCAGTCAACCAAGTAGAATAAAATTTTTTTAACTAAGTAGTTTAAGCAACATTTTTCAATGTTTGTAATAAAATATATATATTTATATTTTATTACAAATATTGCGTGAAAAAAATTACTTTTCACGCAATATTTTTGTGTATGATTTCTCACTGAATGTATGAACTAATTCATCTTAAATTGAAATAATAAAATTTTTTAAATTATGTTAGTAAATGAAATAGATGAAATTCAATAACTAAAGATAATGCTATTAAAAGGTAAATCTATTGAAAATAGATAATTATGTTAATTTTTTAAATATTAAAGCATGAAATAATACATCTAAAATATTAAGTTATTCGGTATATAAAAATAAAAAATTAAATATTTTACCCTAATTTAAAATTTTAAAATAGGAAGATATATATTTAGGAGTCACACAGAACTTACAAAAATAATTTTTAAATTGTTAAGCGTTTTCTTTAAATCAAAGACCTTCTTTTTTAAACATTTATTCCATAATAAACCCATATAAATTTGATATGTTCTCTTTCTTCATGTCCTTTTTTAATTTCAAGTTAATTATTTTTTATTTTCCTTTATATTAAATATTAGATAAGCTACCAACATTTTAACAGATGCATATGGCATGAAAATATACAAAATGTTTTATTTATTTATTGCTTTTTTCATATTAGGAATTAAAAATTTATATTTTTCTAAAAATATAAATGCAATTAATTAAAATTGTTTTCAATAATTTTTCTAGGAAAATCTTTAATGAATATGATGTTTTAATTTTTTTCAAAAATGTGTAGAAAAAAAGAGATGTTAGATTTACTTTTAAAAAAAGAGGAGCTAAGTAATTAATAAAAAGTTTTAATCTTTTTAGTCATTTTCAATTATTTAAATGAAAAGAAATATTGAAACTTTTTTTTGGAAAACAAAGGGTATTTTGATTTTTTGTTTGATTTGAAATGAATTTTTTTTCCTATTTATACATTTTAAAACTGATATGGCATTATAAATCAATGCATTTTGCATTGTTGCTTGATATTCCATTGTAATATCTACCATATCTAAAATTTATTTTCAGCTGAATATTTCTCTATACTTTTATTAGGTATTTCTTTTTAATACTGGTGCTTTATGTGAATAATCTTTTTTTTATATAATTTATTCTACATTTTTAAATATGTTTTAAGAAATACCATGTCTTACAATCAAATCATTCATACAGCTTATTCTGTTTATAAATGCTAATATTAAGAATTATATTTCTCCTAAAATGCACCATAAAAAGCATGAAAGCATTTTGGATACTTTTTTCTATCGATAAGTTTAACTATTAAATATATAGTTTAACTTGAAATTTTAATGCTGACTGTTTATTTATTTAAAAGTCTCTAATTGTTAAAAAAATTAAAAATATCTTCCATTTTTACTAAGGTAATTTAAAATTTAATTATATAATTAAATAATTATTTGCATTTATAATTATCGTGCAGTAAAATGAATAAACCTAAATTTTATAGGACGAATTCGAATTGACGAGTCTTGAAAATAAATTATGGCAAATTAAGTTTATCAATTTTAATAAATTTATAAATTGAGAATATGATTCATGAAAATATAAAATTTTTTATAAAGAGATATAAATAATTTTCTTAGGAAAGTAAATTAAAAAATGGATTTAGGCCTTGCATGAAAATATAAAGAAAGACAAAATAGTTTCAACAGTTCCTCAGAAATTGTAATAAAAAGTTAATAACTTGTGATTAAAAAATTTGTATTAAACTTTTAATATATAATATTATTTACTTTAATCAATAAATTTAATTTCCTGTAATGAACAGTAGCCTTTAAATACATAGATACAACATTCTTCCAAATCTATATTTCATAGAAACTGAAAAAATTCATAGTCTAATAAAAAAAATAATGAATTTTAAGCAAATTATGCCGAAAATAGTTTTATGTCCTTTTTACTTATCGAGGAAAAATACAAATGTGGTCAAAAATGTTGAGAATTTTATTTTTTACTATAAATTTTATAAATTGTTAATCTCTTCAATTGTTATCAGTAGTTTTATATCTGATATACAATCAGATATAAAATTACTGATAACAATATCTAGAAACGTTTAACAGTATCTACAGTATTTCGAAAGTATCAAGTCAATAAGAGATAGATAAATTAGTACTGGCATTATTATGTCAAACAAATGAAATTGATATAAGTTGGTCATTCTAACCGCCAAAATACTACTGCAATATGCTCTTATATTTGAGCTTCCTTGACACTTGAATCCGGCTCATTAATTTGCAAAAGCTATAACAGAAAGTAAATTATATAGGAGATTTAAAATAGTCCAACTACGACTGAATGAACCTAAGTCAAAGTTCCAACTTGATTAACAAAAACAACACGATTAACTGAATCCAGAAATACTCTATTTAACATACCTATTTTGAGTTATAATAAAAGAGTTGAATCATTTAATCTTTTAGCCTGAAGTAGTGAAAGTAGCATTGGCTTTTCATTGGTTATAAATTATTCTATAGAATCAAGAACAAGAATCTTTATCGCAGTGATCTGAAGATATTCTTCTTCTTCTTCTTCATTGGCCTGACAGCCTAGGGTGGGCCTTTGCCTTCCTCAGAAGTGCATACCAGGAACCCCTATTTTTGGATAAGTTCATCCAGTTTGTCACTTTTAGTGTTTGTAGGTCGTTTTCAAGGCAGTCACGCCATCGGAGTTTCGCTCGTCCTCTTCTTCTAGTGCCAATGGAGCGAGCCAAGAAAATTTTTTTCGTCATCCGATTGTCGTTCATCCGGCTCAAATGTCCTGCCCATTTTAATCTCCGTATTGAGATAAATTTAACAATATCTGGTTCTTTATATAGTTTATAGAGTTCAGAATTAGTTCTTCTTCGCCATGTAGTCTTAACTTTAATTCCACCAAAGATGCTTCTTAAAGTTTTTCTTTCGAAAATGGAGATGGTTTCTTTGTCCTTCTCAGTCAATTTCCACGTTTCAGAAGAGTAAGTGAGAATAAGCCGAATCAAGTATTTGTATATCAAAATTTTGGTTTTTCGACTAACGAAAGTAGATTTTAGGTACTTTTTTAAGCCGAAATAGCATCGGTTAGCAGCTGTAACCCTGCTGCGGATCTCAGGTGCGATGTCGTTGGATGCATTCAATTCAGATCCAAATATTTAAAGTTGCGAACAGTTTCAAGCTTGTAGTTTCCTACCTCTAGACAGGGAGTGCTGTATTTTTTGGTGGTCATGTATTTTGTTTTGTCTTGATTGATTGCAAGATGCATTTTACTAGCTGCAGCTTCTAATTATGTAAAAGCTTCTTTTAAGGCTTTGGGCGTTCGTGAAACAATGTCTACGTCATCAGCATATGCAGATATCTGTACAGACTTGTTGAAAATCGTTCTTCGAGTGTTTATGTTAGAATCATTTGCAACGTTTTGGAGGGCAAGATTGAATAGGAGACAGGCCAGTGCACCTCCTTGCCTTAAGCCATTCGAAACAAGAATATGCTCTGACAGATCGTTTTGAATCTTGACTTAAGTTTAGTCTTGTTTAAAGTGATAGCTACCAAATTAATGAGTTTTTTAGGCATTTCAAACTCTTTCATAGCTTCCAAGAGTAGGTATCTGTTTATTAAATCATAAGCAGTTTTAAAATCTATGAAAAGATGGTGTGTCTTTATATCGAATTCTCTGGTTTTTCCAAAATTTGCCTTATGTTAAAAATCTGTTCTATCGCGGATCTTCCATTGGAAATCCACATTGATAGTCACCGATAATGTTCTCTGTAAATGATACTAGTCTGTTGAAAAGAATTGTTGAGAATAACTTGTAAAAAACACAAATACCTCTATAGTTTGCACATTTCAAGATGTCTCCTTCTTTGTGGATGGGGCAAATAATACTCAGGTTCCAATCTTCAGGCAGAACCTCTTGGTTCCATACAGATTCAATGAGATGGTGAATTTCTTCAATGTTTTCGGTGGCTACTTTTTTATGAGTTCCGAGGGGATAGAATCGGGACCTGGAGCCTTGTGGTTTTTGAGCTTCTTTATCCCTTCTCTAACTTTTGCCAAAGATGTTGGTGGGACAGTGTCAGTTTCTGTAATAGGATGATCTGAAGATATTACCCAATCATTAATTTGGATGCAATAAGATCATTTATGTTTACTGCTCTAAACAATAACAGAAAGTGCTATTATATTGAGAACGAGAACATGTTTCTTTACTCGTCAGCTGTAATTTTCTATATATTTTATAGAAAATTCTAGGATTATAATAGAGAAGGATTCCCGAAACATGCTTATCGAAGTAGTATAAAGCATCAAATATGAGAAAGCTAATAATATTGAAACGAGTAATTAAATAATTAGAGGTCGTGAAGATTAGATACATTTCTTCCACAGAAATTTTGTGATGTATTCTATGAAAAATTCTGATAATACTATTATTTATTTTGATGCTGCTATTTTGATGAGTTTATTTTAAAGGATTGCAAACAGAAGATCAGATATCTGGTGTTTTGCTAGCCATTCTCAGATTCGTGGAATTAAATGAATGTAATTGCTTAGAAATCAGCTTAAGATTAGAATCTGATAAAGTAAGTTAGAAACTACTCTAATAGTAAACATGTTCTAATTTAATGCTTCTCTGAAGTGTTGACGTGAAATTAAACAAAGATAATAATATACTATTCCTATATTTTCTTTCCATTTCAGCATTTGATAACTTAATTGACATCATAGAAAATCGATATCGTCAAAGCAGTCAAAGTACTTCAATTAAGAGTGGTTACATCCTTTACGAAAAACCTTTTTTGTAATACTGTCTCACGGTAATTTTCCCAATTAACTTAAGGTGTACGATTTTCTTCTGGAATAAAGTCTTCTATTTCAGCAGAATGTTTATTTACAAACTTCTGTATTCTTATTTCGTGGTCTCAATATATTCCTTTTAAATAAATATTTCCTTTAGATTTCTAATAACTATGACTATTCATTTTTACACTTGACATAAAATAATTAAACCATAAATTTTATAACCATTAGTATTTAATGTTATAACTAGACACAATTACAATTTTAAAGCAAATATTTTATATATTATAAAGCAGTTAATAATCTATTGTAGATTTTAATCAAACGTTTAATCAGAAAAAAGATTTTTTTCTACAAGAATGTTTTAAAATTTATGGTAAAAATGTTTTTATAAAAAAGAAAAAAACATTAAAATTAAAAAAAATGATATTTACAACTGCTTTTGGGGGGAGTATATTTAGTTCTATTTTCTTGTTATCGAAACCGTTATGGCAGTATGCTCATCAAAGATGAATAATTCCCCAAATAAGGAAAATAAAATAGAATTGAATACCTGTAAAAAAATAAATGGATTTGAGGGCTAGAAAAGATTCTCTCTCGAAAATATTGACTGATATATGTCCTACAGCGATTATTAGTGACATAAAATAAGGGTTTTGGCTTATATGATGCTGTTATTGTCCTAACAATTTATAATTTGACATGAGCACAAATACATAGTGTTTAATTCGATATTTCATATTAAATAAGATGCATTTTGTTAGGTAAGATGCTAGATTTTACATTCGAAAAAATATTTCCATTGTAAAATATTTCACGTTATCGATGGGTTGATAGTAGCTATAGTTTATGTTACAATGACTTCCAAGTTATTATAAAACTTGATGTTTGAAGTGTAAATCAAGCGTATAAACAGTTGAAAAGAAGTCAAAAAATTGTATTATTTTGTTGCAAGCTGGAACATTTTAAAAGAGAGAAGAGATTTTTGTTTAATATGGAGTTGTCATTTGGTCATCATCCGATAGAAGAAGAGACTTAAGGACTAAAAGATTTTACTTTATCATTTACAAGGAAGGACTTCATTCCTTTTCTGTAAACTTAAGGTGATGCTATATATATGACATGTTTGAAATAGATTTGAAGGAAGAAGTGACAAGACGTGCATTTTTGTTATCATTTAATCCATTTTTTCTCATTTCGTAATTACTGAATTTTAATTATTTTCTAATGGAATAAATAAAATAAAATTGCAATCATCTCTATTTAAAACTGAAAATAGTACAACAATATACAGTAAGTAAAATACAATACAATTATATTTAGTATCAATTAATTTTTATGTTTACTAATCTGATGCAATCACAATGAAAATAATTTTAAAAACTCCAAAGCAGAATTTTGAAAAAAATTTGCAAGTTAAGTTAAAAATTCCCATATTTTGCAGTTAAGAATGCTTGGAGGTAGACAAAAAATATGAAGACAAATATTGAAAAAATTTCACCATTAAAATATTTAGGATCTCTTTTTTAAATGACTATCCACTTAAATTCATAATTTTATTGTTTGTAGTATTTAGGGAATGTAACGAAACTATTTAATTGTTTTATTTTTATATTTTTCTGATAAAAAAATTTATTTTCCATTCATTATGAGACAAACAACGTTTCACATGCAGTCAGATTTACCAATAGTTTTCTTTTATTTAAGAAAATATATTCTTTCTTAATCTAAAGTATTTGAAATAAAAATCTAAAATTATCATGATTATTACTTTTATTTGAATAATAAAAAATATAATTTCAAAATATTACAATAAGCAAACTGTAATAAGGCATTTGTTCTAAATTAAGGTTTTAAAATTATTCAATTTAAAATGAACTCAACACATTTTTAGGCTTTGAGTTTTTTAAACAATCATTGATAACTATTTCTTATAATTTCTTTGAAGAAAGATTTATTTAAAACTACTTTTAAAGGAAATTTCATGTTAAAAGTTATTTGTAGTTTTTTCAAATAAATATTTGTGATGAATATTGTTGAAGACATTTTAGTTTTCGTTTAGTGTAAATTGCTTGATTTAATGTATTACTAATTAAATGATATTCTAGCCAAAGAAATTTTATAAGATAATAATCTGTTTTTATGAATACATTCTTTTATAATTAATATAGAAAAAAATTTAATTTCTAAGATATTTATTTTTATCTTATTTACAATATTAATAAATAAATGTATAAGATAATTTATGTGAAATACATTTAAATTAAATGTAATACAATACTTTTAATTTTCTTATCACTATTTTAAAAGCGTTTAACATTTCATTAATTTTAGCTTCAAATTTCAAGGTTATCAATGCATTTTATCGAAATATTCTTTGAATGATAATTGAGCTATTTTTAGGATAGTTTTAAGTTTTCCTGAAAGTTTCTTAAAACTTTTAGGTAAGTCTTGTTTGGTACGTCATTAAAAAACTTTCCAAAAGTTGCTTTTTATTCTTTTATTTTTAAATTCTATCATTAAAGAAATTTTTTTGTCTTACTGTGGCATAATATATTAAGATGCTATGAACAGAAACGTCAGATTCAACAAAAATAACTAGAACGGCACCAAACAAATAGTGATATATTTTAATAAAGATGTAATCCATTGATAAGTTCATAAAGTGTTACAGTAATTATAAAAGTAAAGTAGTAAAATACAAGCACACGATATAACCATAATTCATTAACAAAAAGCATTGTTATGCAAAACGCTTAAGGAAATTGTAATTACTATTGTAGTTTTGAAGAAAATGATAAATGAATAGTTTGTGGCTATATACTTCTATGACTTGTGTGTTTCTTAAATTGCTTCTTCATTCATAGAAAATTATAGAGTTTTTCATTTGCGAAACGGAAGCATATATAAGAACTCTGTAATTTTATTTACTTAAACAGAGTGATGAATCTACATTTTAATAACTACAGACAGAGTAATTTTAGTACAAGGATAATAATACATTCAAATAGTATTATTATTTTTAAATGGCTTAATATTTTATGTTTATAGCTAGTAATCAGGAACTGTAATGTTATTTCGAATTTCTGTATACGTATGTACTAGGGAAAGTATTTTGACATTTTAACTGGTCTCTGATATTATGTCCTTGAATACGAGTTAATATCTATGAAAAGTTCTAACGAGAATAATTAGCTTTCTTGATATAAGTATAAAATAGTTTTCATCAGCTAGAATGTCCTCCACATGGTTTTCAACTGCATAAATACTTACTTTTTTCTGTAAATTAGTACATTATGTTCAAATTAGCCAGCTGATTAAAATGTAAAGTATGGTGTGATATAAATTTTGTGATTTAAAAAGTGCCATTTTCATTCATGTTCAGAGATTTCAGGAGACATTAAAGCTAATAAATTTGCATAGCCACAATGAAAGGAAAATTTATTTCTATATTCGGTTATGGCTAGAAAAAATTGATATTTTGAAGTTATACTAATAAGTTTTTTTCACGTATATAAATAACAAAATATAAAAAATTGAAATCTTCTATTAAAAAAAATTAAATAATTATTCTGGTTCTTGATTCTCATTTCAATTTTATTAATTTTGAAAACTAATAACTAAATGAGTGGTAACTTGGTGTAAATGGAAATCAATTTCAGAAGTTAAATTAATATAAGTACAAGTTTATGGAAAAAGTTTATGCTTTATGAAATTTGAGATGATATAAAAATCCTTACTATTTAAAAACAAATTAATGTTTTTCTAATTTTACTCTTACAAAGTTCCAGTGCAATAAACTCCAAATGTCAACCATACTGTTAGTTTTTAAATTAGATACTAGTAAGAAAATTATTAACATTACTATCTCGTTTTGTATAAGTTTTCGAAGATAGACAAAATTAATGAACTATATGATGACAAGGATTGAGTAAAGATTCCTTTGTGAAGCATTATCTGGCAAAATGATTACTTTACGCTAGATTTATTGCTTTGTTTGTGATCTAATAAAATAACTTTTATGAAACGATGAGTATCTCATCATTTCGTAGCAATGAATTTATAAGTAAGTTTCTTGGTAACAATTGAATATACAATTATTACCGTATTTTCGTATTAATTTTGCCAAAGGAAATTACTTTACTTAAATGACATTTCCAATTAGCTTCGAGTTTCATATATCTTAACAAACATGCTCCATATCAGAGAATTACAAATAATGAATTGAAATAAATGGTAAGCTGAAGATTTTTATTGAATACAGTCTGCTATTTTCTCTGAAGTAAAGTTAATTATAGAACATAGAAAATCATGAATCCGAAACGGAAATGTAGTTCTAAGAGTTATAGCAAACAATTCGAAAAGTTATGTTTTCTTCCAGATTAGGCGTTAAAGAAATCATTCAAATGTCCTTATTTTATTTTCAGTATCATGTTATCTTACAAGGTGATTAAAAAACTTATGGAAATCATCAATTATGAATATTAATACTAGTTCATTGAAAAGGTTAATAAGTTAAAATAAATGTAAATATAAATTTATTTAATTGATTAATAAGAATTAATAATTATTTAACAAAAGAAATTTTAAATAAATATTTAAGAACAACAATTTTATAATTTAATTTTTACACATAGTTTCTTGGTAAATAATAAATAAATTTAAACATTACGATTTAGTATAAGAAGTTTTATTATCCCATTGACCGATTTAATAGCAATAAAATAAAAAAAATATTTACATTTTCACTTCAAGGTTTGAATTAAGTATTATAACCAAAGGTATTTAAAAACTTCTTTTATATATTAATAATTTTTATAATATACTTAAAATTTTATGGTTCTAATCTGGTCGCAGAGCTCAGATTGGAAAAAGCAATTCCCTTTTACCGGAAGATAATGAGTCCTATTGCTGAATTAAACGAAAATACTTATGTTAACTAACGTCGGCTAAAGCATATAAACTATGTCGTAATCGCAATGTCCTCCAAGTGAAATAATACCACTGGGGGTATTTTACAAGGTCTATACTCCTAAATTTGGAGCAGCCTATCTTTTTCGGAGATGCGATAACACACCCTCTGGATATATCACTACGTAAGATAAAAGCAATTCTACTTCTTGTCATGTGAAAAAGCGAAGCATTCTTATTAAATGTGTACTTGGAAAAAAGAAAACAAACTATTCTAAACATACATTTTTAATAAGAATTGCTAGGCATTATAAATTGCTTAATTCTATTAAAAAATATTAATTAAATTAATTAAATGTGCTTGGAATTTTAAAATTAAAATGAATTTTGGAATAAGTTAAAAAAATTAACTGTGCTATATGTGTTCTACAAATTTTTAAAAGTTATATAATTTAAATATGATCTTCTTTTTTGTAGCTATTAATAAGCTTTCATCAAGACTTCAAAACTTTTAAATGAAATTATCTTTCAATTATATATTATCTTTTAAATTTGAAAAATCGGCACATAATCATTTCGTTATCATTACACTCTAATTTAAATCATGAGTAATGTTTTATTATTGTAAGAAAAATATTAAAAAGGAAATTGCGCACATTTACAAAGAATTTAATATTATAAAGGAAAAAGATGTGAGGTTTACGGAGAATAATAAAAGCATTGTACTTTTTTTATAAACTTTTTAAATATAGTAAATAATTGTAAATTGAATCTAAAATAATTTTGGAACTAATGTCGATGTCATTACTTTTTAATGAAAACAGTGATTTTTAAAATTATGGATTCTAAGTTTTTGCAAAGTTGTATCCTTTATCACAACATCACTGTAACTAAAAACATATAAACATGTATACATATAGTTGATGGTAATACTTCATACGGTTTTATAAAGATAAGAAAACAAACCAGAAGAAATATGCCAATAATACAAATCATTTGTAAATTAATGCCAATGTGATGATATATTTGATTTTTCATTTTTAACTTAACAAAACAATTTTATTAAAGTTATTTTATAATTTAATACTTACTAAATGTCATCAAATAATTTTTATCACTTAATATTTACAGTTTCTTATTAGGAAAAGTATATTTAAAAACTGTGAAAGTTTTAATTAATTATGATATAGAAATAAATAAATAATCTTAAGTGAAAAACGAGAAAGATTCTTTATATAATATTAAAAATATATTTGATAGATTTATAAATGTTTAAATTAAGCTGAATATTTTCAATCAAAAAAAATTAATAACTAATAATAAAATTTTATTTTTAAAAATTATTAAAATATAACTTTTTTAATTTTTGAAATAACTTTTTTGGTTAATTTTTGAAAAACTGTAAAGAAATTACTATTATATCTGAATTTAAAGCATAATATGGTAAACATTAATATTTTTTTGAAGTTTGGGAGCATTTCTAACCACATATCTTAAATTAAAATACATGATAAATTTGAAGAGTTTATATACAAATTTAGAGCACAAGTTTGTCTGCAGATATTTCAATATCTCTTTATTTGTACTTCTGTTCCTTTCAATAAGATTTTTAAAACAAATATATTTTATTAAATTTTATTAAAAATTGCAGTTTACATGTTATATTTTTTCATTTTTTATGATATCACTTTTTGCATTGCTCTGTATTCCTCCTCACACTTAAAAATATTAATCTAAAAAATATTTCAAAAACTTTAGAAAAAAAAACAAGGCTTTTACAATACTTTTTCTCTTGCTTTGTTGAACCTTCCGTAGAATAAAACGCAGAACATCTTTAAGACTTTTACTCTTTTGTGATAAAGAAATTAAGAATAAAAAATACATGACATGACTCCAAATTATGGCTAGTGTCGCCCAGGATAAGAATAAAAAATGTATAAGCATTATATTTTTAGTTCCCTCTATTATATTTCCTATGTTTATACCTCTATAATTTATATCAAATAACAACCAGCTCTTATACAGTCTCATAATTTTCAGCGTACTTGTCAATATTTAAGAATAAGTTATTCTACTTGAAATTTATTTTTAGAAACATATTCTAATAAAATTCTTTAATCACGTTTCATGCTTAATACACTAGCTAGTTGCTAAAAAGTTTAAATTTACTAACACTCGTGAAAGATAATATGTTGATAACTAAAATATGAAATCACTGCTGATTAAATTTGGCAAAATTATATGCATTAGTATTTTAAATAAGATATTGCGCTTAAAATATTTTTTATATTATACAATGTTAATATATTACAAAAGAAAAAATAAACTTTCTTTTGTAAATTGTTTAAATTCGGAATTTATTAATTTATAAATTTATTACTTAATATTTTCAACATTATTTTTTTTAAGCATTCGTGATATATATGCATATATAATCAATAATATACATATAAGTATAGCAAGATACTTTTACAATATATTATTTAGAAGATGATTTTTTTCATGATAAATTCCTCATTTTAACGATCTTCTATTTTTTACAGGAAATAGTTACGTATTATAAAGTGGATAGGATAATAGAAGGCTGATGAGATATATTCAAATTTAATACATTATTTTAAGCTGAATTTTGAACATCCATGCTCTTTCTTATTTATTTTTATTTATGTTTTCAATACAAAAACATAATATATTTCACATCGGATAATGAAATGTCATTTTGTATGCATTTAATATCACATTTTTATCCAATTTATATTTTGTTGTTCGAGGAAATATTCTTAACATTTATTTATCTATGAATATTTTAAACATTTTAGGGTATATTTTAAATGTTTATAGCACATTTCTTCTTAATAATAAGCCAAATCAGTTTGAAAAATGTGCAAGCTTACAATATTTAATTTTTAACATAAATGTTGAAAGTAAAGAGTAGTCACGAAATGCAAATTTTGTTTGTATATATTATTACAAATGTTATTTAATATTATTTAGAATTAATTACTAAAAAATAAATTAGAGTTTTAATTTTGATTGTAATATTAAATATTCTGACATTTTAGTAGCTTAAACGCAAAACTTGAAACGAAATATAAAAACCGATTTGTGTGGTATCCTTTTTTTTAAATACGAACATTTATATAATAAGAAATGAATACATAACTAAGCTAAGCACTATCAGCAACTTCAAACCTTAACAATAAGTCAAAAATACTCATTTATATTAACTGAATTAAACCTATAACATTTTAAATGAATAAATATTCATTAGTTTATTGTTACCAAGCTGTAGAGAATTTTTGTACAAATTTCAAAATTTTAATATTGCTAAGTAGAATATTTTTGTTTGTTTTCAAAATATGATTCCGCTTAAAAAGCAGTATTTCAGATTTAAATATTTTATTGTCAGCGGTACAAACGATTTGAAAAACAAAAATACTATTACAAGAATTTGGATTTGTGTCGTTAAATATTCGGTGAAACATTTTAAGAAGACAATTTATCATTTTATTGTAAAAAATAAAGACTACAATGCCATGGGATTTTGATGGTGGCTCAAATTATGAGTCAACTGTTTTTGTTCAGCAGCGTTACAGAAGACAGAAATATGCCGTCGGAAATCTATTATACTAACAAACAAACATATAAAGCATTTATTTTATTATTTTCATGTGTGATGCTATTTTTAAAAATCTATTTAAAACTTTTGATTTTCCCATTTCCTTTATTATAATTATGGAAATTTTTATATTTTAAGAAATATTCTGCGTTTAAATATTATTGTTTCAAAAATCAAGGAAATTAATATTTTTTATAATTAGCCAAGATTACGTAGAAAATAGACATATCAAACCAAAATTCAACAATTTAAAAATATCATCATTCTGCAAGAAATTCTTAAGTAAAAATTCTACAGAGGCAGTGTATAGCATTAACTTTTATACCTGTTGTGTAATTAAAATCAATGAACAACGTTTTTATTTACAAATATTCTGTAATACTTATATTTCAACTGACAGTAAGCAAAAATAGTACGAGAAAAATTATGAGATAATTATTTAATACATAACTAATGTAAGATTAATTATAATGCTAATCTTATTTTTGAAAAAAACTTTTCAAAATAGTAGAGGCAATCATTAATTGATTAATTGGTAAAAATATATCACATAACTGAAAATGTGAACTTTTTAAGTAGAAAATTAATAAATACTGAATGTGCATATCTGTAAAAATTGTGAAATAAATTTCCCTAGTTCTAAGAAAAAAATATTATACATCATACTCACAAGAATATACTGAAGAAATTATTACATTATTAGAATATTAAAATTTATGAAAATGTACTGAGCGATACCATTATAATGTAAAACGTTATACGTAAGTTTTATCATGATATACTGTGCTTGTTTAGTTTCCCATGAAATGCACAATATTGTTGAAATATTCGTAGATTTTTTATTAATGTTTTACCATATGCCAAAATTTTTATTCAATATGTTTATCCACATGTTATACTAAGTTTTATAGTTATTAATTTCTCTTTTTATACAACAATATGGTAAAATGTTGTTTTAAAAATTTTGAAATAAAAAAAACGCAAATCTTAACTCTTTTTGCTAAATCTGAAAACATAAAACTTTAGCAAAAATTTCATTTTTCAGAATCACTTTATTGAATCTATTTTTTCAATAATAGAAGCTTTTCTAAGAATAACATAAGTAATCAATGAAGCAGATTCTAAATCTAATGGTAAGATAATTATGTCAAAATATTTTTCTAGGATACAATAACAGGAGAATATTTTATTCAACATCATCCTTCAAATAAATAGATAATAATGTTTGGCTCTTCCAAAAATTTCTAAGAATGATTAATTTAAATCCAATAAGGTATGTTCTTTATCGAAAAGTATCTACCACGAAAATTTTGAAGGAATACTAGAGATTTATTTATACTGTGAAGAAATAATTGAAACGTGGTATTGAAATAGAGAGATATCTGTATAAACTTCTTTAAAAATATTTTTATTAAAGATTCAATACCATAACTTGCTTATGACGCTTATAAAGAATTTTGAAAATTATTTATTAACTGTTTCAAGTAATTATTTGCCTAACATAATGAAAAATGCTTTTTTTCAAATTAATTAAGATTTCATAGTGGAACAGCTACATAAGATAGATCAGAAAATTTACCTGAAGCAAATTTTCTTTCATTCTTTACATATTTTCGGACTAAGCCTTCAGTCACATTACAAGAGACTTGGCAAACGTCTATCTTAATCACTGTATTTGTACCTTTTTAGTAAAATATTATCAGTAAATAATAGGAAATTCTGAATATTATTACCATTTTGTGTTATTGTAAAGATGATAACAACACATAAGAATTTTTCTTGTAACAGCTATTTAACAGCTACTCAGATTTTGTGTAGTAACAACTACTAAGATTTGATAAGTTCTTTGTTGATCCAATTTATTTTAAAAATATATCGCACATAAATCTATAATAACTTACTATAGATAGATTGGTCACCATAGGCAATATGAAATAATTTTTTCAACATATTAGAATTTCATAGAAATACAGATTTCTTTATTTTTAAACATAAAAGGATCATCTTAGAAAACATTAAAACTTATTTTTCTGCTTTAATCATTTTCATTCCATGTATTATAGAAATAATTAAATTATGTACTCAAATATCAATTTATTTCCGGGCAAAATATTACATTATAAACTGAAACTTCTTTTTATTCATATAAAAGTATTGGGCCTAACAATTGTTATCAATTTAAAATCATTTGCAATACTCATTCCAACACTAAGTGCTTATATTTAAACACACATTTTAGCATTAACGCAAGTTGCAGTTATGGTTGCAAGAATTAAAAATTATTAAGGCCAAAGGTTATATTTATTTTGAAATCTTTACTCAATATTTGATTCCATAATAATTCCGCCTCCACATATATATGTTTTTGTGTAAATGATAATCTTCAAAATGTGTAAAACATTATCTTACATACATATCGAAATATTTAAAAAAACTAATATAGTCATTCTGCAGTGTTTGTATGGAATTAAAATATCTAATTATTTTTTTATCAAATATTTTCAAGAATTTTTTAAGATATTGTTATAAAAATCTTATTTAATTGTAAGCAAATTTTCTCATATTGTGCGAGTACCCTTTTTCTTAAATCATATTCTTTTTCAAGTTATAAAATTAAATAAATAAAATATTTTATATACAGATTTGTCCAATATTAGAGCCAATTTCCTTCAAATCAAAATATCAATATATTTTTAAATAATTTATTAAACTGATATAAATATAAATTCAACTTAATTTTTTTCACTATCGCAACATGTATATAAAAGAAATAAACAAAATTGTGTATATAAAAATGCAAGTTATAGTATAAAAAGTTTAATTTCAGTTATTAACAAAATATTATCAAAATAAAAACATCCAAAACTTAATTCTGTTACAAGATTTCGAATATTAGTTAATTTTACTAAGTATGTGTACGTTAATGTTTTCAATATTTTCATTAGTAATTAAAGTTTTTATTCAATTTAAGAATTCACTTTATTTTATTTTATTGCATATATCTGAAAAACATTGTATACGAATATTCTGAAATACGTATGACAATAACTAATTTATGATTTTCAGTTACTTTTTCTTGTATTATTTAAACCTTGAATAATATTATTCTATTCCAATTTCGTTAGATTCATTCACAGCATATCAAAAATACCAGCATGAAAGAGTTATCATTCCCAACAAATATTTTAATCATATAAAAGCAATAAAATTTTATCCTTCTTGTGAAATCAACAAGAAGATATATGCGTTGGTTAATTAGAACATTTATGTTAATGCGAAAAATTAGGAAAGCTTAATGTGTTTGCGTAATTTTTGTAACGTTATACTTTATGGATCAATAGGTTAAACATGTTTTTGAAATTAAGATAAGAAGATCCTAAATTAGTTTATGTTTTAAATTTTCATAAAGAAGCTTAATGTGAAACAAATTTATCTTATAATATTTTAAACATTGTATGAATAGAGTATGATATTATACATTTTAATTAATGTTTAAATGTTACTTAAATTGATTAAATAAATTGATAAATAAAAGTAGTCAAAATTATATATATATATATATATATATATATATATATATATATATATATATATATATATATATTATTATATTTTGCCTAGTTTTATTACATTTTTCGAAACAATTCAGTATTTTATTAGTTGATTAAATTTTTAATTAAAAATATAGTATGTAAACTCAATTTCTTTGCAAACAGTTTTTATATTTAAATTCAAAAAGAAATAATTGAAATCGTATAATAATCGAAAATAAAGGTATACTGACCAACTTATAATTTGGTGACTACGATTATGTTAAGATGTTAATGGAATGTAACACAAAGTATTTTTATTGCATTCATATAATATAAAAATTTATTTTCCTGAAATTATTTGTTTAAAATTCGCTTTTATTTACTTATTAAATTAAAAATTGATTTGTTAAATAATTTGACCAAAATTAAAATTATTTCTTCGCAATTTTCTAATTTGATTTGTAGATTTATGAGTTACAGAAAATTTGAAAGCAAAATCATTTTAGTTTTTAGTATCTAAACAGTTTCTTTTAATATTTTATTTTAAGTGTGTTGTTTTGTCATGTTACACCACAATCTTTAGGCTCTTCAAATTAGTTGCTTAAGAAATAAAATTTTACTTGTAAAAAGAGTTTTGCATATTTACATTAAAATTAACAATAGCTTCTTCTATAATAATTCGTCTGTCTTAAAATTAAAAGTGAATTTTTCAAAAATTAAATAATTTAAAAAATATAAGTATACTTTGAAGCTCTGTTATAAATTAATGTCTTAGAGCAAAATTTTAAGTTTT
Organism: Latrodectus hesperus; assembly: GCA_037975125.1. Lineage (NCBI taxonomy): Eukaryota > Metazoa > Arthropoda > Arachnida > Araneae > Theridiidae > Latrodectus > Latrodectus hesperus. Next base: position 55,111,539 of record CM075850.1, on the reverse strand, counting down.
TGTTATAATAGAACTGCCTTTCAAATATAATAGAATCACCTTTTAAATAAAATATTTAAAAGGAAATTCTATATTTTTATTGTTTACAATAGAAACAGAAACTATTCTAAGCAATAAAAATATACTAATTAAATATATATCATTAATTTTCCTATGTGAAGTTAAATTTAATGAGCTAATACCCACAAACGAAAGCATAAAATAAAAAAACTTCCAGCACATTTGAATTTCGATCATTTTTAAATACTTTTAAATATTAAATACTGATAGAAAATTTTCTTTCTAAGATTATAAAAATTATTGTTTTAACAATTCGTGTAACAATACATTAAAATTTTTAATTCATACTCTATTTCTTTATTGTAAATAAAAACTTTAAAAATATCAGTAAAGTAATTAATAAAACAGCATTCTATATTTCGTTTTCTTTATTGATTTTTTTTTATAAAAATGTCCTTAAATTTTTTATAATGACATTCTTGATAATATATATTTATAGCTGTGAATCTGAAAATAAATTTATAAGTTTTAAGATTTAACTGCATTTACAAAATATCAAGAAAATGAATTAAAATTTGGAAATACTGTAGATAATTGTATGAAAGCAGGAAAAATACGACTTTTATTTGTGAACTTCTATATCATTATTAAATAAACAGTTTTTCTTTCAACTGTATTAACTCATTATTCATTCATTCAATTTGAATAAGTTTTTTCTTTGGAGTGATATTCAAACATTATTAGTAAATACCATATTTAAAAGTGTATATACAGGAAAATAACAAATAATGGTAGTAATGAATTAAAATTATTAAACTTTCAAGCAACTAATATTTTTCATGGGAACGATTAAAAATTAATAAATTAGAAAAACCTCTAAATTAAATTTTTACAGTACAACATGTGTTTTTTAAAATAGAATATAAAATACTTTATTTCATTGCATTTAATAAACATCATTTGATCACATTTAATTTGAATCTATATTCTAATAATATAGAAATTCTTCTGAAAGTACATTGCAATTGGGATTAAGTATATAAAACGTAATATTAAAAAATATGGCTATAAAAATCATTACATTTTCCTTTTTTCACATAGTATCTATTTTAAAAGCATTTTTATTTATGAAACAGTTTTTTTTCAAAACCAAAACAATAAAATATGAGACAATAAAAGAAACTCTGAAACACAAAACCTCATAAGCCTTTTGAAAGATTGCAAAACAAATAAATAAATGAAAATTTCATTTTCAAAAACATTTATGGATTTAAAAACTCTCAATAAGGAGAAACAGAAAAATATAATTTTTTGTTACTTTTTTTCTTAAATGCGATTACTCAATGGGTGTTTGTATTATAAGTCAACGAATTTTCAAATTCGAAAATATCTCGTCTGTGATTTCAAACTAATATTACTTGACTCCTCTCTAAGTTTTAGTTTCAGTACTTCATTAAATTTATTATACATAAATAACAGAAAATTATTAAAAGAGATTGGAGTAGCATTATTTCAGTAATGCTTCTCCAATCTCTCAGTAACGTAAATACCGTGATAAAATATTTCAATTTTGATAAATAATCGAATATTTTGAAATCTTCTCATACAAAATGTAGCAGGTTAAAAATAAATTTTTTTAAAAAATCATATGTAGTTGTGTTTCCTAATAGAATTTCACTAAATATCTTACAGGATATAAAAGTCAAACAATAATTAAAAAGTAAAGTTCAAATGACAAATCTTTATCTCTTATGTTTAATAGATCCTTTAAAGTGTTCCATGAAACTTTTCAAGTATCTTTAAGCATTTGATTTATCGGTTTACAGTAATTAAACCCACTGTTGCCACTAGAATGTCATTCATCGACTGGTAATCCAATCTACAGGGATTTCAGCTATACGCATTAAATATGATCCGGTTGCTTGGTGTTATGTTACAAACAAGCACCATTAAATTTTATCACGTAACTTAAAGAAATGTCTGTATCACTGAGTTCATATGGAAACGTATCAAACTTTGCTTTCAAATTATTTTATACTTTTATATTTCAAATTATTGTATAAATTAATTTGCTTTTCAAGTTTGCATTGCAATTTTTTAATTTACATCTGCAGTCTTTAAGGTTGACGAATATTTCTTTATTTATTGTGTTTCTAGTTGAATTTCAGTTCCTTTATCGCAAAACAATATGTTTTTACATAGAATACAAACTAGACAGGTATCTACATTTTAAGTGAATTCAGAATAACAATACCTGGGGTAGAAATTGAACCTACGAAATTTTTAATTGATGGGCAGAGCTCCAGGAATTCAGATCAAAAATAGTTTTGATTTTTAATGAGTCTGAATTAAGTTTTCAATATATTTTACAATAAATTAAAATAATTTTTTATTTAAATGTGAAAATTATAAAACATTTTAAGCAAAATGAATAATATTAATTTCTTTAAAACACTTAATAATTAAATGCTGTTTACTATTAGAGATTTTCTTTATTATTAGTAAAAAAAATTGCTCATCTGAATTTTCATGTTAATTATCAATATTAGCTTATAAAATTATAAACATTAAGTCCATAAAGTTTTCAAATACTTTTATTTCAAATACATAATAGTTATATGATGCTAAATATTTACATATAAGAAATTAAACAATCAATTTGTGAAATTTATTAATGAATGATTGAGCTTCATTTGTAATAAATATTTGCGCACATATGATTAATAAAATAATAGATCTTAATCAGTATGTTTTCCATCATGTCTGATAATTCCAGATGTTGCACATTTTTATTCATTATGACATGCATGTCATATATGCTATGACGTGCATGCCATCTGTTCAATTTCATTCATTTTGATTCACTTTTGTTTTATTTTTTGTAAATTCTCTGAATTAATGAATGAAAACATATTTTGATATTATTGCTATCAAAGTTTTACTTTGATAGCAATAATATCAATGTATTATTGAAAAAATATCTTTTCACACTGGTATATTTTAACAACGTTTTCAGTCACTTGTTATAAAAAATTCTGTGCTTTGAATCTTCGGTATTTTTTTTCAGAAGCTGACTTTTATCAAGCATTAATTGATAAAAAACCGCTATTCATAAATTTTTCACCATTCATATCGATACCTTTATACTCTACTTTTTTTCCACAACTTTATTTAGTTCAGTATTTTTTGCGATGTCTCTACTTAAATATTCATATTTTGTCATTGACTTAATCAGTTTTTATTAATTATTTTGCTTTCTTATGTAATTGTTTGTTATTAAAGTTTCAAATAATGTTGTGCATAATTCTTTATTCATTACTACTTTGACTATCCTTTTCTATAAAATATTTAATATTATAATTTGAAATGTATTTCTACAATTATATATTAAATTTTCAAAGTAAATTTATAGCTATCAGAATCATTTTTAATTTTTGATTTTTCAACTATAACGCATAATTTAATAAATTTGAATAGATTGATAAGTCTCTAATTATATAAATAGAGAAATGAAAAAGAGAAAAAATTAGATGGATTAATAAATGAAAACATGTTTCTAATGTTTTAAAATTTTTGAAATACACAAAATATAATAAAAAACTAATAAATAAATAATAAATTGCGAATAAATTTTTAAAAACCTGGGAGTCTGTCTTTATGAATAGAATTATTTTTTTTTTATAGTTGTACTATTTTCTTGCATAATCTATAGCATTATTATTTTTTATTGTACTGTAATTAAACAAAAGCCACATTACAATAAATACACAAATCAATTAATCTGTAACCTTCATCAAAATCATAAAAAGAGCTATTCAATGATCATAAATAAGTAATTTGAAATATATTATCTTACATGATAATACATACAAAATAATTTCTGTTAAAATCTAATTATTCTTAAAATTATATTTATTTGTTTTAAGGAACAGTGAAATTTTGTTATTTTATTTTAAATATATTACACACTCATTAATTACTTAAGATTTTTTAGATGTAAACATAATATAGTTGTTTTTCATAGTTTATTTCCTTTCATTTAATAAGTTCAAATTATTTTGTTGTCTTTAAATAATCTTTTTAAATAAGCTTACGTTACCTTAATTATTTTTTATTTTGATACATTTGCAAAAATAATTGTTTTGTAAGATACTTCACTTAAACATAATACTAGAAGTTTTTTTCAATAATTTCTTCAATGATTTATAATAATAACTGTTATTGATCAGATATTTGAAATCTAAAATTTAGGTTTTCATTTAGTTGACAAAAATGTGTAGTAAATATTATAATTTTAATGTAATTTTGCCTGTAGCAAAAATGTTAAAGGCATAAGATACATAACGTTTTAAAATTATAATCAATTTTAATAAGTGAATCGATAGATTTTTAAATAATCAACTTTAAAAAAAGATTATAAGAAATTAAAATCACAGTTCAAGACATTTTGTGAAATATTACTCCATTTCATATATTTTAGAAATTACTGGTGAAAATGTATTATTGAAATAATTTGAATAACATAAACTACATTTATTTTATATGTTACAAATATGCAATAAATTTGCCTTTTACATAAATTAATTAAATAAATTGGTTTTTTGTCATTTATGATTTAATTTTATTTATTGTAGTTAAGTGTATTGTATTTAAAAATAAATTATCTGAATGATTAAGATTTAAAATATAAAATAATAAAATATGTTATTAATATTACAATAAACTATTTTTTAGGTTTCATGTTTCAAGAGTCAGAAAACATTTTAAAAATATACACAGATTAAAAATATACGGTTTTCACAATTCTAATTCAAATAAATGTATGTTGAAATTCATACAAAGTGATGACTTAGTAAGAAGAAATATAAAAATAACATATACCACTACTTTAAAATACTTCAATGTTAAAGTCCGAAACTTATAAGTAGAAAAATTTCCTTTAAGCATTATAATATACCCTGGTGGATGTGATAACATTTTTTTTCAAAACATAAAAAATATATACGGCAATTCTTGTGCAAGTTATTTTAAATTAAGAAACTAGGATAGCAAAAGTTTACACTGTGCATGAATACAAAATGAGTTCTAAGAAAAATATTTATTAGCAAAATATTTCGGCCGATGTTTAGTTTAGAAACAATGTATTACATTGAATTTCTTTGTTAGCGCACAAAGCTTAAATTATAAAATAAGGTTTTCCAAGAATTCATTATTTTCAAAAAAATTGTCTCGTGGAGGCCTAAGAACATACAAAAGATCTCCATGTTATTTAAAATAATATCATCCTATGTATGCATGGAATTTCAGAAAAAATAAATCGATAAATCATTTCAGAAAAACTGTAAATAAACTTAACCTTGCATAAGTAGTAATGAAGTCTATTCCTTCTAAAGTAATTTATTTACACTGTAAAATAAAATAATGTAACGCTTTTATACAGTTTCGAAGGCATGTCAAAAATTTCAGTAGATACTTTGATTACATAATTTTTAGAATAAAATTTTACGTAATGTTTAAAAATAGTATATTTTTCATTTTTTAAAAACAGCATATAAATAGGAAATATGTTAATAACCATAAAATAAATTTAATATTTATCTATTGCTAAAGTCGATAAAATTAGTTCTTAAATTTTTGAAAAATTTCAATAAATAATTATATATACTACATAAATTTTTGCTATATAAAAAATTTTTGTTTTATTAATATAATTGAGAAAATGTATCATAATATTTCCTTAATGTAATATTTGGCAAATACACAGCAAGATTTAAAATAATATGATGTTTAATTTAATTTATTTAATACAATATCTTGTTGTATAAGTAATTACACCCGATGTTTCTATTCGGAAAAGCAAAGAATATCTCGCATTTATATCCAAAGGGATTTTCGAAATTCAATAAAACTTTATTATACTTTTACCGGATAAAAGTTCTTAGAAGAGAATCTTTTGGAGTCTCTGATATTTGGAAAGCTTATTACTTTTATTTGTACAATGTACAAAGATAGTAAATCACGTGAAGGAAAATAAAATAAATCTTTAAGAAGTATTAAAAGTTCAAAGAAATACCTTTTGTTTGAAAATAAGTTTATCTGTGTTTTGAACTATTCGACTTTTTACAAAAATGGAAAATAAAATCAAGGGTAAAATACGAAGCAGTTTGTTGAATTCTTAAACCATACGTAATAATGCTTATATTATTTAATGTATAAATACACATAACATATAAAAAGTATTTACTTTATATTCATATTAGAAAATAATCAAGTACTTTAAAAATAATTTAAAATTAAGCTTTCTATTCAATATTATAAAAAAAATTTAAAATTTTATATATTCTCATATTCAACCAAAGATTAAGGATTAACTCCTTTTATAAGTGTGTGTTTTGGATTTTCTTCAAATAATTTCTTTAATATCACATTAATAAATTCCTTAGCCATTGTATAATAATGTTTTGATTATTTTTAAAATGAAATTAAATGTATATTCAAATACCCTCCATAAATCAGACTTAATTTCAATTTTTTCATCAAATTAAATAACATTCTTGCCTTATATTTCTCATTACTTTACTGATTAGATCATTGATATGTAATAAATACATTTAGGTAATTTACTTTGTAATAAGAAGACTCGTACAATCTTTGTTGAATTAGTGTATCTTTAAATATGAAAAAAGTACTTTGAACATATAAAATTTTATTTGAAATTTGTTCACAAAATTAAAAATACCGTTTTTACCTAACAATTTTTTAACCGTTGTTAGATTTATATACAGTTTTAAGCTATCTGAATTAATTTTCAGATGTATTTAAATTTTAATTGTATTTTATTTTAATTAAATTTAAATGATTTTAATTAAAATTTTTCAAATCAAATGTTGCTATTCAATGTATATTTCAGGAAAGCGGGATTCTGTTTACAATTATTAATTATGTTTTACTTAGTAAAACATATTATTAATTATTAATTTTGTTTTACTTAGTAAAATCAGTAATTTTAAAATAATTAAAATAATTTGTGATTGTAATATATAAGGATATTGTCATTTGTACAAAATAAGATTTGTTACAATTTTTCAGTATAATATAAGATATAAATTAAATCATTAAATATGAAAAGTTTTAAATTTTTTAACTTTTGGAAATTGTAACGAATACTAGAAATATTTTTACAATTGATGGGACTAAATTTTGAAGATTCCGAGTCAAAAAAATTCGTTTATTTACATCAAACCATTTAAATAAATACAATTTATGAAAATAAGTGATTAGAAATGCGTAAAGAGGAATTTCATGTATGAAGCCTAATCAAATCAGCAAGAAAAGTGCAAAAATGTTTCTTTTTGTTATCTATTATTCAATTGTAATTTATTTTAAACATAACGCTTTTCACTAAAAATACTGATTGTAATGCTATACCACAGAAATTCAACAATATTTTATAGCTATACGTTTCTTAAATCTGTGGTAAAACCTTTAATAAACACTATGTTTCGCTAGCTATAATTACTGTCTTAAGCATTTTTTTTACTTAGTCAGAAGGAAATACAGGATTTGGCGCTTGTAAATTTAAACTGATATTCGGAATTCAAAAAGCTGAAATATTACAATCCTTTTCATTTCTTCAACATTGAATTCACAAGGAATCAGTGACCTTATAAAATATCTACCATACCAATATGTGTGAAACCAGTACACAGAATGGTTACGACGAATTTTCTTTAAAAAATTCAGTAGGATAGTTTAGTTATATATGTTTAGATTAGCTTTACAATGTTGTGTGCCCGACCGTTTTGGACGTCAGACACAGACGTCCGTATAACTCTTTAAGTCATTGAAGTTATTCACAGATTAGGTTTTAGACCATATGTGTTTTAAGTTTTAGGCCAGCCGCACATACCCAGCATGTTTAAATGTTAGCAATATTTGTGCAATTTCCTACTAGCTTTTTATTTACAGACTTATTATAGTCTTTAAGCATTTGAAAAGGAAATTTACTTCATTACAATTACATTAAGATTTACCTTCTTAAAAATTATTTATGTACTAATTACAAGGAAATTATTCTTAATAAATAATTATTGCAATATTAAGCGAAAAAGACTAAAAAAGAAGATATCAACGAAGAAAAAACTTAATTTTTCATAAAATGCTTTAACATTTAAAAACAACAAAGACAATAGTTAAAATCTTTTATGTCATATAAAAATATATGCATATTTCTGTGTTTTCAACAAAAAAGCATACATTAAATATTAAAGGTAAAGTGTTTATTAAAAATTGTGAAACATATATATATTTATATATATATATATATATATATATATATATATATATATATATATATATATATATATATATATATATATATATATATATATATATATATATATATATATATATATATATATATATATATATATATATAAAGAAAAACATTTTACACACCCGCAATTCAATAATCTTAGAAGAAAAATCCTTGCAAGCAATCTATTATTATTATCAAAGCAATCTGTCATGGAAATGGAAATTAAAAAATTTGTGTTTTTAATCGAAGTTAATGAACATTTAAATAGTAAAGGATATAATTTAAAAAAGTTAAATTTTAAAATGCATTTATTACATGTTTTTAACTATGAGACAGAATATCATTATACATCATATACTAAATGTGTCATAAACTTTCTTTTTTACAAAATCCAACTGCTTGCTCAGTAGAAATTTAACTAAAGTTTTAGATTTTTTTAATTTACAAAATAAATATAACGAGTGAAATCATAGTTAATATAAGAGTTTGTTAACTTTTCATTATTAAATTTTATTTGAATACGAATTTCATAATTTGAACAGTTTTGATTCTTTAGAGCTATTATAGGAGATAATTATTATAGGAGATAATTATTAGGAGATAATTTTTTTTCTTGTCTTCAGAATTTATATACAGAGTTTACGAATTCAAACTTCTTCAACGGCAAAATACTATAAACTTTTCTTATTCAAATATTATTCTTTTCATAACATAGAAATTTTTAATTTTTCTACTTCAAACATTTCAATTCAACATTTTATGGAATTTGTTACGGAAATGTCATTTGTTATTATCTAATTAATAACAGTTTCCTTCTGTTGCTTTCCTGCTTGTTTTATAATTTATATAATTTCAAATTAACAAGAAAGTTAAAATATATTATTGTGTTTTTAGCAAAATATCATTTCTTATTTTTGTGTTAAGATATACTAATAAATTCATGAATGTTCTTTAAAAGATATAAATTAAAAGGTAATTGAAGTTGTCATTAATTTTTCTTGAACAAAACAGTTTCAACTGATGTCTACGCGTTTATTAATTCATTAAATTTATTTGCTATAATATAATTTCATCATTTGAACTAATTGAAAATGTGCTTGGTTATGTTTAGCATCTTATTTAAGAAATTTTTTTTACCATAAATTTTCATTCAAACTTGCACCTATATATAAATTATCTTTATTTACTTTTCTAATTAACATGAATATATTTCAATCAGACATACACTTTAAGACCCAACTAATAAAAAAGGAATTCAATTTAATTACATTGAAATATTTGTCTATCCAAGAAAATAAGTGTACATAATCAAATAAGGAGACAATAAATTCAAAAAGTTATATGGAAGTTAAAATGATGTAGCTATGCTCAGAAAGTGTTGAAAAACGTGTTTATAAGATAATGTTAAAGATAGGTGGCAAAGTGGCTTTATACTTCCACAGCTTCGCGATTCAATCCTCGGGTTGAACAAAGTCATCTCAGCCTTTCATCTCTTCAGTGGATCGATGAAATTGACTACCGAGCATGCTTGGGAAAAAAACATTGAGGGTTCACCTTGTGCCGATCACCTGACCTAAACTTATGCTACGCACCCCAGAATTATCGGTCTAGAAAACAGGTGTAAGTAAATGTTAGAAATGTATATGTACTCTTTCTCAAACAATACTAAAAATTACCAATTTAAAAGGTATCTTATAGCACTCTAATGAGTGTTTAGATTTTAACAACTGCATAATCTGTTTTATTTATTATATAATAAAAAATTAAAGTTTACAAATTTAAAAAATGTAGCTTACGAAATATTTGAAAAAGTTATTTAGCAATAAAATATTACAATTAATTTTTTCTTCTAAAACATTTAATGGTGGGAGTTTTTCGGAAAGCATTTATGAATGTTAATAACAAGCTTTCTATGTGAGTGTGTGGTTTGAATTCTTTGACATTATACAGTTAGTTTTTGACCTTGAGGGTTAATCAGACCGCGTATTATAGTTTAAACGTGAGTCCAAGTTATTACAGACATCCATTCAAAGAAGGATTTGAACACGTGAACTGTTAAATAGTAGGCCAAAACGATAAAAATTCGGCTACCACCTTGAACTGTGTTTGTGTGTGAGCTTTCTCACACACATACACAGTTCAAGTAAGAAACTTTTTCTACCATTTTCAAATAGCTTGGAAAAAATGAGCAGTAAAATAATACCATAAAAAATTAGTAATTAAAAAAAAGTTCATGGAGCAATTATGAAATATCTTTTATTTATAGGGACAACAAATTTTTGTTAAAAGATTGATAAGAAATTAAATATAATGTATCCCCCACAAACATATCTGCCTATAATAAACTTGTGACTGATATTTTATTGCAATTTTAAAAAATGGTGTTCACTGTTCAAAAGTAAAAAAAATTATTGTAGCAGCATAGCTACACGTATAAACTAGTTATTTAATTAAAGCACCTTTTATCATTGTAAGCCAATTATTTTTATGGCTTATTTGCTAAATTTTAATAATAATATACAAACTGAATTTTTTATTTTTTATGATTTTCCTGACTTTAGTCACTTTTACAAGTTTTAAAATTTCAAAAGGAAAAAATCAAAAAATTATAAATGGTTCGAACACTTTATCAGAAACTTTTGAAATGAAGTCTAAGTAAAAAAAGTATGTATTAGAAAATTAAAAGTTTTATCTCATCCTTGGTGAAAAGCAAATGACATGTTTTTTGTTTCTTGTAAAGTTATATTGCAAATGATGCAAAAGTATTTCCAGAATTATCTCCTATTATTCGTTTTAACATATGACATTTATAAAAGTTTATTTAATGATATATTATATATTTTCTTAGGATCCATTACATGTTCTTCAGAGAAAATATCTTACACTTAATTTTAATATAATCTCATATTATCATACTAATGAGGCAAAGTTAAACTATGCTTGTACATATATTTTCACATGCATTTCTTCCAATAATTAAATTATTTTTGGTAATAAATATAAAAAACGCAATTTACTACAAAATAATTGGATCAAAGTTGAATGAATAATAATATATTTAAATGAAAGAATAATATATTAGTCAAAATTATTTACTGCACTATCATGATAGTGCTTTCTCTTGACAATATTAAAATAGAAAAATATTAATCGCTATTATTTACTAATATCACATTGTAAAAAAAGTGTTACTACACCAGTAATATGAAAATAACCAATCATAGATGAGAATGTTTGATATTGTATTTTATTTTTTATACATGGAATATTGTTTAAATATGTTTCCAATAAGCACAAGGTAAAAATATTTTAATGAATCAGTTATTGTTTATTAGGTACAGTTATAAAAAGTAAATAAATATGAACTACATTCAGGAAAGGGGTATTATTTACCTGTTTATAATCCATGAATCATTATTCCATAAAAATACAAATTTTGTTTTTATAAAAGAATAAACTATCATACGATCATAATTAAAATTAAAAATATAATTATTTTGATCATAAAAATTATAGTAAATAAAATTTTTTGCCATGAAGTATTCATAAAATATATTTTAAAAAAGTAATAGTAGGAAATAAACTTTATAAAATGTTGAATTATTTTAGTCCTTTAAATATAGAATATTGTTCATTAATAAGCAATTTTTTTCATTTTTTGACGTTCAAATGTATATACTGAGTTTGTAAAATGATTGCAAAATTAATTTTATTTGCTGTTTGTTTCCCTTGAAAATAATGAGAAATAAGCATAGTTTGTGAAACATTTTCCGTCATTTGTTATTTGTCCAATTAGTTTGCTATAGTAATTAAGAAAGTTTAGTAGAAAAATGTAATTGGATAGCATTTAGGCAGTTTTTATTTCTGTGTTTGAATTTTGTTTTTCGTTGCTCTTTTTAAACGAAAGCGTGTACAAAAATATTATTTTTCTTTAATTCTTCATTTTGTTTCCTGTGTAATATAAAAGTGTCATTTTAGTAAGCTAATGAAACATTTTTCAACGTTTGTGAATAAAAATTTAACGTTTTGTAAAGTATTTGTATGTATACATACAAATATTATAATTATAAGGCGTATTATAAGAATAGAACATTTAGATATATGTTCTATTCTTATAACACGACTACTTCCGAATAAAAGGGTTGATATTATTGGCAATAATTTTTACATTCAAATCATTTTAATAAACTTTTATAAGTGTTTCGTAATTCTAATAAAATGAGGATAAAATGGCTGCTGTAAAATGTTTAAGATAAAACATTGAATAAATTGCATGAAATGTTAAGTCTGCAATTTTATTGAATCTGTATCATGATTGTGCCCAAAATAATTGATGTATTGTGAAGAATCCAAATGCAATATATGCATTAATATCTTTAACTGACTAATTATATTCAAGTCATCTAAATTATTCAGTTTTTTATTCAAGGCTCTGTCCTGCTTTCCAGTAGTTTAGTGAACAATGATCACGCGTTGCCACTATAAGTTCAACTTTATTTTGTTTAAATTTAAGTATGGCAAATTAGTTGCAAAATGAAATTAAAGATATGAGGTTAACAATCGCTATCTAAAATAATTTAATTGTTATATCCAACTTATTCATTTATCATTTGACCATAGATTTGACAATTAAAATTAACTTTAATCAAAATAGGTTAATAGATTAATATTAAATATATAGAAAACCTATAAAATAAAACCTTTCTTATAATTACCTGATATAATCTCATGACTTATAATGAAACATTTCATAAATTGCCATATATTCTCTGGTTGAACGTATCATAATTAGTTTCATGATAGGAGTTTATTTCTTTGCCACTAAATGCTTCATTTTTATCTTATCTGATATTTCTTTTTGTTTTAAAATTAAATTTTTTTATCACACATTATAATGTTCAATAGAAGTCCTTTTAACTACTATAGTCAATAGTAGTTAATTGATTGACGATTTACCTAGAATTAACTACATAATGTTAGTTAAACCGACAAAAACTTCAATTTATAAAGTTATTATATAATAATTGTAATTTTTATAAAATATTTCACTTTTATAAGAAAACAATAGAGCAGTGATATCTAGCTCCAAATTCTCTCAGTATTTGAATCTCAATATTGCCAATTGGCTTAATTCATAATTTATTTGATAATTTAGTTTACGAGCTTAGTTTATGTTTTTCTTGATTTCATATTCATGAAAATATATTCTAAACCCTATATTACATTATCAGACAAAATTTATAACATGACATGGGAGATATTGATTTTTTGGAAGCTTATTAAAAAATTAAAAATTATATATATATATATATATATATATATATATATATATATATATATATATATACATATATATAATTATTTGTAGAGGACCAGTCACGGAGATGTTGCAGTGCACTGCGGCTGTCTGACAAAATCCAAAGTTCTCCAAAATCACAGTTGATAGAAATGATAGCAGCAAGTCCCACTTTAATCGCTATTAACTCACTTCTGAAGACTGAACACGTGTCAGGGTTACGTTACTTTAGCGTGATTTCAGACTGAGGGGTTCTAATATAGACTCCGCTCCCAGTACTGACTTTTGTACGACTACCATCGGTATACATTTGCGCTGCATCGCAGGAAATATAAATAGTAATTTCTAGTGCTAATTGTCTAGGATGATCTCCGATGTGAGTTTGCTTGTTTGCAGTGGAATTCAGATCAAAGTGAAAGATGACTCTTGACATTCCCTCTGAGACATCAAAACAAGGTTTCCAAGATTGAGGTTCTACATTGCGCGAAAATAGGTTTTGAGATTCTGCAGGCTAAAAAAGGTAAATTTCTTTAATCTTGGATTATTGTGCCAATTGTGTAAATACAAGGAGGTACGATGATATGAGCCGTAGCTATAGATTTTGTTAAAATATTTTACTAAGTTAGCACTTCTTCTAAAGTGCAAAGTGTTGTAAGTTAGCCTCGTATAAAGCAATAGCTGAAGGGCAGCTATTTCTGAGTCCTAAGATGATGCGAGAGGCACTTATTTGTACTCGTTCTAATTTTAAGAGATTCGTTTCAGATGCGCAAGAGTAAATTGGATAACCATATTCAAGAATAGGTCTTATGAACGATATATGTGGTTCTGAGAGTGTTTGCTTCAGCACCCCAATCTCAGCCAGCCAGATATTTGAGAATGTTAAGGCACTTACGAGCATTTGAAGCTAGATAGTCGATATGCTTGTTACAGTTGAATTCTGGGTCGAGAATAAAAGCGAGATATTTAGGATGTTTTTCATAAGTGAGAGGCTGGAAGTTGAAAAAAAAATGCTGGTTTATAGTAATATAGGTGTTTATCAGTTGTGAAAAAAGTTGCTATTGATTTTGCATGATTGAAAATTAGTTTGTGTTCAATTGCAAATTCACACATTGCAGATAAAGCGCAGTTGAGAGTTCCGTTTCGATGTTCTTCACATTAGAGCCTGACTTCCAGAGTACTATGTCGTCAGCAAAGATTGCTATGTCAACAAGTGTTGTTTTTTTTCAGTTCCTGCCAAAAAGGGAGAATATATATATATATATATATATATATATATATATATATATATATATATATATATATATATATATATATATATATATATATATATATATATATATATATATATATATATATACAGGGTGATTATAAAAAAACTTTGCCAACATCTGCACTTCTAGCGTCCATTCTATTTAACCGATCAAGATGATATTTCAAATACAGTTCTTTTGAGATATGCGCTCGAGATTCTGTGAATGGCAACACAGTGGCCCTCGCGGTTACAGTTATAGTGACAGAAACTCGAAATTTTCGAATGGCAACGCCTACTTTTTACCATCGCAAAATGTTCAGCACATGCGAAAACCCTAAATAGCGTTGAAACGGTACCGATATGTCCGAAAACCGACGTGTTATACACATACAAACAGTTCTTCAAGGCGCACGGAGGAATAATGCATACGACAGAGACAAGACACTGCTCAATGATGAGAACACATAGAGAAAAAAATCTTTATTAATTTCAAACATTTTCCACATAAGTGCCATCACAGGCAATTACGCATTGCATGCGGGAGACGGTGGACAATGTCGCTGCACGCAACATGGCACGAGGGATGTTTCCAATCTCACGCCGTATAGAATCCTTTAAGTCCGACAATGTTTGAGGATTGCACAGATAAACTCTGGATTTGAGATAGCCCCAAAACCAGAAATCCAAAGGCGTCAGATCTGGGGATCGCGCAGGTCACGGAAAAGGATAATAGCGTGAGATGATGCGATCACCAAAATGCTGATCCAGGAGCCTTTTAACTGACTTCGCTATATGTGGAGGTGCGCCATCTTGCATCCAAACAATGTCATTGAGTGCATTCAGCCGACGCAACTCCGGTAAGACATAATTTTTCAGCATGGCTGCATACCGAGGGCCCGTTACAGAACATGTTGCAGGGCCAGTCGGGGTCGTTTCCTCAAAAAAGAACGGGCCCAGAACAAATGTAGCTGTAATGCCGCACCACGCAGTCACTTTGGCGTCAAATAATGGTACTGGCGCCACAGCATGAGGATTCGTCTCTCCCCAGTGCACACAATTCTTTGTGTTAATGCTGCCATTTAAGGTGAAATGCGCCTCGTCCGTCCATAGTATGCGAAGTGGCCAGTCGTTATCCGCATCATATCGTAACAAAAATGCATTTGCGATGTCCAGACGTTGTTGTGGGTCACCCGGCTCCAACATCTGGACGCGCTGGAACCGATAGGGAAACATGTGAAGTACCGAGCGCAAGAGCTTGCGGACCGTTGAGTTCGGAATATCCAACACGCGCGCTATGCCTCTTGCGATTTCTGTGTGTCCTGCAGTCACTGTATGGTGCACTTCCATGACAACGTCCTCAGAAACAGTTGGCCGTCCGGAGCGCTGTTTGTCACAGGTGCAGCCTGTATCTTCGAATTTCCGCACTAAATCACGCAGAGCTTGCAGAGTACATGGGCCGCCTCGTTGTCGATGATTGCGGCGATACACACGCAAGGCTTCCGCAGCGTTCATCCCATTTTGGTAATAGAGTTTGATCAATTCACCGCGAACTTTCCTAGGAAGACTCATATCGTCGGCATGTGCGAGTTCCCGAATGACGACTTCGCATACCCGCTTGGTATTTTATAGGTTTCCTACGCTGAATATCTGGCGACCGGCGTTCTGTGATTGGTTTCTTGACTCTGTCACATGCAAATTTATTGCGTGCGCCCAGATCGTGTTTTATTGGCCGGTTTTCAGAACTCTTTTTTGTGTTTGCAGAACACGTCCGTTTTTAGACATATCGGTACCGTTTCAACGCTATTTAGGGTTTTCGCATGTGCTGAACATTTTGCGATGGTAAAAGTAGACGTTGCCATTCGAAAATTTCCAGTTTCTGTCACTATAACTGTAACCGCGAGGGCCACTGTGTTGCCATTCACAGAATCTCGAGCGCATATCTCAAAAGAACTATATTTGAAATATCATCTTGATCGGTTAAATAGAATGGACGCTAGAAGTGCAGATGTTGGCAAAGTTTTTTATAATCACCCTGTATATATATATATATATATATATATATATATATATATATATATATATATATATATATATATATATATATATATATATATATATATATATATATATATATACACCTAAATACCTAAAAGGAACTTTTGTTACAAGATGAATATCGTTAAGTGTACACTAGTTTATAAAATCCAAGTGATATGCTTTACTTAAAAATTATTACACATTTATGAACTGGATATTCTTCACTGTAAAAATTATAATGTATAATTAGATAAAAATATCAGAAACGCTATTTTTCATTTCATAATCTCATTAACAATTTTACAGGCAAGCAAGTTGTATACTTTTAAGTTTCTTAATAGTTATGGGCAAAGTATTTATGAAAACTAAATGAAACTTAAATTGTATAATTTGCTTGAAAATATTATGGATTCATTTTATAAGTTATTCGGTAAAGAAATTGATGCATACATTTTGTTGACTAATGAAGTATTAATTATTTATCTCATTTTATTGATATCAGACAGAGAAATAAAAAAAATTGATAAAATTTCGTTTGATTCCCATATTAAAAATCAAAGAAATCTATAAAATTTAAAAAACTTGATTAATTCTCAACTATTCCAAGTTATATCATAAAGACAAAAACTACGCAGAAATTGCTTATAGCATCTAGAAAAATTTAGAAAACTAATGAACTAATGTCTACTCTTTTTAAAGGAACAATAATATACTTATGTATGTTTATTTCTTAATAAAATTTAAATTGAAACAGTTTCTCATGATTTTATATAAAACTTGAGATATTCTGAATCTATAGAAATTATTATATACAATATCCCCTTATCAAATTATAAAATCCTTAACAAATTATAAAAAATATTTTTAGTAACTTTAATAATTGAAATTTTTTTTCGAAGTCTAAATTCTCTAAATTTACTATAAATGTTCATTTATAACGCCAAAAGTGAATGATGAGATAAAAAATAACAAATTCGTAAACTAATGTAAAATAAATTAGATTTGTTTTTGTTTTAAAAAACACTTTATGCTGGAAAAATATTTACAAATAGAATGAGAATGTTTATCAAAATTTCTTAATTTTGCAAAATAATTTCAAACGTTTTTTTATTTATTTTATATTTATTATAAATTATATATTACTTCAATAATTTTATTTTAAATGAAAAGCAATATGATCTCTTAATATTATTTTTAAGATGTTATATGGAAAGATATATTGTATCGAAAAATAAATATCTCATTTCCGAAAAATACATTGGATAAGCAATAAAAACTTTAATATCTAAAATGAATAATATTTTATTTTTTATGGATCTTAAGGCTATTTTTATGGAAAACGCACAATTATTCTAACGGTTTTATAAAACATTAAAATTTTGTTTTTCACAGTACAGCCGCCGATTTCTATCTTAATAACTCAGCTAAGATTCAAATAATGACAGTAATATTGACACAGATAATATGGAATGATATATTTAATCATGAAAAATCCCATTACTCCATAATAATGAGAGTTTACTCACGTTTTATCATGCTTAAAACCACTGATGCAGCAAAGCACTCAACTTATATAAAGTCACTATACTCATTAATATCTCACGAGACTTGGATTGATCTAAAGAATATCCAATGTTCATAATTTATTTTCATGATGACATTCTTACACTTCTTACTAAAATAACAATGCTTCTTTTTCTATAGATTATTTCATAAATTAATGTTTACATAATCAAGTAATCTTAATATATTTATTTGCTATTATATAACTGTAACTTGCTTTTATGACAGGAAATTTATCACACATGAAACAGAAATTTAATATTTATTTATATAAATTGGTTTAAAATGGACACTAATGAAGCTTTTATTTTTTATGATTTGTGTTAGTTTTCAAAGACTAAATAAACATGCAAGGTTTTTGCTTTATACTTACATTGCACTGGAATCTAGCAAAGAAATCCTGGTGACAGCGTAGAGTAAAATTTATGATCTGAAAATATTTTTAAATAAAAGTAGATGTAATGAAATAATAATGAATGACCATAAATACAGGCAGACATGAGAAATAGATATGGGAATACACATATTTTGTGATTGAATTTTCATTTTTTTGGGTAAGACTTCGACAATACTTCTTTCATGTCTCTTGAAATCATTTATGTTTATCTATTATTATCTATTAAATTATCTATGGTATTAGTGTATATGAATTTATTTAATTCATTCACATAAATTGTTCTTTAAAATAAATTTAATTAAAAATACCCTCAAAATAACTAAATGTAAATAACACTAGCCTTGTAAGCGTATATTGTTTAATAAATAGTTGTTTTAGCTAAAACATATTATGAATGTTTTAAATTTAACGTAGACAAAATTATCTTGCTAATTTAATCACTGCAAAAGGTTTGATCAAAGTATAAATAAATCGCATTAGTATTAATTAACTATTAATATTATTTTATATAAATACGTCCAATACAGAGATATTACACTCTTTTAAAAATAATATGTATATATGATAATAATTTATACGATATAATTATTGAATAATGTAAATTCTATTAATGAATGTATTTAATTTTTTTAATTTGCTATAAATTATTCCGTAAATATCATATATATATATATATATATATATATATATATATATATATATATATATATATATACATATATATATATATATATATATATATATATATATATATATATATATATATATATATATATATATATATATATATATATATATATATATATATATATATATATATATATATATATATATATATATATATATATATATATATATATATATATATATATATATATATATATATATATATATATATATATATATATATATATATATATATATATATATATGCAATGAATCAATGAATGTAACTATTTAATTCAGTTCGTTTTTATTTTAAAGAATAATATACATCTTCATGTGCAACTTTAAGTATAACATAAGGCCTAATAAGCAAACAATGATAATAGAAAAATTAGAAGACATTATGCATACTAACAAGGAAAATACAAATATAAAAATTTAAATATCTGGTCTACAAACATTTTAAAGCGAAAAATATCTTTTGATTTGAAGAATAGAAGTTATGAAAAATAGGAGCTGGGTATATGATTTCAGTAAAAGCGATAATTTGAAGATTGAAAGACTTATGTATAATATAATGTTTAGAAATATTTGTTCAAATAAATTAGTAAATAAGTAAGAATAGTTCATGAAAATATAATATGATTGTAAAATAACTACCAAAGTACACTTTTACAGTTTCAAATTTATTAAAACAAGTTTGAGCAGGTTGAAAAATTCAGTGGATTAAAATTGGTTATAAATTCATTTTTTGAAAAGATTTTTTCATTTATTCAAAATATTGTAAAAAAACGTATTTTTGTTAGAAATGAATACTTTGACATGAATAGTGAAATTTGCATTCGTAATTTATATTTATCTTGATAGGAGTGTTAAAAAGAAATCTTAATTTCTTCTATGGTATGTATTTTTATGTATATTGCTCTTTCTTATATTTACACAATAAAATTCATCGATATAGTTAATTTGGGATAATGAATCTTATATTTCATATAGAATAATATATATTCTTGTTGAGAAATATAAATGTTTCCTTAATGAATTACACATAAGTAAGAAATAACATCTAATTTTAATTTATTTAATGAATTCGAATTCATTAACTCAACCATTAAATAATTTAAATAACCAATATTATTTTTTAAGCATTGTTCACACACCAATAACTTTAGAAACATGTTATTATTTTTGAAGATAAAGAAAGATATTTAAGCGTTTCTTTCATATTTATGGAGGAAATCATAGAACTGTTTCAGTATTTATCAAATTAAAAAACACTGCTTATATTTAAGATGTGTTATAAGGAATTTTAAAATATAAATATAAAAGTTTTAAAATATGATGCACTCAATATGTTCCTTTACATATAAACAAAATTTCAATCAAATTTAACATAATAATTTTTTAACATTTAAATTTTAATATATAATTATCTAACAACAATTTTTAAAAATATTCTACTATCCACAAAATGTATACTTTTAAAAGGATATGAATGCATACAAATTTTATTACAGATATTTTGCGATACTTTGCAAAAAAAGAAGATTTTGTAATACAGTCCCGAAGTAATATTGCTTGATCTGAAAAATGTTCACGGAAAATAAGTTTTGCTTACAAATTGCGGACTGATTTATGGAATACCACAAAGAAAATTTTCGTTTTTTATTAATAAAAGATAAATGTCTCCATTTTGAATTTGTGCTTTGAATATCCATTTTAAACATCCATTTTGAATGCGATTTCTAAATTTCTTTAGCACTTTTTCTATATTTTCTTAACTGTTCTTGCCTAGTGGAAATATTTGCCGGGTTAAAATGAATAACATCATTATCATTCAAAATCACAAAATCAATTGCATGTAAACAGTGACTTATAATTGACCATTAATTATCACATTTTACCCACTTTCTATTCAACTGTTGGTTTTATCAAAAGCTTTGTCCAATGTTTCTATTTAAGTCTAAATTCTTATTCGGTTCCAAAATATTTGATACCGTCACTTGGTTAAACTTTAAAAAGCATCCTATTTATTTCTACCTTAAAAAACATCCGAAACATTGTTTCATAAAGAGTACGTTATGGTAAATGCAATAAACTTTTAAACTTTTATGCCTAATCAATAGTAAAAATTTACGTTAATTTTCTTTATTATAAAATTTAAAAATTATTGAATTATTCAACGCAGTTGCCAATTAGTTTATAAAATCCCTAACTGATAATATAGAGCGGAATAAAAGTCCACAACACACACTTATTCAAAATGTGTTATTAAATGTGTTACTTATTCAGATTGCTTAGCTCCATGGCTGTTACCATGATGGAAGCCGTTGCTAAATAACATGGGTTCATAGACTGTTATCTAGTGTATTTGTTAATGCCAGATGAGATTTCTAATGTTTTTCATGATGAGATATTATTATTGAAACTGTTCCCATAATTAATGAGCATTTATAAATCCGACATGGTAACAGAAACAAAATGAGAAAAGAACTTCATAAAATACAAACACATCACTAATGATACACTGAGAATTTTTTTAAACTTGTGTGAAACTTGTCAAAAGAAAGGACTTTAAAGAGATGAACTCAAGATGCAAGTCGATTTCGGTTTAACTGACATGCAGTTGCAAACTGATAATGACTTCAAATTTATATATATATATATATATATATATATATATATATATATATATATATATATATATATATATATATATATATATATATATATATATATATATATATATATATATATATATAAATTTTATACAAAAAATTTATAACGTGGTCTTGATATAAAAATATAAAGACCTTTTGACGAAATTAATCGAGTAAAACTCTCTGAAATTATGTGACATTCAAATGAAGTTTCTTTTTTGTATTTGCAGTTAACAATATACTTCAAATGGGCAATGATCTCGTTTTCAATAATCAGATTGCGAAAGAAGCTGGCGTAATAGACATTTTATGAAGGGGTATCTTTCAAAGGATATTTGAAATTTTTTTTGACGATTCCAAATGATTTCTTCAAAATTTGAGAATAAAAAAATAAAAAATAAAAAAATCAGGCTTCAATAGAAACTTTTAAACTCGCATTTGATGAAACCAACAATGAAATAGAACGTGATTCCAATGTAAAATTGATTATCCACTGCTGAATTACTGCTTACGCGTGATTAATTTTGCAATTTAGAATGATAATGATGTTATTAACTTTAAATAGACAGTTATTTTAATTAGATAAACACAACTAAGAAAATATAGAAAAATTGATACAGAGAAATTTATGAATCACTATTAAAAAGACGCGTTGAAAGTTTCAAATATTTTTTTTGTTAACGTTGGTACTAAGTAAAACTATAAATACCAGATGTAGAGGAATATAGAAAAGGTCTACGAAATTCATTAGCGATTATGTTTAAACATTCAAAACGAAAAAAATTATTTTTAGAAACAAAACGAGGAAAATTTTATGGTAAACTAGAAATTAGTTCACAATGTGTGAAGAAAAAAATTTGAAGATTTTCTAACTTATGAATTATTACTTCAAGCTTGTGTTAGAAAGCCATCTTTCTGAAAGTCAATGATATTAAAGATTTGTTTTTGAAAGTCAGTTTGCAAATCTGTTATGTGCCAACGTAAAAATTTTTAAAAACTGTAACTCTAAATCTCATAATAGTATAATCAACTTAAATAAGTAAACTTACAAGTAAAATAACTTAATACTTTTTTATAGTAAAAGTTTATTGTGTTTGACATAGAAGTGTTTTTCATAAATTCTAATAATCTAAATTATTTTCTTTTTTTAAGTTTTTTAAATAATAAAATATAAAAATTATTTATTAGTCAATATTTAATTTAAATTTCTTTTCCGCTAATATTAAAATATGTATATTCTGAAATGACGAGTAAGGCTTTATTTTACTTTTAATAATTTTGATCATTCTTCCTTTTTAAAAACTTCTTACGCAAGATATATAATTTCTGTTACATTTGTCTTAAGCTATCTACTAAAATGAAAGTACAAATGAGCCAATTCCCTTTAAATTTTTAATTTGAAAAATTATTGTAAATCTTATTTATGATCTTCTTCAAACTCTTAAGAAGGAAATGTTTAATATTGCTTAAAAATACTTATTTTTTTCAATAAAAATACCAGTTTTTTACAGTAATTGGAATTCATTATACGTCCCATTACGAGTTTTGGAGCACACACACACACACACACATATATATATATATATATATATATATATATATATATATATATATATATATATATATATATATATATATATATATATATATATATATATATATATATATATATATATGTATATATATATATATATATATATATATATATATATATATATATATATATATATATATATATATATATATATATATATATATATATATATATATATATATATATATATATATATATATATATATATATATATATATATATATATATATATATATATATATATATATATATATATATATATATATATATATATATATATATATATATATATATATATATATATATATATATATATATATATATATATATATATATATATATATATATATATATATATATATATATATATATATATATATATATATATATATATATATATATATATATATATAAGGTTATAAATATTCCAAATTTTTTTCATATTTATCAAGTCTAGTTGGGATTAGGAATTTTCAGTGGTTATAACACATAACCATTGATCATTAATCATTTTTGTAATGTAAGTATTAAGTAATTGTGTTAGTAAATAAGCTTTAATCTAAATAATAGTTTTCTATGACTTGCATAATTTTATTTGAGTAGAATTTTATTAATTAATTTTATTTTAATCTTGTGGAAGATACTGTTGCTATTTGGAAAAATGAATAATACGTTTTTAAAATACATTTTAACTTTTTAAAACACGTTTTTTCAAGCATAATTTTGTGTACCTTTGTAAATATTTTTTTAGTTTTCACTAAAATGAGTATGAAGCTAAAATATCTTTGTCATAAAACCAGCACGACTAAAAGAAATGTTATTTTACACTCCCAAATCCCATTATCAAATAGCGGAAAAACGCATTAACATTTTGTTTTTGATTCTCTGCAAAATGTGATCCGTAAATGCTTTTATTTTTGTGAGATTTTAAGGAATGAGTTTTCCTGAAATAATTCTTCATATACGACGCAAGAATAAATTTTGGTATTTTAAATATGTCTCATAAGGAATATTTATTATTACTTTTATTTAAAAAATATTCAAAATTACTCATTGGTATTTCTTTGCCATCTGAATTAGCCAATATAACTTCACATTAAAAGTTTTCCTTTTTATGAGTATAATTCAATAAATTTTATATCTGTTTGGTTTAATGACCAAAAAAATTCAACATATCATTATATCAAAATATTATATTATTTATCAAAATAAAACAAAAATATTTATTTCATTTTTTTAAACCAATAAATTTTTATTGTTAGAAAATAGTTTAAAAATTAAAATTATTCATAAAATAAGTTATAGTAATTACTCTAATTCACTTTTGATTGGGTTATTTGTATGCGAGTCAAATATATAAAAATTAAACTTGTTTTCCGAATTACAATTTTATTTTCTTTCTTTAGAGTTTGAGATTACATATACGAAAACGCATTTTTGAAGAGAAATTCATTTAAAAATAAGTACTTAGTTTAAAACCTTGCAATGCTTCTTATACATAAAGATTATTTTCGCAAAGAATTTATATGCAGTTTATTTTATTCTTTTTCAAAGCTTATTTTAAGTAATTTAGTATAGTATACCAATTACAGGAACAATTCGGTGTATTTATTTAGCAAAAGATAATTTACCTTTATACAAAGCAATAATTTACCTTTATCAATACAAAGCCTACACATTTAGATATCCAATTTAAGTCGATATTTATATTTTAATTTAAAATAATTTAAAAATTACACACAGGAAATCTGACAATTAAGGAGGAATTAATTTTTGTTCATTATAGAAACAATGTAACAAATGTGCTGAGTTTCATACACAAATATATAAAAAAATTATATAATTTTTTTATTTTCTTAATTTCATATTTTTTATGTAAAAGATCCTGAATTTAGGTAAAAATTAAATTGTTTTATTATTTTGGACAACATTAAAATACACTGGTCTGCAAAAATTAAAAACGAAAGGGAAAAATTAACATAACAAGCCAGGGCATACTCAAATTACGCAACATGATGTAAAGGGGGAATGTCGGAGGGGTATAAAGCAGGCTGGCGGTGTACGCTCAGTGTTTCTGTGAAAGCTATTGTACGGCGTATATCAGTTTAAAGGACGTAGAGCTGCTTAATCAGTGTGAAATAATGAACAGACAACCTCGTAGACGACATCTAGATGACCGTACGCGAGGTAGAATCATTGAGAAGATTGAGGAAGGTCGAAGTGTGGCTGCAGAGTTTGTAATCGCTCGCAGCATCGTTTCACGAATCTGGAGAGCATTTCAAACTACAGGAACACCTGTCCGAGGGTTTAGCAGGGGTCGTCCAACAGCAACCACGGCAGTCGATGACCGGTATATGGTCCTACACCCAAGAAGAAACAGGCGGCAGACGACTGGAAAAGTCGTGAGAGCCAACACACAACTTGACGAACGATATCATGGTTTACAGTCGCCAAGAGGCTGCACAACGGTGGCCTATTCGCACGACGACCTGTACGTTGTGTACCATTAACGCCTGCCCACCGGTGAAGGCGCTTTGTGTGGAGCCGGGAACACCAGAACTGGACGAATCAGCAATGGGGTTGATTACTCTTTACGGACGAGAACAAATTTAGTCTGACTACCGATTCTGGACGCATACACATCTGGAGAGAGCGGGAAACATGCAATAACCCCTCCAAAATCATCGAATGGGACTGGTTTCGAGGTCGCGTTATTCTCGTTTGGGGAGGCATCATGTTTGGTACCTGTACTGACCTTCATGTCGTCCAAGGAGGTTCAGTCACTGGGTCGCGTTATTGTAATGATATTCTCCTTCCTTATATGCGTCTTTTTAGAGGTGCTATGGGTCCCCGGTTCCTCTTCATAGACTACAAAGCTCCACCTCATCTTACAGAGGCTGTCGAAGAGCTGTTGGAAGGTGAGGATATTGAATGTATGGATTGGCCGGCAAGGTCCCCGGATCTAAATCCAATCAAACACATGTGGGACTTTCTAAGGAGACGCTTGGCGGCACGTCACCAACCACCAGTAACGATTCCGGAGCTGGGATTGGCGCTACAAGAAGAATGGGCAGCAGTACCTCAACAGCTTAAGACAACCTCATACTCAGTATGGACAGACGATATCAATTCTATACAGCAGTCAGGTGAGATTATATCCCCTACTAAAAGCTGGATGTTTCTTACTAGAGAGCTGTCACATGGATGTTTCGACCGTTTCTGTCACTCTGCTTCATGCTCATTGTTCACTAAAGTTCCTTTTAATTATTTGGAATTTTTTTGGACAGTTTTTTCCTTACTTTTTCTATATTCTTACATCTGAAGGAGGAGGATGTTCTGGTACGATTTTTATCGATTTGGAACACTGCTGAGCGACGCTGCACTAGAAAAACAGTTTCGTGCTTAATTTTTGCGCACCAATGTATGTAACCAATTACCTTTATAATTTTTTTAGTTGTTAAATTTGCCTATTTTATCTATTTTTAAACTGAAAATGTTTTCGAAATTAAGGTTTAAAATGCAGAAACTGTTATTCTAGAACTTATTATTTAGCTACGAAATCTTTTATCAAATCTAGTTTTTTAATTTAATCTCTTATAAAGTTTTCCAACCTTCATGAAATTTTAATTATTTAAATACTTATAGAAAACCCTCTGTAGCATTATTATGTATATATGTACGTCCCTGGGCATTGAGGGGAGGAGAGATTATTAGACATGAAAAAATTTAGTTACGTACTGAAATTCATGATACCACAGCAAATCGACCATACAAGTTACCATATGGCGCAAGATTGAATGTCTC
The DNA here is from genome assembly GCA_037975125.1 of Latrodectus hesperus. Lineage (NCBI taxonomy): Eukaryota > Metazoa > Arthropoda > Arachnida > Araneae > Theridiidae > Latrodectus > Latrodectus hesperus. Next base: position 55,083,953 of record CM075850.1, on the reverse strand, counting down.
AAATTAATAGATGAAATATTTTCTATTAATCAGAAATCTGTAATAATTGCCAACCAATGCAGTAGACAAACATTTTTGAACAACTGAATATTCCTAAAATTCTAGCAACAAGTGGTAGGGTATTATTCTACTGAAATGTAGCATTTCACTTTGTTGAATAAAAGGTAGAACAATGAACCTCAACAAAATAGAATAGAATGTTAGAATGTTATTGCCAGTGTGTCAATAAATTGAACAAGAAAGAATCGACACTGTAATTTATTGAAATCTTAAGTGATTTTCAAAGTGATGTCTGTATGAGGATGAAGAATGTATGCCAATAATGTGTGTTCTTCAAGATTATATGGATGCGACTATTGTGATACAATAAGTAGAAGTAAGATTCGTTCTGAAAGTGTGATCACACTAACGAAGCATTCTTATCTGAGATGTAAACGTAAGTATAAATGAAGTCACGGTCACCCTGCTGATACTCTATGTGTGTTGATTAAATCATTGTAAAACTTATCAAATTGATGTGAAGTCTTGCTTAAGAATTCACTTCTTAACTCAAGGTGGTTCGCACTGTGGATTTACAATTGACTAAAGCTCAGAATATAACTTGGGTGTTTTTAGATTTCTAGAAAGAGAGTATCGTTGAGATCCAGCTCATATGACGATCCTAAAATAATACACATTGAATACTCTGTAGACAATTAAACTATCTCGATCAATGAGAACAGCAATACACTGTATAAATATTCACCGTAATCTCTGTAGACTCAATTTCTTAGTAAGAAAGAAATGCGATTCAGTTTCCTACACGATATACTCCAACTTTTCTTCAGATTAAAAAATTTAAATATACTCTATGGAAGAAAAATCTACTACATAATTATTTTATTTAACTGTAATTGTTTTTAACTGTAATTTATTTACATTAAGTTATTAATACCTTTGCATATTTTACATGTATCAACTGAAAAACTATTTATATATTTATCACAACACTAATTTTTCATAGATTAAGGTTTACCGGTGAAGCATATTGTTTTTTTGGTGCAATAATTTTTAATGTTGGTTGTAAATATAGGAAATATTTGTAGAATTAAGCTCATAATTTGAAAGAATAATATTTACATTTTTGGAATATATTTGCATGTTTTTAAATAAAAATTACAAAATTTTAATAGATGTATTCAAAGAGAAATTTTACAAATTTGATATTCTAACAATAATAACTATATAACACACTGATAAAAATGTGATAACTGATCATTAAATGTAACTTGTTCATGGAGTAGTTTAAAATTGTAACCTAATCATCTATATATAATTTGGAAACATCATTTTAGTCCTATTAGAGTGCTCTTATTTAATCACTTTTAGTTATTCTATTTTAAAGTAAAATTGATAAAGATTTATGCATATCATCTATTTAAAGAGATTATAACAGATTTTGAATAGATTATTTGATTTAAAAAATGTTTATCTCCATGCATATCTTATTTGCATCATACAGGCAAATACCTTTAATCTTATATGTTATTATCATATTTCCCACTAAATAGAGCTTATTTACTTTAATAGCACATGCTTATTTAATATTTAAACAGAAATATTCCAAAAGTGACATTTTTTGTGATAAAGATAACTACTCATAGAAAGCTAATTATTTTTTATTTAGTTTATTACAATGATTAAATTATTGAAAGTTTATTTTAAAGAACTCATCAAATTTTCAAAGATAAAGCCGAAGTGTTAATACTACGAAATAAACTACGAAATCCACTCTTTTATTGCAAAGATAAAGTCATTTTAAAGTTTAAACAGGAATTAATGCATGACCAGGCATCACAGTTTTCGAAGACTCTTCCGTTTGAATAAGTGAGCAGTCTTCAATTTTTGTAAAAAGAGAGAAGACTCTTTTTCCAAGGGAGTGATGTAGATACTGCATTATGAAAATTCTTGATAACGTAGTTTAGAATTTTCACCGTAATACTTTTAGCCGTAATGTTTCTTTTTAATAATTATGAATGAGATAGTACGGAAATTTGTATACTTTATGAAAAGTTAAGTGATGATTCATAAAAGTGTAGGATGGAAAATATTTACAGATTAACTATAAAAGAATGAGTTGAATAATTTATAGAATAGGAGCATGCATGTTTGTAGATGGTAGAAAATAGTAATAGGAAAGTGTTCTTATCACTTTTACTGTTAAATAATTTCATAATTTAGCTGCTTCACATGGTTCTTGCTCTTTACTGCAGCTGAAATAAATTCAAAATTGTTAATTAAAAGCATGCATCTTATTTCTTTCAGCAAGAATAGTTACTCGGGTATTTTATGCCTTGAATGAAAAGAAAGACAACTGTACATTTTCTAGCACTTTCAAAAAGAAAGAGGGCACATTGAGTAATATTAATTCAAATCTTATTAATTTCCTTACATAAATTTTTGCATTTACAGTACATTTTTATTTAACTATCATCAAAATCTCTAAAACAGCAGCTAAATTTGATATCAAAAAGTTTTCTTTCTAACCTTTTTATGAATGTTTTACAGAAGAAAAATGGTTGCATTAGTTTTGGGAATAAAAAATAAATTATATCACAAAAAATATTTTATATGTATTAATTTACTTTTGTTTATAATAAAATACTGAAAAGTTATACAAACTGGCAGCTTGTAAAAGAATTCCATAACTGAAAAATGAAATATTTTTTCGAATTCAAAGTATTTGAATAGGAATTCATTAAGCTTTGGTAATTTCAGAGTTGTTACAGAGGAAGAAAGAAATAACAATGAAACTTATAAGCATTACTTTTCTTTTGTTGTAAAAATATTTTAAGAATTTGATCACGTTTAAATGCATGAATAGCAACAACGATTTTCTTATAATTATTTTCGCTTGAATGGAAGATTCTGCTTTTTTTATTGAATTTCTGAAGAGACAATTTTCTTAAAAATAATTTACATACTTTTGATTATACACATCAGATTATAACCAGGAAAAATTATATTTCTGGTGAAATATTTTTATTTAAATAGACTTAAAAATTTTTTACTATTATAAAATGCTTTCATAGACTTAGTTTATTCATTAAATTGTGTATTAAAATTTGTATTAATAGTATAAATGTGTTTTTGTTTAATTATAAATATATTTTTTCAGATAGGGCTATAATTAGTGAACAAAACTATCACATTTTTCAAACAGTTTTGAAAATAGATAGTACTTATAAGCACATTAATAATTTTGAAATAACCTTTATACTTATGAATATAGTAATCATTTATTATAATTTACATAAAATGAAATCAGTATATAAGTAACTATGAAAGATATTTTATTAAAACAAACAAAAGTGAAAATTTTCGCTTAGTTGAAAATATAATGAATAGTTACCTTTCAAAAAGAAATCTAATTTCACTTTGTTACTCTCTTTCTGCCACTGGTTTTGCGTCTGTGAGTGTTTTTTTAAAATCTATTTGCTTTCTAATCTTGTACCGGATTTGAAATTATTGAATATGTAGACATTTCACATTTTTTTAATCAACATATACTTGTTTGCTGTTGAGATTAACTTAGCCAGCTTTAAAATTTTGTTTTAAATATCCATTTCAAAGGTCATAAGGCTGAAATGTAGCTAAAGTGAGTAAGAAAAATTCGTAAAAGTGTACTTAAGTTTCGACCTTTGCCCATCAGCTTTTGAATAATCGTGATAAATATAATAGTATCGTGTAAGTCTATAAATCTTTCTAAGTTTCTCAATAATACAATTAGTTAATTTTTTCTCAAGATATTCGTTTCATTTTGTTTTATTAAAATGATTTTGCATCGATTTTTACCAATTTATAGATGACACCTAATTTATTGAGCATACTTATTTTATTTATATTTTGTCAGAAATATTTGTAGGTTCTTTCTACAATTTGGAGCTTCCACTCAATTACATATTGATAAAAGAAACATTATACTACTAGAGAAAAACAGAAGTATGATTTAAATTAGATACTTTTATATAGGATTTACTGAAATAAATAAAAAAAACCTAAGAAATATAGAAAAAAATCATATATGAATGAAGTTTTTGTTTAAATGTGAAAACATGAAATTCTAGTGTTTAACACATAAAAGTGTGCAAATTATAAAATAATTAATAATTTCTTGACTTTCAAAATAATTAACAGCTTTGAATATTTTGATTCTACTTTCAGCGTTTATGCATGCATACTGATTTTAAAAACAGGAAAAGATTCACATGTTACTTTCTTGAAGCGTGAAGAATTTCAGAGCGGAATGTTACATCGCTTTAATTAATTACATTGCGGCGTATGCAATTTTGGAAGAAAGTTCAAATTAACGTCAATTATGTTTTAAATTAGTTATAACTTGTAATATAAATTTCTGAAGGAAATTTAATTTTTATATCAAGCTTATCAGTGATCGATATCATAATATCACTTCTTTCGGTGCAGTCGTTTTCTGTTCACCCCGGACAAAGTCTTGGCCGACAAACAAAATAAGGATTTTGTTATATAGACGCATGATCGTCATCTTCAAGATGTTGACAAAAATTTTAATTTCATATTAATTTTCGGTAGTGATATCCACCATAAAGTATGCAAAAAAATGAATTTAGTAGTAAGGGGAAATTGTTATATTGAAAAAAGCTTATATATAAATATAGATTAAATCAAAATGCTTTTTATATTTTTTAACATCATAACTTTTTAAGATTCTTTGGTTATAACTTTCAAATTTTTCCAAAATTTCGCACTTTTTTCTTCTGAAATTATAGAGTTCTATAGGCATTTTACATACCTTGTAACATCATCGTCAATATATTTTTTGGAAAATAGTATTTACTTCTTTTAATCGCGTTACCAATACAAACGGAAAGTGTAATTTTTTCTAAGGAAAAAAATACAATATGTATTATTTTCCTTACACAAAATTCCTTACAAATTTGTAAAGAAAATAATGTAAGGTAAATTTTTATTCATACAATTTCAATCTTACATAAAAAATTTTGAAAAATAAGGAAAATTGTGTAACAGCACAATGCAATTAGAGACATTTTCACATTACCGGAATTCATTTCTAAAATTTATTGAAATGTTAACATATAAAAATTAATAGTGCTGCATAGTTCTTCATAACTTATAAAATGATTTATATCATATTCAATGTTATGCATACATGATTATAGTTTTCAATTACATGCCATAGTAAGATTTCAAAAAATATAATGTTTAGACTTCTATATAAAATTTGCAGCAATATGATAAACATTTTTAAATAACCCATCTATAGACTCACGTTAAAATAATGACAAATATTTCTTAAAATTTGAAAATACTGCATTAAATATTTTCGATTACTATAAAATATTATTTTCTTCTTGACTTTCTTCCAATATTAAGTCAAGTTATTCAAAGTTATCAATTAAAGTATTAACAAATAATAACAAAATACGACGACACTTTCTTCCAGTTATTATTAATTCAGGCACATTTTGAGTAAAGTTTTTTAAAACATGGAAGATTAAAACATTATTATGCTTCGAAATGGATGTTCAAAATAACTTCTTTTAGACAGATTTTAGATTTTATTACTGATAACTTCTCAAATTTTGGTTAAAAATATTTTATTCTCTTCTCGAAATCAAACAAACTTATCGTCGTCTATGTTCTTTGAACATTATATTTCTCGGCTTAAGTTATTACTTCTTCACGAATAAGAGCAATGCTGAAGATTTATAAGCGTGTTTCACTGTTGCTTTATTTTTATATTACAGGAATATATTTGAATTTCATTTAAAATTATCAAAAAAGTTTGTAGACAAAATATTTTATAATATATATCTTGCTCAATTTTTATGCTATCTAATTTACAAAATCCTTCAAACTATTACCAATTGTTGAAACTAGCTCAATTGAATAGAGAACTTACAAAATATTGACAATTAGATTAGGTGAATAGCCTTGTGATGAAAGCGAATAATATAGCTTATATCTTTTGTCAACATTGAATAATAATCAAATGTTTCGAATGTAGTATTTCAAAGAACAAACTGACCAAATCATGAAGGATATATTACATATTTTAAATTTAAGGGAATTAAAATTATATTTAAAAAATGAAAAATATGAGTCTGTCTCTAAGATCAAATATTTGATTATGGTCTTTACACATTAAAATGAACAGAATTAAGTGCCACAAACACAAAATACTATATTAAGTATTTTCTGAATAGTTATTGTATTTTATGCCAAAATTTATAAAAAATAATATCCTTAAACATATCTAATATTATATAGTAATAATTACTATGAAAGAGAATAATTTTCTTAAAAATGCAAGATATTATTAGAAATAGAAATTTAAGTCAATTAATTTTAATAAAGTATTAAGTGCGGTTAAATGCAAATTATTATCTGAAAAACGCAATTAATATTTTTTAATTTGAAAACAATGGATATAATAATAATCGAAATAGGGATACCAAGAATCACAAACAATGCGTCCAAGATGATCTGTTGTGCTATCTCAATGTCAAATTGTCGCCTAAAAGTTAACCGAAAAAAGAAAGACAAAATATCCCTGAATGAAATGAAGCCATTTCTTTGGAATTCCAAACGTGATTAATTTTGTAGTAATGAGAGAATCACAGTAGCATAAGTGTATGTAGATGTCTCGTATCTTTCTTCACATTTCTTAAAAAATGATTCTGTTTGATAAATGTAATATAGAGACGCCTATTTATATCACGTTGTTTTTAATGAAAAAAATTGCAGTTTTGAATTTAAAGATATTAAGATTGGTGACGGATAACCAGCTTTACTCCTGTCTTATTAGGAACAGTAGGATGTGTTATCGTTTCTCATTAACACTGTAAGTATTCCAGAAAAAAATTTTTTTTCTAGAAAATCCTAATTGTTTCCTTTGAGATACCACAAGCTGGATCAAGTTCAATAAAGAATATTTTAGGACTTTCTTTAACAAATGCTTCAGCGGCCTTATTGCTGCATGTCTCTGAATCCAGAATAATTTTGTTATTAAATAATGTCTAGAAATAAAATTTTGACTATTTTACGAATTTATATTGAAATCGACAGGAATCTTAATATTGTTCTTAATCGTTCAATGTCTTGGAACCATCAATGTATCTCACAATTACAACTCTTTTAATGATTAAAATCGGTTATTTAATTCTTTTGGGAAAATCATCTAGAAAGATATGTATGAAAGTAATATATTCGAATTAAGTAATCTTGATACATATAATATGATTGTTAATTCCTAACTCAAGATTAGCGTGGCTATACCACCAATAAATAACCCTAAAATCATTGTATTTTAAATGTAGAGTTCTGCGTCCACACAAAACTCAATAAAATAAGAAGCAGGAATTATATTAGGAATAGCTACTAATGGTAATCCTAGAGTAAATTTCATGATGCCAATAATATCAATTTGTCCTATAAAATTTAATTAATTTCAAGTTTAATGTAACTAACGTACAAAACAGTGTAAAATATTCGTAATCTTATGATAGCTATAGATTCAGTGCAAAATTTTGGGTTGAGGTCCCACAGTTTTTTGAAAGGGATGTCTTCATATCCGGTATGCCTTTTGATACTTAAATGATTGATGCAGTTAAGTTTATTAAGAAAGGGAAAAATTTCAAAAATTTTTCAACGAATATTCAACGAATGAAATAAAGGAAATACTTTATAGATGCTTTAGCAGTCTTTAAAATAAATAACGTAATAATGAATTAAATATTTCCTTTTCTCTAACAACATTAAGACGATAAATACAGAAATTTATTTTATTTTAAATTACTTTCATATTTTCAACATAAATGTGTATGACATCCTAATTAAGGACTTCTAATAAGACATTTACCAATTAAATGCTGTCTGATATAGTAACACTATGACCCTCTTACTAATTTTATTTATAAATGAACGATAAAAATTCATGTAAATGTACTAAATCATATTCAAGTAAATATTTTGCAAATTATTTTAATCATTATTAGCATTCTTAGAAACTTATTTTTAAAGGAATCACGCAATGATATGAAGAGATAAACAATTAGAGATTAGTTACTTCTAAACAAATATAAAAGACAAATTTACCTTGATAAAATAAATAAAATTTTGTGATATTTCATTTGTAACATTATACACAATATAAACTTCTATATAATATAGAAATAAAAACAAAAAATAAGACTTAAATATTTTTAACACTATAAAAAATTATTCGTCGATATCGCTTACGAGATAAATGCACAATACTTTGCATTCACACTGTATATAAATATAATTATTTTGCTTACACTAATACATTTTAACAAAACAAATGTAAGCAACATAAATAAACAAATTTAATATTATTATTATAAAATAGTTAAATCGCTCTCTTTTCACGAAAGAAAAAAATAGATTTTCTGAAGTAGAAATTTCTGCCGATCCGAAACAACAATGTAGATCCCAAGTCAAAACATATTGTAAGGCTAAACAAATGTATGTTATAACTACAAATTCATTAAAATTTTCTTTTTTAGAAGAAATTCAAAGATAAATCAGATCAAATTTAAACTGAAACGTATCTGAAATTCTGAGTTTCTAATGAATTCACTCAGGAATCTTGTTTGTCTATTTTTAAGTTTTTGTAAAAATATTATCAACATTATTAGTGAAATGTGCAGTCAGTTTAATTTATAAAGCATTGAGATTTTACTTTATACTTCATCACATTACACACTATCCTTATCACTAATATTTTAAAATAGAATTATAAAAATATTTGTTTGGTATTTTTATTTAAATGGACTTAGGTTTCTTGGGAATGAGACGACTGAGATATTTTGTTTGAATATTCGTCTTTTAGAAAATGAATGATATGAAATAAGTCAGTTTGCCTCGGATTAGAAATTTTAATATAAGAAGAGGAAGCAAACATTTTGCATAAAAGTTTAAGCTTCTAAAGGATTTAAAAAATGATTAATGCATTTAAAAGAATCAAACTATTGACCATAACTGAAGAAATTTGAAAATAATCCTATTCTTGCATGATACTTATATGAAATTTTCAAATATACTTGACGCAACACGGGTTGTAGTTACAGAGATAAATTTTCTGAAAAAAATAGGTTCGTTTTAAGATCTATGTGTGCATCGTACACAATACTCTTTATGGGACCTCAAATAAAATAATCACAAAAAAGTTAAATCTGGTGAACAAGTTAACTTGATTCCGGACAAACACAATCAATCCAATTATTCTTAAATATGTAGTGCAAATATTTTTTAGCGATTCAATGGCCACACATAACATTCCGAGTCCAACATATCTGCGTGTATCTTAAGCATTTCCAAAAGTCCCTTTTATAAAAGATGAGATATTTGTGAGGATCCAATCAAGGTAAAAAAAAGGAATAGTTAGGTAGACAAAACTGTCATTTATAACAGCCATGCACACATTAATAATAACACACAACCAGCATATATATTTCCTTCGGCTGGGCTTTAAATAAAATGGAAGTCCATCAACCTTACATTAGAGAAACAGTTCATGTTCATCTCATGTATTTTGCGTCGTTAAGAAGATGTATGATTCAAATATTTACACATGCATAGAGCACCACAATCTAATTCATCCTCCGAGTTACTATATGATTAGGTTTACTATTTCATAATTCTTTAATATTATTTTCTTTTTTGCCTTTGCATGTTACAATGCATTCTTTGTTTAATTTAATATATTAATGCGCATTTTTGGATAACTAATATATACTGCGGTGGCCATGCCATACACCACCGCATTTTCACCACCAAAAACCACCAATCATGGGAACGATAGAATAATCATTTCACAGGATCTCAAAAAATGCACTCACGTCTTCATACGGCATGACGCCGTAAAACATCCACTTCAACCACGTTACGATGGGCTGTTCCCGGTCCTTGACAAAACGGACAAAGTGTTCAAGGTACTAAAGAACAACAAAGAGGTTTTCATCTCAGTGGACAGAGTGAAGCCAGCCTACCTCTTATGCGAACAGGAACCAACGGACTCCTTTACAACCAAGCAACGAGCTCAACACAAAAGACTTACCTTCTAAGACTACAGCATCGGACAGAAATCGACGTACCCGGTCGGCACGTTGTGTGCACTTTGCAGCCCAACTAAACTAACCGTTACACTGGGAAGGGGGTACTGCGGTGGCCATGCCATACACCACCGCAACTCCCGACCTGGCGTGCCAACATGGCGGCACGGAAAAACTAAGTTTATGCACTTGTGTAAATTACTCAACCTTGCTTAGAAACTGTAACTGTACTGTAACTAACTGATTATATAATCTTGTAACGTGTACCGGTATTCTTGTAGCACGCACTTCACCTCCTACTGCTAATAAAAGTTTGTTCACTTTTATGGAGTAGTATTCTATTCACCAATTTCGTCGGTGATATAAAATATCCGACTTAGGACATTTAAATCACTGCACTGGTGACCCAGACGATTTTACTACGTTGCAATAATGTCTCCCGCTGGAGGAATCTCAATGATAGTTTCCTACTTCATGTGTCTCTGGAGAAGAAAAATCTAAAAACTGCAGTATCTTCACCAAAGGTCTGTTTCAAATTTTGTGACAGGCAGTTTTTTACGTCGCTGTTATCATGCCAAACGACGGGGCGGAGGCTGATATAGCTAGAGTTAGCTTAAAATTAGCCCCCCCCTTCTGGGAAAAACATCCCGTACTATAATCTGCAAATATAGAGGCACAATTTATAGTTTCTGGTATTACACAAAACTTGACTAAATATTTCAGTGATTTCCGCTTTAACGTCGGATAATTTAAATTACGTTAGTGATATTGTGCTCACGCCACCTGAGGAAAATAAATATGAAACTTTAAAATCTCGACTCGTTGAGGAGTTCTCAGATTCAGAGCAATGACGTATTAAAACTCTAATTTCAGAACTGATTCTAGGAGACGACAGGCCTTCTCACTTACTACGCATGATGAGGCAATTAGCGGGTAAAACTTTAAGTGAAGATTTTCTAAAAACGCTTTGGTTGCAGCGTCTATTTCCTCAATCTCGAGATATTATTTCAGTTTCCGAGGATAAGCTCGACAAGCTTGCTATAATGGCCGATAAAATCCACGATACCTCAAACGCGATTGTTGAAGAAATTCAAGTTTCCAAAAATTCATCTCGCGAATTACAAATGCAAATTGCGGAACTTGGAAAACAAAAGTTTATCTCGAGGTCGCAGGCGCAAATCACGGGACCCGCAAAACCGAGTTTCTCCTCTCCACCAATGCTCTAGAGCACCAAAAAGAAAAATTCACTATCAGTGCTGGTATCATTTCAAATTCAGTTCGGCTGCTAAACGTTGCAAATTTTCTTGCTCATTTACAAAACCGGAAAACTAATAGCGAAGTCGTATGACGTGCCACAATGCGATTTCAAACTCGGCAATACAAGCCGCCTTTTTGTTTCAGACCCAATTACAAATTTAACTTATCTAGTCGACACACAGTGGTAGTGACATTTGTTTTACCACGCTCAAAATGCAAGTTTTCAAAGCAGAGTAATAGAAACTTTAAGTTATATTCAGCTAGGGGCTCTACAATTAAAACTTACGGAATTAAGTTACTAACTCAAAGTTTGAATCTTCGAAAAAAGTTTTCTTGGTATTTTATAATTGCTGATGTTAATAAATCTATTATTGGTGCAGATTTTCCCAAGCATTTCGGTTTACTTATTGATTTGAAGCATGCGTGTCTTAGAGATAGTAATAATAATTTACATCAGGTAAAATCCTTCACGATGTATCCCGTGTAACTTTAATTACGGATATTTTTCCTTTTAGGCAGATCTTGGAAAAATACAATGAGGTAATTCGCCCATACACCCTTCAAAGTGAATAATAAAGCAAACTACAACACATCGTATTATAATTAACGGGCAGCTTGTATTTGCAAAGCCGCGCGGATTACATGCCACAAAATTGGCAATTGCCAAGAAAGAGTTACTTCAATCAAACACAAGTTTAAAATTCAAAAAATGACTTTGCCTGAAACTGAAGTGCAACTTTTGTGTGATACTTCAGATAAAAAGATCTGCCCGTATCTTTCCCAGGAATTTTGAAAAAATGCATTTACAACTTTATATAATTTGGCTCACCCAGGGGGTAAAAGTGACAGTAAAACTCTTGACATCACGTTTTGTGTGGCTAAACATACGGAAAGACGTAACAACTTGGGCACCCGCGTGCATTCCATGCCAAAGAACAAAGATTCAATGGCATACTATCAGCCCAACAAACAGAATACGGGTACCGGATAAAAGATTCGATCACATAGACATAGATCTCATCGGACCATTCCCGCCTTCCGAAGGATACACATATTGCTTAACAATGATTGATAGATATACCCGTTATGTGGAAGCATGTCATATTTCTAATATAACCGTTGGTTGAGACAGTTGCTAAAAACTTCTACGCCAGTTGGGTAGCTCGTTTTGGTGTACCCAGTGTAGTGACTACTGATCAGGGCAGACAGTTTTTGAATCTTACTTGTTTCAAGCTCTCACACAGCTATTAGGTATTAAGCATTTCCATACCACTGCATATCAAGTCTAATGGCTTAGTGGAAAATTGGCATTGATTCTTGAAATCTGTTCTTAAGTCTCACCTATCTAACCCTTGACTATCCAATTGTTGGACAAAAGTCCTGCCAACGGCACTGCTGGGTTTACATTCTGCATTTCGTGAAACAATCAAAACCTCAATTGCAGAACTAGTATACGGCAGTCCTTTGATTGCCGGGTGAGTTTTTCGTTCCTAGCAAAATAGATGTTAACGCTGCAGAATTTGTTAACCACCTAAGAGACATAATGATCGCATTTTCACCACCAAAAACCACCAATCATGGGACGGATAGAATATTCATTTCACAGGATCTCAAAAAATACACTCACGTCTTTATACGGCATGACGCCGTATAACATCCACTACAACCACCTTACGATGGGCTGTTCCCGGTCCTTGACAAAACGGACAAAGTGTTCAAGGTACTAAAGAACAACAAAGAGGTTTTCATCTCAGTGGACAGAGTGAAGCCAGCCTACCTCTTATGCGAACAGGAACCAACGGACTCCTTTACAACCAAGCAACGAGCTCAACACAAAAGACTTACCTTCTAAGACTACAGCATCGGACAGAAATCGACGTACCCGGTCGGCACGTTGTGTGCACTTTGCAGCCCAACTAAACTAACCGTTACACTGGGATGGGGGTACTGCGGTTCACCTCCTACTGCTAATAAAAGTTTGTTCACTTTTATGGAGTAGTATTCTATTCACCAATTTCGTCGGTGATATAAAATATCCGACTAGGACATCTAAATCACTGCAATACTAACACACACACACACACACACACACACACACACACACACACACATATATATATATATATATATATATATATATATATATATATATATATTATATATATATATATATATATATATATATATATATATATATATATATATATATATATATATATATATATATATATATATATATATATATATAATTAAAAATTAAGCTCGAGAGATTATCTACAAAAGTCGTAAGAAAAATATCTTAAGAAAGCATACTAATATAGAATTGAAATGTGACGAATAAAAGAAATACGTTTGTAATGTTTACTATTTAACTGGATAAAAAAATAAGCAAAATAAATAAAAAATGTAACTAAATCAACAGAAGTCACACTAACATCTAGTAAAAGTTAAATAAAGGAAAAAAATGAAACGTTAGGACTCCATTAGAGAACTTTCTAAGAGGAATTTCCAAAAATCCACATTTTGTTGAGTAACTGCGCAATCAAGGAGGTATCTGTTTTTAAATGAGACAAAATAAATAGCTTTGAGCAAACAAGATGCAATTTAGGGATGAAAAACAAAGCACATTGGGAAGTGTAACGCTAGAAATTGATATAAAATCACACATACCGAAAATGATGTATGACTGATATACTAAGGACATGTAAACCAAGAATATCAATTGAATGAGTATTTAATAAATGTTCAAAATAACAAACATTTAAAAATGTGTGTAATAAATATAAGATATATAGTCAAATAAAAATTACTTTAAATATAAATTCTGTTCACTTAAAACTTTTTTTAGTAGTTAAAAATAAAAGCAAACTTTTAATCGAAGCTGTCTTGAATTAAAATTAAAAAAATACTTTCTTAAAAATATTGCTGAAATCCCAAATATATTAGCTAAAAATAATTTTTTTGAAAAATGTTTCTGACAACATATTTCTCTTTTTGACTGAAAGTGCTAATTATTTAAATTAATTATATTTATTTTTGACAATTACAAAAACTATGATACGCAGACTGTTTGTTTTTTTTCTTTTCCGTTAATAAAATTTTAAAAGATAATAATTTGATGGCCTACCAACAGCTGTTGAATATGTATTGAATATATAAAGTCATTCAAAAACACAGGAAAGATTTTTTTATGAAAATGTTAAAAAAAATAGTATTTAAAATAATAAAGGTAAGAACAGTTATGTGAATATCTGCCACAACTTTATTACTAAATAGAAATTATTTACTAATTTCTTAGTAATAAGTATTGTTTTAGAGTTATATAATGTATTTTCCATAGACGTATTTATTTCTTTTTAGGTTATATAAAGATTAATTTAAAACTATCACACATTACAGAAAAAGTATGATAAAGTTTGTTTTTTATTTTAAATATTTAGTTCCGAAAATTGTAAAAAAATTGTCCATGAAAATTTTTTTAAGTATTCCATTTTTAATAAATAATGATTAGCAACTAATAAAGCCATCAATAAAATAATACGAAAAATGAAAGCTAAAAAGTATGTATCTTCTTTATGAAATCTGAAATTTAAATTTTAACATTGAAAATTGTCGATAAAATTAATAAATTATGAAAAAAACTATTTCTGAAGAAATGCATATGTATATGATGTGTGAAAAATAGTCATATAATTTTAAAATAAAAGAAATATGAACGATAATTTATAGTTAATATATATTTATAAATATATTAACTATAAAGGAATATTGAAAAATTGCAATTATTTTTAAAGTTTTTACAAAGCAAACAAATTTGAATATAAATTATAAAAAATATGAGTAAAACGATTTATAGAAGACAAGTTAAATATTGATTACTCATTTATAAGTTACTGTAGATATTTTTTAATATATTATGTAAAGCATCTCATATGAAATATATTTATATATTTTAAAACTATGAGAAAATTATGATACATAAATATTTATCTTTACTAACGTTTATAAATTCATTTGTGTCACTTTGTGTACCTTAAATGATTAAATAAGTAACACATATTATTGCAAGTGTTAATTATTGAAGTGAAATGGTTTAATAGCAAGTTAATATATAGATATTTTTTTTAATTATATCATTGTACCAAAAATAATTTGGAATATAAAATAACCAATTTTTACAAAATATTCTTAAAAACTCGCTTATGTAACTTGAAAGAAAACATGTAATAAGCTATGAACTGCGCAAAGATGAAAGTGAAGATGATATGTAATAGTTAATTGAACCTTTTTTTAAAGGGCACAAATTAAAAAAAAAATTAAATATATTAGAAACAAATTAGTTATATTTATAGAAATACATTTTAGAATTAATCTGAATAATAAAACAATAAAAAGTGTGTGTATTTGGATACAAAAATCGGCATAAAATATAAAAATGTCAAAAAAAGGTGAAGAAAAAAGCAATGAAAACATTTAAAGTAATTTAAATTTTCTCAATAAAAATAATTACTATGCCCTGCAAGTATTAGAATTAATTACATAAACATTTCTTTCGATATAAAATATTCAGAAAGTCTTAACCTAATGTAAATACTAGATAGAATGTATCCATTTTGTGGAATATTTTAATATTTTCTTTTAGCAGAGAAATAAATTATAAAAAAAGTATTTTGAGTACATTATCACATTAATGGAGAACTTATACATAAAAGCGATTGAAAATCTTTTACAATGATTTAGAAGTTTAATAATTTTTTTAACATTAATGATCGCTATGTAAATTTTCAAATACTTTTTATGAAACTTATTTTATTATAGAATTGTAAAATCTACTTGAAAAATAATGAGCGATAATTTAAATTGCACTTTATTTATTAAGATGTGGTGTTTGTAATTCTATTATTTAATGCATTTGTCTTTGCACAAACTTTATTAAAATGTTATATATAAATTTTTATAAACTTAAAGCGAATGAATTGATATATTTATTTATACCTGAGGAGTTTGATTATAGTTTTTTTACATGTATTAAATTATTAAAACTTTTGATAATTATTTTAATTCCAGTGCTTAGAACTGTAATATTTTTCGTTTCAGTTCAAATAAATAAAATATATTGGTTCACTTTCGATTTTTGTATCTCCAAAAATAATGGTTTTCAGTTTCTGATTCCCTTCCGAATGAAAAATTCTATTTACGTACATTCTTATTAGTACTAAAAGTATCATTATTATAAACAAAAATTTAATTTTATCAAAATTACATCGATTTTTTTAATTGGTATACCATGTGAATATCTGCAATTAATTAACATGTACAATAGGAACGATGCATTACCAGTGTTAGCCATTATCAAAATCGCATTTGGCAAATAGATTCATGATTATGCATTTTTTTATGTATCTTCCTTGATTCTTGCCTTTGACATTGCGAATTTGTTTTTGCAATAGTTATAAAAATATGTTCTTCATTTAATTAACATATAAAAATTGATTATTTTACTAATTACTAATATATATTCTAATATGGTTTCAATTATATTAATTCATTTGTCTCGAAGAATAAGTTTCAAACCAGGAAACTTTCTTTCAGATTCGTTTCAAAGTTTGAAAATGTTATTAACGAGTCTTTGTTCATTGTAAAAATGATTTAAAATGAATTCAATGTCAGTGTTGATAGAAACAGACGATTTATGTGTGTTATTGCACATTCTTAGCCAAATCATGTCGGAGATTATTCGTATTCTTTTTACAAATTGATTACTTTTACGTAAGAATTAATTTATGCAAACGTAATCAATTTGCAAAGAGATCAATTTGATTTTTCTTAATTTTAATTACGCAATTTAACCGTAACAGGAATCATTCCCTACCTAAAATCTAATTAATTAAAATAGTATAGTGTTTTAATTAAACTAGTTATCATTTTGATATTTTATAAAATGTTTGTAATTTTCTCAGACATGACATAATTTTCTCAGAAAACTTTCTTTTTTGAGTCATTTTTATCCTCACGTATCTTGTTTCAAAATAAAAAGTGAACATTATCATGGCATACATAAAATATTTCACATATACGTCTAAATATTAAAAAAATGTCTGTTTTGGAAAAAAAGATAATCTCTTGTTAGCTACGTGAGTTGTTTGCAGTATGAATATCATCTATTAGGGTTCTTTTTTTGTCTTTCATGCATTTGAAATCTTATAAAAATATAACAAATACAAAATGGAAAAATCATCATTAAGCAGAGATGTGCCTCAGAATATTTTGTTTGCGATTTTTTGACGTCATAAAACGTGAATTTTATTAAAATTAAAACGTATATTTAATTGATTAAGATTAATTTAATTTATTTTAATTTATTATAAACTAATTTTCTTTATTTATTCTCTTTATTCTTTTATTTAATTATTGTAGACAGAACAAATTTCATTAAAAATGAAAATCTTCTTTTACAGAATTTATAGGAATATTTAAAATAAGTTATGCATAATAATTTAGCAAAATATCTATTCAAAAGTGTAAAAAAGATTTTAATTTTTCACAATACACATCTATAGATTTTAATTTTTCCCAATTTAACCATCAAGCATGAAGTGATAAAATGAAACAACACCAACAAATAAATTTTTATTAAAATAAATAGTCTAGGAAAGTAGTAAATGGAGTCATTTATAAAAAGGCAGAAGTAGAAAGTGATACTGAATTTTTATAATTTATAAGACATTTGATAGGCTCTCGCGCGTTGATCATTTGTCGCTCAACGGTCATTTTTTGCACACGAGGGCTAATTAGACAGGGACCTACGGTTGAAAGTGGATTCAGAACCACTATAAACATTCATGCCCAAAGTGGGAATCAAACTCACAAACTGTTGAACCGAAGGCAAGAGCGCTAACCATTCGGTTGCCAGCTCGGTTATAAGATATTTGAAAAATTAAGTTAAAAGTAAATAATTGATATTAATGTGGTGTGAAGGAAACACTTATTAAAGTATTAGATCATTCCTTCTATATAGTAATTAACTGGAAAGTAAAAAAAATCATTGTTTTTTATAGTAGTTATATCCTGTAAAATCAGCTAAGGAAAGCAATGCTTGCCCCGAGAATTGATTGGGACGATGACCATATTCACTCTCACTGGGTTGCTGGATTTTCATGAATTGGGGATGTAACCACGTTAATCTGTGGCATCCAAACATCTTAATCTGGTGTTGTGTGAATGTGGTATTAAATTTGATCCTTGTAAACTAAACATGGTTCAAAATTTTGAAGAACATGATGAAAGCAACTAATCCATTATCCGCTAAATTTAAAGTGCAGTCTGGTTCTCACTTGAACCACTATGCATGTATAGCTAGCAGTAATTAGATATTTGAGATTGACTTTTATTGAGAAAAATACAGCTGCATGACTAATTCAACTCAGAGATTTTCAATAGAAATCAGTTTTTTCAAGTGTATAAGTCAGTTCAAAAATGCAATCTTCTCATTTCGCAGGTAGTAGTTAATGAGATCCTATATTTTTGCGGATTCTAAAGAAAGCAATATTAAAAGTGACCTCAATTTAATGATGTCTTTTTTCGAGTAAATGGGAACGGAGGAATATAAAATAATACACTGTCCAACGATCAATTTCAATGCAGTTTTTTAAGCATAATGTTGATCAACATTACCTTAAGAAAACTTGTTGAAATCAAATATATGACTCCTGTGAAAACCCTTATACGATTCTGCTTAGTAGTATAGCAGTATCAATATCTCATAAAGAACACTACCCTTAAGTTACATGACGCTAAACTATTAACAACATTATGTTTTAAATGATACATAATTTAATGAGTAATGAAGAATAGTCACCTACCGAGATTGTGGATTATTTTTCAGGGAAATTGGTAGTCTTATTGGACGCAACCAAACAACTGTAATGCGGATATGTGATCGTTGGATGCAGGAGGGTACGACGGACAGACGTGTTTGATCGCATCCACCTCAGTGCACCACTTCAAGCTACTTTATGAAGGAAACTTTATGACAGGCATATTGTACTCATGACAGTGATGGATCGCTCAGCCAAATCACGAACCATAGCACAGCACATTCAGCCTGTAACGCATTATCCAGTGTCTGCGCGCACCATTCGACGCCACTTACAACAGAGGGATCTGTCCGCAAAACGTCCTTTGCTTCGTCTACCCTTGATGCAGAACTTCAGATATATCCGCCGCCAATACTGCGATGAAAGAAAGATGTAGACGGCAGAATAGAATGATATTGTCTTTACTGACGAGTTACACCATCTTTTTTATCATGCCATTTTTTCCTCCTCATGATAAAGTGTTTATACTATCGATAAAATTGCCTTCAATGTATGTAATGTATGTAATGTATTTATTGTCATAACTACTCTACAAGTTGTTAACTGTCTTTTCATTGATTGTAAATTGTTTCTTCATTGATTGTTATATGTGTCAGCATGTCAACTTTTTTTTTAACTATGAGAAAATATTTAATGCTATTTCCTGATACTTAACAGAGCTAAGACCCTCTTAAAATGTATTGTAATTTCTTGATATCATTTTGTAATACAGTTTAATTGCCAATATAAAGGCCACAATGGTGGCACCCTCAGGATCTTCGTTGAGGTGTGGAGCACACTAGGTGTTGGGTAGACGGCACCCGTTAACCTTAAGGTACAGTCGGAAGTCTCCCCACACAGTTATGTATGTATGCGTGTCTGCAACACCACGAAGATTGAATATGAGTTAGAGATATCGTGGAGCGAGGATGATAAACAGCTGCGTTATGCACCACACGGATCCTGCACTGAGTATTATGGTATGGGGTGGTATTGGGTATCAGTCTCGCACTCTTCTAGTACGCATTGCTGATACTTTAAACAGCCAACGCTGCATGTCCAAGGTGTTAGAGCAAGTTGTCCTTCCTTCCCTTCAGGGCTTGCCCACATCCATATTTCATCAGGATAATGCACGACCACACATGACACGCATTGTCTAAAGGTTCTTCGTCAAACGCCAAATTGAATTGCTTCCCTAGATGGCTTGCTCTCCGGATCTTTCGACGATAGAAAACAGGTGGTCCATGGTTGCTCAACGATTGGCCCTAATTACAACCCCAGCTACCTCATCAGATCAACTTTGGCAAAGTGTGGAAGCTGCTTGGTCTGCTGTACCCCAAGAACACATCTAAAGTCTCTTTTAAGCAATGACGAGTTGTGTAGCAGCGGTGATCTCCAACGATGGTGGCTACTCTGGTTACTGATTCTGGCAGGACCCACACTTCACAGAAGTCTATAAAGTTAATCATTTGATACTTGGTCAACATATTATATACAAAATAAAATTTTGTTGTGATATCTCTTGTCTGTGTCGGTGTTGTAATTTAGGCGACCATTAACGTAAAATGGTTTTATAAATTTCTTTCTGGATAAGGAAGAAATTCCAATTTTTAAACAGAGTTCATTTTGCTTACACTGTAAAAGTTGAAATAGAAATAATTTTAATAGTTTTTAATAATGAAATCTTATGAAATGACTTATCTTATGAATGAAAACTTATCATTTAATTCGAAAGGTGGTTATGACCAATTAATTTTACTGATTGCCTTTTTATACATTTGACAATAAAATGTATTTTATACGTTACTGTATTATTTTATTCGTGATAAAATATTTTGAAACAAAATTTGATTTAAAATTTTGACTCTTTTATGAATGAATTGCCCTGAAAATTTTGAATTTACTTCAAAAATTAACAATGTGATGAATTTATCTGAAATATATTAACTAACAGAGATTATATGTATGAAGTATCGTTTACCCACATAAAAACTTTAACTTAAACTACAGATATATTTTAACGATGAAATAAACTTTGTGAATTTTTTTAAATTTCATGACATTAAAGTTAGTTTGAATTAAAATAATGATAACATGTTTGCGCTTATATGTTCCTACCAGTTTATCAATCAGCCATTAAATAATTTTACCTAAGCCAAAAGTTAAACGCAATTAATCTGCACATTATAAATTATAAGCGTTCTGCACCACTTTCATGAAACAATCGTTCGAAGGAATTCAAATTATGTTGAGATAATTATTAAGTTTATTACCATTATGTGAATTTTTTGTCAATGTTTAAATTTCTAAGATTTCTGCTATGACTTTACAAGCATTGTCTCAGCAAATATTTCAGCAAGCAATATTAATATTTGCATGTCTTTAGATATCAAAAAGTGTTAGCAGATGTGTATCATAAACGGTGTATGGCTGATATTACTTTTTTGTAGTATGACGGCACACTAGAACTTTATAATTATTAAGTATGATTTTATTATTTAGTATAGAAATCAATATTAGTTGGAAATATTACTAGCAAAAATATTTCAAGAAATGTTAAACTAAATATTTAATAAAATAATTTGTGAAGGAATTAAACTTTTCAGTATTAAAAGGGGAAAAAACTCATGATAATTTTATCAAGAATTTTTAAAATTAAAACTCTGCGATTTATATCAGCTCCTCTCTTTTAAATTACTGGACTTCTTAGTACTCACTTAGCAACTTCTTTAATAAATTATCTATTTTATTTTTGCTACCTAACGTTGTCAAAAACTAAAAAAATATATATATATAATAAAGGAATGAAGTGTAATGTATAACATATAGGTCTTCTTTCATATTTCAAAATATACTATTTGTAATGTTACGTTGAATGATTACTTTTGGGGAACATTCTTTTTATGAACACACATTTTTTATGACAATTAATAAATAGGAGGAAGTAATTAAAAATATTTATAGTAAATATTATTTACAAAGCAATAAATGTAAATCTAATAACTAGATACAATTCTCATTTAAAAACTAACCTTTTACCTAAAAGGAATTAATATTTAACAGATGATTAGAAATAAACAGTGTTTAGGATTAAAAAAATCCTTGTAGTTGCGATTTATTAAGAGCATTCGTGCTGGAAACGCATTTATTGTAAAAAATAAACTCAAACTCTTCTTTTCTTCTTTTCTTTTTAATCTTTATTTTATTTATTATCCTTTTTTCATTCAGTATAAGATGATTCAAGGTGAAATGTTTTAGAAGAGTTTGTTTGATTGTTCATCAAAATGCTTTTTTTTTATATTATATTTATAATCGTATTAATGAAACAAAAAAATCAACCAGTAATTTTTATTTTTTTCAGAAGCTCATATATTCGCATGTTCAGCTAAAATGTAAAATGACACATTATTTGTTATAAATCTTGCTGACGGTATGAGTTTCACATAAAATAGAAGAGGAAAAAACAACAATGAAAATAAAAATGAAACGTTTTACAATCGGAAAAAAAAACAAAAAACTAAAGCGTAAGCATGTTATTTATTAATGAAATACATTGAATTTAAGAACCTTTGTCAAAAATATTAATTTATTAAAGAAATAAATATATAGTTTAATTTGAGACCTTTCCATATGGGTACTAATTATTAAATGAGAGAAAGAAAATACCGCATCCCTTAAGTATCTTATGAAAAATATTTCTTTTAAGTTTTTCTTTAAATAATTAAATGATAAGATATGAAACGTGTTCATATATTGTTTTTCTTTCTCATTGGTGGAAAATAAAACCCTTTAATTAATTGAATTTAAACATTTTTCTTTACACAGTCTTATTTTTTGATTTACCTACGGCATTGTATTAAAATTATTTACATAGTACAAATTGAAAGAGAGGCTTGGAGGTTATAATTTAAATTTGTAAAATATTGTTAATTATATAATAGGATTTTCACATTAAAAATTCATTAACTCCATCACACTTTAAGATTAGAGCACTTTAAGCAATTTACGTATGTAGCCATTTATTCAGAAGATCAGTGGAGTAGCGGTAGAGCTGAAACAAATCCAAGTTTCAATCCTCTAATTGGGCAAGGGGGATTTATCCCTTCAGTAGGGCAATGAAAACTGAGAGTCAATCATCCTTGATAACTAAAAACTGGGGGGTTCCGTGTTAGGCTGATTACCTAACGGGACATATATGCTTTGCACCCTAGGACCCTCAGTCAATGAAACTGATATATGCGTAGACCTTGGTTCCCTATGAGCTGTCATTCCACTTTTTATTTAATTTAATTTTAACTATTTATTCCTAACTGTTGAAAATATTAAAAGCAGATAGTACTGGCTACCATGAAAAAAATAATACATAATTTATTTAAATCATGATATTTCAAAAATAATTAGCTTTATTTACTATAAAGACCTCAAGGAAACCTTATGTTCTACACTACGAGGCTATATATAATTATATTATGCATTAAATTTAAAAAAATTTATTGTTTAAAATATTCTATAAATGTCAAAAGACCCTAAGATTAAAAATTTGAAACAAAATGTTTTAAAATATTCAGACTGCATGTTTAGAATAATTGCTAAATATTATAAAAATACTTTAATACAAAAATTATTACATATGCAAGTGTTTATATATGTAATCAGTTAATAATTGAAATAATATATATTTTTTAGTAAAAAAATATTTTTTATATTAAACTAACTTAGAATGTGATCAGAAAACGATAGATTATAAATCGGGAAATTTAAGTTTTTCTTTCAAAGAAAATATTTTCAATGTCAGCTTTTTATGAAAAACAAATTCACATATTTATTTTCTAAGCTATGAAATGGAAGAAAGAGTACTGCAAAAGTACATCAAATTTTCAGCATTTTTTACCTACTTTACAGTAAAGATACTGTATTTAGTTGGATTATACTTTGATGAGTAATATTGAGTTTGTTTTATCGTTAAGAGACAAAATGTTTGATCAAGAGTACATAAAACAAATTTTGATGGCGTGACAAATATAAACTATCCATATATGTGTAATAAAAATTAAGATTTTTCTTTTTTAAGAATTCATTTATAGAGCACTACAATATTGATTCTTACATGATATATTGAAATTTTGGTTGAAATTTTATAAAATTCAATGATATACAAGAATAGTATATATAAATTTGGAATGCAGTAAGATATTTAATATTAAGAAGAAAAGTTGTTTATTTGTGCTCTATATATTTCGGAAAAAGAAAATTTATTTAAAAATAAACTACAATATCACATGTTAGGAGTTGTATATTACCTTTTGTATTTTTATAATTTTCTGTGAAATCGTGAAATCAAAATTTAATAAATAGATATTCTTCCTTCAAGAATTATTTCAAAATTAGGTTTTTAATCTTTAGTAATTAAAATCTTCATTTGTGCCAGATTTCTTTGATTTTTAAAAAAATTTAGTTAAATTTGCATACTTGAGTCATGGAGGAAAATTAAATAATCTGTCTTTAATAGATTCAATGAATCTTCTTAATCATAAATTTGTTTCTTCAGGAAGAATTATTTAAGTGAAAAAATATTAAATAATTTTCATTCAAATGGAATAAAATGTCGTGCAAAATCTTTAAATTGTATTAAAATGACTGTCAATATTCTTTAGAACATAAATATGTAAAAAGAATAACAATGTTATATTTCTGTTAAGTTATAAAGAAAGCTCTGCATGCTGAAGTTGTTTTGATGAATATAAAAAGAAAGTTATGATATCAATTATGCATGGTTTTTGTTTAATATTGCTTAGTTATTTTAAATATTGATTATTTCATATCAATTGTATTTGCAACAACCAACAAAATCGCGATTGCCAATTCACAATATATATATATGTATATAGTTTTAAATTTATAGAGTGCTGTAAATTTTCATAAATTTCCAAGTGTGTCGCTCTTTTTCTTTTTAAAACTAACATGAATAAGTCTTTAAAATGAGATTTTGTAAATAAATTCATATTGGCTTAAATTTAAATTTACAATTAAAATTATATTTGTTTGATTGCAGTTGAATACTGTAATTTTAATTAAATGTTTTAAAATAATAATATATTGTACTTATTACATTATAAATATAAAATCTATTTGTTATGTTTACATGTATTTGTATTTTCTTATTTCAATATGTTTTATTAATTTCGTAAAATTATAAATGCACAATTCGTAAGTTTAAAGATTTTTCCGTGTTTTGTGCTTGTGCTTCTGCATATATAATCGAATTTTCTATAATAACTTAATTTTTCTATATACATATATATATATATATATATATATATATATATATATATATATATATATATATATATATACATATATATACATATACATATATATATATATATATATATATATATATATATATATATATATATATATATATATATATATATATATATATATATATATATATATATATATATATATATATATAAATCATATAATATATTCAAATACATTACAATCATACAGCCATTACGCATTACATATACAAGTTAAAATTTTTCACAATTTTTTTCTTATTAATTGAAATTTGCTTTCAAAACCCAACAATGCATGAAATTAGAAAATAAAAACTTATTATAAAAATAAAGGAAATAAAAAGAATACGTGTTAAGTGGAGCAAAGAAAAAATTTAATTATCACCAAAAGAGTAATTAAAAATTGCTGGATACAAGGAGACAAAAATTTCTTGCATGGCTTATATTTGTAGTAAGAAAAAAGACATTTGGAAAACTAAAAATCAGCAAAGAACAGATGCCAATAGAGCAGAAAATAAAGTTTTTATCAGCAATAAAAGCAGTTTCTTTTAGAGAAAAACAATTTTTTTATATTTTTTCTGTCATATTTCTCTGTTCTCGAATTTTTTTTTGGAATTGATCTTAAGGAAAAATTAACTGACTTAAGTATTCTTCCTTCCACTCTAAATAAGTTGAATTATTATTTTGCTATTAAATTAAACAAAACTCGTATGATTGCTGTAAATTTACCTTTAACGAAATAACATGATTACATATGTTTGGTGTATTTAAATACCTTAAGTGACTTAGCCAGGCACATTAAGTAATATATTAATTTAATAAAAAATCTATATTGCAATATAAATAAATGAAAATGAGCTGACATGCTATGTATTTATAGAAACAATTCGCAAAAAATGAATGTTGCCAGATTTCATTAAGCTTTATTGTGTATATAAAATTCTCAATATTGAATATTGGAAACAGAAACAATTTATGTTAAATTAAAAGGTTAAAATATCTAATATTGTATATTATTTATTATTATTAAAGTTATTTTTACTAATTAAATTAAGTAATTTTTAAAATCAAATTATCACCGCTTTATTTTCATTTGATGGAAAACACTTTATCACTAAATTTAATCAAGTAAATTTTACATTCAAAGGTCATTTCTTAACATTTTTTAAAATTCTTTAACATATTCAAATCTTCTTCTTGGTTTAAACATATTCAAATCTTTCGTATTATACAAAAATCTAATAAAATACTTAAATAGAAATGTAAGTAAACAAAGAATATAATCTTTATTTAAGAACCTTAAATAATGTGTTTATTATTTGTATGCTCATCTAAGATATTAATCGAATTCTAAAAACATTCCACTGTTAAATGTCCCAAAAATACTGAAAGAATATGAAAATCAGTAATTTTTGCAGAAAAGTATAAATGATTTTAGTTTATTATAAAGATGCATATACAAAACAATGTGTTTTCAGTAAAATGCTTAAATGTTGGCTACTAATGCACACATTCAATGTTCATTTAGATTTTTAAAAATTAAATTAAAAATGAAGATTTAATTTAAATCCATTACATATTTAAAGAAAAATGAATTATCTGAATTATTGGGAATTACACTGATTTATGGTGTAATATTGGTTCGGGGAAATAATGGCGTAATATTGGTACTAAGAATTTTTCCAGCTGTATGGATCATTGAAATTTACCGTTTTTCTAGAAATATAAAATATTTTTATATGTTTTATCGGATTTACATAAATAATTGAAAAAGAATAATAACTAATTTGATTCTTTTGATATCTATTTCTTCTTATTAAAAATTTTTAATTAATTATTCCTAAAGATTTATCATGCTGGAACATCAGGTTATAAATTTAACATTTTTATTTTCCTTGATATTGATTACTATGTGCAAATAATAATGCTGTTTTTTACCATAATAAGCAGTGTTTATTGAAATGAAATAATTCTTATAAAAATTGTTCTTTAACAACATATAAGTTATATTATGTAATATAATATATTACTGCTATATAAAAATTAAATTTATAAATTACGGCATATAAAAGTAGTAATGTTCATTACTTTAATTATTTATGTTTATTTTGATTTGCATTCATTTTTTATAATGTTAAAGTTAACAGATTTTAAAAATCATTCTTCTGGAGCTCTTGGTAATACTGCTGAAATGTTTTGTTTTACTATATTTGGAACATAATTTCGAGACTAATATACCTGAATTAAGTAGAATAACAGGCACTTAGTAATTATTGTTTTTGAACAAATTCAAATGGACCATTTGGCAATATAATAAATCCAATGAATTAAATGAATACTATGTTATATTAAAAATATATGTATGCTTAGATTTTATGTAGATACTTGAAAAATATTCTTACAGCCTTTGAAATTTAACAAATAAAATAAAGCTATATTACTAATATAATACAAGTAAAAAGTTATGAAGATGAAACGCGTTTATTTATCATGCGTAAAAAATTTCACAGCATTCCCAGCTGTTGATTTTTATTGTATCAGTGAAAAATATAATTCAATTTTGTGAATGTACAATAAATTTACTACAAAACAACACATCATCTGTAATTTTAAGAGAGTAAAATGTAAATTATTTCGAAGAAAACATCTTTGGTAATGAAAACATAAAATTAAATTTTTGATACAATTTTTTTGAAAAATATGGTTATTCTTGTGAGTAATGCTTTTCTTCATTAGCCTTGTTGTCGTTTCTTTCCCCAGAGCAGACCATTAAATGGATTGACTTTAACGAAGTCTGAGAGAAAAAATGGTCAATTTTGTATATCCTCCCTGTTCATTCCAAGGCAGTCCATGATGCACTGTGGTGATGTTTGTTATTGATGGTATTTACAGCAAAGAAAATTCTTCTTGCTACTCATAGAATGTGTGAAACCTTTTAAGTTCTTATTGGCAAGTTCAGACAGATATGTGTTGGCCATCAATTACAAGGGAGAAATAGGAAAAATCCTGGTCTTTAAATTTTATATCAGGTGTACTACCAATTTTTCTTTATTGTGGGTCTTTCACCTGGAGAATGGCATTAAACATTTGAGCTCTGAGATTGAATCAACAGACACATAGGATAGAATACTATGAAAATGTACTTTGCACTAGTAGAAAATGAACTTTAAATAACATATGAATCGATAAACTGGTTTTATCTTCTATCTGGTCCCAGTTTTTGAGGTAATAACTTGAACTATGGCTATCAGTATCCATGGGTCTGCATTGTTGCTTTCGCTCATGACTCTCTCTAATCCTATTTTAATTGCAATTAGTTTACTTCAAAATATGGTGCAGGAATCTTCATTATAGCTATTAACTCAGACCAGTTACTGTTTCCTAAGTATTTACCCTGATATTATCAAGAGAAGGTATGGTAATTTTAATATTTTTAAAAGCACATCAGATATAATGTGGTAAAAATGAACTTTTAAATTTTATAATCACAATTAATTAAAGTACTGTTTTTATTAGAAAATAATATGCTGAATGCTAGAATCTGAAAACTATGTTAACTTTCCTGACAAAATGTTTTAAGCAAACTTCGTATCGTTCTTTAAGTAAAGCGTAAAATTAGATTCTCTGCTATAATTTTTGTATATATCTATTTACACACACAGATATATGCATATATATATATATATATATATATATATATATATATATATATATATATATATATATATATATATATATATATATATATATATATATATATATATATATATATATATATATATATATATATATATATATATATATATATATATATATATATATATATATATATATATATATAGCTAAAACCAGAAATAATTTATTTTTGTATTATTAAAATAAAAAAATTTTATAATTAAATATCTTAGTAATATATTATTAATAACCGTTTCTACGAGTTTTTTCAACGTATATAAACCTATTTTATATAGTGAAGACAATTGTCAACAAAACAATATTTTATGGACTCCAAACGTCTTATAATATAAAGTATAAGCTATTCCGACCTGTTTTTCTGTTTTGTTATGTAAAATTTATACGAAAAATAAAAAAATGCCTGAAGACGCTTGTAAAATGAAGACCGGGCTCTTTGTGGTAAAGTTTCTTATTCTAATTCATTATTAATAACATATTAATCGCAACAGTGATGATTCATAAGAATAAATTAATGTTACATTTAAATATATAATATTTCTATAGAGGCACTTGATAATAACTGTACAAATAAAAACACATATGAATATTATTCACCATTTAATTTAAATCTTGATAATACAGTAAGACCCCGCTTAACGCGGGGGATACGTTCCGTCAATTAGAGCGTAATGCGAAACAGCGCTAAGCGAGGCTATCTTTACATGTAAATATTGGGGTTAGGGGAAGATGGCTAGGAAATTGGTTAGGAATTAAATTTAAAAAATATGTTTTTTTAATAAAAATAAAACCAAACATTTATTTCTTAAAGCCCAAATTAATACCATATTATTATTTCTTGCAAAAATAAAAACAAAATATAAATAACAAAACGAAAAGAAACTTCCGCGTTTTCAGTGTTCTGCCTTTTTGTGACAAAAGCATCTAATGTTGTTTGCATTTTTCTTTAGCGTTGTTCTCTTAAAAGTTCTTCATAAACGGATAGAGCATCTCTAACACCACGCCTTACTTTTGAGCTCCTGTCAAAATTCGGATCATTTTCAATGAATTGATCCATTATTTCAGTTATGGTAGACAAACTCCTTTTTACAAACGCCATCGAAAGTTCTTTTTGCTCTTCTTCTGAATCACTGCTGTCAACATTTTTGTTTTCGTCTTGTTCAGTTAATTCCTTGAGCTCATCATTAGAAAGACTAGCCGCTGCTTCTTGAATTATTTTTTCGACATCTTCCACATTTACCCCTTCAAAACCGGTTTGCTTCGTTAATTTCACTATCTCTTCCACTATTTCATCCACATCGACAGAGTGTCCAACGTCATCTCTCTTACTTAAATCCGGCCAAATATTCTTCCATACTCCTTTCATAGATCTTTCTGTTACCTCATTCCAAGAAAGGCCTATGTTTTCTACAGCATCCACGATGTTGTAGTTTTTCCAAAATTCTCTTATGGACTGGTTCTCTTCTCCGTCTGTTTTCTCAAACATTTGCTTAAAGGTTCGCCGCAAGTAATAAGCCTTAAAATTTGATATAACGCCTTGGTCCATTGGTTGAATTAAGGCAGTTGTGTTAGGCGTCAAGAAAACCACTTCGACTGGAATGCATGTTGTTAAGTCTGATAAATTTGTTGGGTGGCTTGGAGATTATCAATTAACAGAAGTGCTTTTTGTTTAAGTTTTTTTAATTTCGCAATAACGTTTAACAGACAGGCAGAAATGTTCAGTGAACCAATCCTGGAAAATTTTCGCAGTTATCCATGATTTTTTATTAGACTCCCAAATTACAGGTAAAGTTGATTTAGATATGCCTTTCATCGCTCTTGGGTTTTTGGAATGGTAAATTAGTAATGGTTTTAATTTAAAATCTCCACTTGCGTTAACACCTAGTAGAAGGGTTAAGCGATCTTTTGCAGCTTTAAATTCTGATGCCCGTTTCTCTTCACGGGTAAGAAATGTTCGTTTTAGCATTCTTTTCCAAAACAAGCCTGTTTCATCAACATTAAAAACCAATTCTAGAGGTTAGTTTCCTTCTTCAATTATTTTTTTTTAAATATCGCTGGAAATTCAGCCGCCACTTTTGTATCACCACTTGCTGCTTCTCCTGTAATCTTTATGTTGTGAAGGTTATTTCGATTTTTAAATCTATTAAACCATCCTCGACTAGCAACGAAAGTTTCACTTGTTTCAATTGTCTCAGCCTGAATGTAATTAAACATTCTTCTAGCTTTTTCCATTATGATGGATTGGCTTAATGGCATATTGCGGTCTATTTCGTCGTCAATCCATATAGACAGTCATTTTTCCATTTCCTCTATGATATTATTTCTAGAACGGGTAATTCTAGTTGCAGAGCTTGACGTAGTTGTAGTTGCCGATGACAGTATTTTTTCTTTATTCTTCATGATGGTCCTTATTGTTGAAGTTGGCAAATTCAATGAAGCACTAATTTGAGTTTGACGTTCACCAGAATCTAATCTTCTAATCACTTCCATTTTAGTTTTGAGTGAAATGCTTTTTCTGGTTGCTTTCTTTTCTTTTTCATAATCACCCATAGTAAAAACTAAAGATCAAAATATTTGACACTGTAATATAGTACTAAATATGTAAATTAATACCTACTTACAATAATATCAACAAATGTTTCCAATAATAAAAATATGTCTGTACAATACCGCACCAAACAAGAAGCACAAGTACACTCTTTCGGATATGTATTTGAAGCCTAACGCTGCATAATATTTCGGGGAATCCCCGTATGCTGCGAGTGATTTCGTGGAATCCCCGGGTTGAAATAAAAGAGCGCTAAACCGAAACAGCGTTAAGCGGGGTCTTACTGTATATCTTATTTGTAATTACATAAATCACAATATCAAGTAATACAACTATATATTTAATCAGAAATGAAAGTATAAATACTCCAAAGAATCATATAATTTTATTGTCTCGGTTCTCTTCTGGATTATTTATCAAATTAAGTAAGAAAAAATAAAAAGTTATTTATATGAGATTTAAAAATTTATAATGATTACACAGAATATATGTATTCATATTTTTAGAATTATGCTTATTAATTTCCTTTAAAAAGATGAGTTATAAATTTATATTTGCAAAAATGATTATTTGTTTAATATCACGACATTATAGAATAATATTTTAACTATTGTGCAGTGTTTTAATTTGCTGCTAAATTTATATTTTCATAGCCAGTTAGCTTTTAATTGTAATAAATTTATATATATATATATATATATATATATATATATATATATATATATATATATATATATATATACAGGGTGATTATAAAAAAACTTTGCCAACATCTGCACTTCTAGCGTCCATTCTATTTAACCGATGAAGATGATACTTCAAATATAGTTCTTTTGAGATATGCGCTCGAGATTCTGTGAATGGCAACACAGTGGCCCTCGCGGTTACAGTTATAGTGACAGAAACTCGAAATTTTAGAATGGCAACGCCTACTTTTTACCATCGCAAAATGTTCAGCACATGCGAAAACCCTAAATAGCGTTGAAACGGTACCGATATGTCCGAAAACCGACGTGTTATACACATACAAACAGTTCTTCAAGGCGCACGGAGGAATAATGCATACGACAGAGACAAGACACTGCTCAATGATGAGAACACATAGAGAAAAAAAATCTTTATTAATTTCAAACATTTTCCACATGAGTGCCATCACAGGCAATTACGCATTGCATGCGGGAGACGGTGTACAATGTCGCTGCACGCAACATGGCACGAGGGATGTTTCCAATCTCACGCCGTATAGAATCCTTTAAGTCCGACAATGTTTGAGGATTGCACAGATAAAGTCTGGATTTGAGATAGCCCCAAAACCAGAAATCCATAGGCGTCAGATCTGGGGATCGCGCAGGCTACGGAAAAGGATAATAGCGTGAGATGAGATGATGCGATCACCAAAATGCTGATCCAGGAGCCTTTTAACTGACCTCGCTATATGTGGAGGTGCGCCATCTTGCATCCAAACAATGTCATTGAGTGCATTCAGCCGACGCAACTCCGGTAAGACATAATTTTTCAGCATGGCTGCATACCGAGGGCCCGTTACAGAACATGTTGCAGGGCCAGTCGGGGTCGTTTCCTCAAAGAAGAACGGGCCCAGAACAAATGTAGCTGTAATGCCGCACCACGCAGTCACTTTGGCGTCAAATAATGGCACTGGCGCCACAGCATGAGGATTCGTCTCTCCCCAGTGCACACAATTCTTTGTGTTAATGCTGCCATTTAAGGTGAAATGCGCCTCGTCCGTCCATAGTATGCGAAGTGGCCAGTCGTTATCCGCATCATATCGTAACAAAAATGCATTTGCGAAGTCCAGACGTTGTTGTGGGTCACCCGGCTCCAACATCTGGACGCGCTGGAACCGATAGGGAAACATGTGAAGTACCGAGCGCAAGAGCTTGCGGACCGTTGAGTTCGGAATATCCAACACGCGCGCTATGCCTCTTGCGGTTTCTGTGTGTCCTGCAGTCACTGTATGGTGCACTTCCATGACAACGTCCTCAGAAACAGTTGCCGTCCGGAGCGCTGTTTGTCACAGGTGCAGCCTGTATCTTCGAATTTCCGCACTAAATCACGCAGAGCTTGCAGAGTACATGGGCCGCGTCGTTGTCGATGTTTGCGGCGATACACACGCAAGGCGTCCGCAGCGTTCATCCCATTTTGGTTATACAGTTTGATCAATTCACCGCGAGCTTTCCTAGGAAGACTCATATCATCGGCATGTGCGAGTTCCCGAATGACGACTTCGCATACCCGCTTGGTATTTTATAGGTTTCCTACGCTGAATATCTGGCAACCGGCGTTCTGTGATTGGTTTCTTGACTCTGTCACATGCAAATTTATTGCGTGCGCCCATATCGTGTTTTATTGGCCGGTTTTCAGAACTCTTTTTTGTGTTTGTAGAACACGTCCGTTTTTAGACATATCGGTACCGTTTCAACGCTATTTAGGGTTTTCGCATGTGCTGAACATTTTGCGATGGTAAAAAGTAGACGTTGCCATTCGAAAATTTCGAGTTTCTGTCACTATAACTGTAACCGCGAGGGCCACTGTGTTGCCATTCACAGAATCTCGAACGCATATCTCAAAAGAACTATATTTGAAATATCATCTTGATCGGTTAAATAGAATGGACGCTAGAAGTGCAGATGTTGGCAAAGTTTTTTTATAATCACCCTGTATATGTTATATATATATATATATATATTTATATATATATATATATATATATATATATATATATATATATATATATATATATATATATATATATATATATATATATATATATATATATATATATATATATTATGTGTTGTTGTTGTTGCTTATCCTCCATGTCTGACGGAGTCAGACTAGATCCACAAGTTCGTTGACTGTAAGGAAGTCGAAGACTAAAAGAGGATTATATATTATGTAAACTATACAGAGTAATTACAAGTAATTCAGTCAGTTTCTATTCCTACATTCCTTGTTATGATATTATGAGCATTTCAATTAATTTTATCGCGTAACTGCTCGGCAAGAAATATTGGTGTGCTTCCATTATAGTTCCATCAATAATCCACGTAACGAGAAAGAAAAATCGCAGATCAAATATTTAAGTAATATTTTACAGAAAAAAATTGGTTGGAATATATTTAAAATAAAATTTTGAGGCATTAAAATCACATCATATCTATGTTACGTTACTTTTACTTCTCCGCAAGAAGACGTTATTTCTTTAGGTTTATAAATGAGGATGAAGGGAAAAGTAGCGAAAGATATTTGCACATTTTTCAGAAATTTTATTTTACAATTTATGAAGGATTTTCCTTTAAAATTATTACGTATCACGTTTGTTAGTTAAAAATATTTCAACAGCAATATTTGTATTTAAGTATCACATGACTACTTCATTGGTCATCTAAATTATGATTTAACATGTATGAGTCAAACTTAGTTACATCTTGTTAACTGTAATGTAATGTGGAAGGAGTATGTAAAACACTAATAAATGATGTGCAGTAAGCATGAATATATTCTATTTTATTTAATATACCACTTTATATCTTTTGTATAATTATTAATATAGCATAGCTTGCATGAATTAAGGAAGATTTTTTAATTAATTTCTTTTTCAATCGTTTCAATTCAATATTTAATTATTTATGAGTATGAGTAACACAAAATTTTATGCAGTAATTATAAATGAAAAATCAAAGTAAAAAGTATATTATTAAAGATCACATAAATTAATCAAATTAAATAACGAATAATATCCTTTTACATTGTGCGAAAAACATGATTCAAAGTTTTCTGTTTTAATGTAAGAGATAAGCCTCGTTAAAATGCCAGAAATAATTGTGAAAACGTGTATGCGTCATAAATATATATATAGTTTATTTTCTATTAATACCTTGTACTAAAAATTTGAGACTTCCCTCAGTGAAAGTTGACATTTTCTGGCATTATGAAAACTTTTTTGAGGCATATTATTTTTGTTATATTGATAGGGAAACCATAGACAAAAGAATTATTGCCTTTACTGTGTGTGATATTTCTTTCTTACAAATTCCTCCGTGAAGTAAAATTTAAACAGAATAACATTTGAATGTCATTCGTCGCTGAAATCAGATCCTTTTGCGAAACTTTTTAAGTTATTGCCGTAGAGTGAACAGTTAAGTACACGTGCGGAGTAATTTTCGAATATATTTTATTATTTTTATTTTGAAGTAGTGTGCTTTATTGTGATTTATGAGAAACTTGTGAGAATAAACGTTTAGTCGTTATTACATTTGTGACTATACAGAGAAATGCTCAACTGGCTAATGTGAAATTATTCTTTTGGTAAGGATATTATCTCTGGAATAAAGCTATCTAGATTTTTCTTGTATTCAAATGCTTAGCAGTTAAATTATTAAAGGTAATAACTCATTATAATATAATTATTTCCAATAAAATCATTGAAATTCAAGTTACTGTGTACAAAATTATTTGGAGCATATGAATAGTAAATAGAGTTTAAAAACTGTAAATAAAAACTATTAATACTATTATACATAAACTATTATACTACATACTCAGTAAGAAATTATAAATTTAATTAACTCAAGGTAAGGACTGGAATTAATTTAAACAACATTTTCACAGAAAATTGTAGAAATTAATCGTATGTAGAAGTCAGAGACATTTTCATTTTAATTAAGTATAAATTTAATACAAAATTTGAAATTTCATTTGTGATTTGGAATCCAGTTATTTCTTATTCTAAATTATTCATAGACATAATTTATATATATATATATATATATATATATATATATATATATATATATATATATATATATATATATATATATATATATATATATATATATATATATATATATATATATATATATATATATATATATATATATATATATATATATATATATTAAATTCATGCAGGTCTTGGAACTTATTTTAAAAAGAATGATATTTTTTATAAGTGATTTTAAGAGGACTTAAATTTACTTAGAAAAGTTTTAACTGTCATGTTACAATTATTGTTTAAATCCTTAGATAAGAAACCATTCCTTAAGTTAAAATGCTGGAAACTTGAGCTGCTAGTAAAAATGCATAATTTCATTATTTATAAATAAATAAGATTTTACTTCGTTTTGAAAATTTGCTAATTATTCATATTTTCTCTTGAATAAAATCAATTTATTGAATTCACTATACATTTCACATGTATTTTCAAAGAGAAAAAATTTAGACTCTTTTAAAAAAGACAAGAAAATGAATTGAAAAATGTACTGATTAAGTAAAAGAAGAATGAAAATAATAATGAGGCATGTTTTTTTAAAAATTATTTACTCATATTTGTGTTTGATTAATCTATATTTATTGAAATACATGTTTGTTGTTTAGAATTTTAAATGCTTTGTGTGGTATTTTGTATCTGTTATTAAACTGTCAAATTTCGTATATTGCTGTTAAAAATCCATGAACTTTAATATTTATATTTTACATTTGACATTAAATTTTTTATTCAATTTAATATTTCTATTGTAAATGTGTTAAAATATTTTTAAAATCGAGCTTTTCATACATTATAAAGAGTTGGTTTAAAGTTCCATAAAATTCATTGTTTGCAATTTATTTAACTTGATCGAGTTTTTTAAATCTTATAAAAGTATGGAATATTCTAATGAGGTATATTGAATTTGCACAATTTAGGTAAGAAGTACAGTAAAGTGACGTAAATATAAAGAGAATGAATGTTGGAAACATCCCTTAGTAATTTATATAAAATTATAATAAATGTTTATTGATGAGTATCTAGGATTTTTAAGATTGTGTTCTAGCCATTATATATCTATAAGCTTTAATTTAGAAAAAATAATTTGCATAAGCGGCGCTGCTTCTGAATGAAAGTCAAAAAATTTTAATTTCCCATTAATGACGTATATGAAATTATTGACATAACACTTCATATCATATACCAATACGATTGATCTTCCTTATATATTCTTATATATTACATATTATTTACTGAGATATAAATATATAATTGACTTAATAGTAATTATTGCCAATATCTATTGTTTTTCTATGGTATTTGTGTCTAAAACTTTCAACGGCAAGTAAAATATTAGATAATTCAAATATCGTAAGCATCAAAATAATGAAATGAATGAAAAACATGATTCCAAATTCTAAAAGATTTATTTTGGCATCTGTATTTCGAATTATTTATTCTTTGATACGTTCATTTTAGAAAAATATAGATTAATACAATGTTAGAAATGTACAGTTCCCACATGCCTCTATTCCATACGCGGCATTAATCTTTTTGTGCAACATTGTTGTAATTTATTCCGATGTTGAATTATCTACAATGCTTATGCTAATCTTCGCACAGCTTCTTAAGTGTAATATAATTATATATTCTTCTATATTATATTCACATTAATGTGGGATATTTTTTAATGTTACAAATCATTCTAAAAGTATCGATTGATTATTTTTATTTTAAATTATGAACCACAAAAATCAAAATACTAAACCATTTTATATAGTTAAATTTTCAAATGAAGGATTGATAGTTATAAATAATCTGTGATATAAAATTTCAGTCCAGTTGTTTCAAATAACGTATACTTTTGTCATTTTAATGAAGAAAATGCATAGATTTATCGCTTTTAAGAATAACTTTTGACAATCTATAATATTAAGATTTATTTTTGAACTAGCAGTTAAATTTAGACTCGGCGTTAAAGTGTGGAAATTTAGCAATCAGAGAAAAGTTTTTAGTTTTGATTAGAGTTATTTACGATGATTTGTGGGATAGGTAATAAATCATAGTTAAATATGAAATGAGATATTGAATAGTAAACTTCAAATGCGTAATGAAATGGTAAAAAATACTATATTAATGTTAAGCAATATATTTTCAAATAAGTGAATTGAAAAAAAAATTTTAATATGGAATTACCAATGATTCATACTAAATAACAGTATAATAATTTTTAAGTACTTAAAATTTTTTCAATGGTCTGTAAAGGTTAAGTATCGTTAAAGAGATGTAATTTCTTATTTACAGTTTATTGAAAAGTGACACTTCAAGCATAGTTTTCAATAAAATGATAAAAATGTATTAATTTTTTCTACTAACGCAGTATTTAAAAAAGTGAATTTTTTCTAAAATAATATACATATTTAACGTTGTAATTTTATAATTTCTACAGTTTATAGAGTTTTGGAATAAAAACTTTTTATATTTTCCTCTTGAAAAAACACAGCTTTTTAAAATTTATTTGGAATAAAGTAATTTATTTTTAAAAAAAATTAAAACAAAATTTTTATTCATCTTTATTTTGTATATTATTTTAAATTGAATGATCAAATAAATTATTGATAGCAAAACAGTGATACATTGAATAACATTTCTGTAATTTTAACTCTTAATTTTAAACAAAAATCATTTGAAGAGATTAATTTACACCAATCATTGACTAAATCATGATAAAAATCTCTATCTTTCTATCTCATAATTTCTTTTATTATAACTCTTAACCTGGTACAGTAAATGTGCATTAGATTGGATACAATTCAACTGATGCGCAGTATAACTATTTTACATATAACAAATGCATAATAATTGTATAAATTATTCATCTATCATGAAATATATTTCCATGTAAGTATCTTCATATATCATTTAACAAAATTAAACATTAATACCAGAAAATATATTAATACTGAATAATTTGACTGGATTTCTGGTACTTACAATAACAAAGGAACTATAATTTAAGATATAATCTACCACTTTAAAGATATCTTACAAATAACATTTATGCACAATATTTGACAGGAAATACCAGACTCTTGCGAGAAATAGTAGGAGTAATTTTCATATAAGATTTACATTTTCTTAACTGATATTAACGGTGACATTTACTTTTTGGCAACTATAGAAACTGGTGGTAGATAAAAACGACATAATACAGTAGAATTTTCAAAATAATTACAGGTTTTTCTATTATTTTACTGAACAATATTTGTATTAAAAATATAAAATTGTTTACTGAATTTTTAAAAATTAGAGTTCTAAATGGCAATATATTTTTTAATTTGATTGAAAAAACGTAGTTCTGAATAATTTCTGAAAGAATTGTGTAGGAAAGAATCTTTAAACTGATTTCATTAAAGATACATTGCATGCATAATAATTTATTAAATATAAAATTGCACATTTAAAATACAAATCTCTTAATTTTGCTTGAAATCAAATATTAAAGATAGAATGTTTCTGTTAATTCTCATATTTTGCTAATTTCTATATTAGCAGATAAAAACATTTAATAAGATAAAAACACAAGCAGTTATTTTTTAGATAATAGCTAGTGCAATCATTATAAATTCTCAAATTAATAGCATGATATAATTAAAATAATTTGCTTTAAAACTATTTTTGCATAAGTAATTGTATCACATATCACTTACAATATCTGAATTTTATCTGTAATGATATTTTTTACAAAGAATCGGTATTATTTTACTTATAATCTAGGGATATATGCC
Organism: Latrodectus hesperus; assembly: GCA_037975125.1. Taxonomy (NCBI): domain Eukaryota; kingdom Metazoa; phylum Arthropoda; class Arachnida; order Araneae; family Theridiidae; genus Latrodectus; species Latrodectus hesperus. Next base: position 55,043,626 of record CM075850.1, on the reverse strand, counting down.
TTATTTTTTGAAAAAAATTGAAGTTCAGATAGCTTAGTAATTTAAGAATTTATTTTAATTCAAAGGATTATCTTTTACCGATGTTACTAGAACCTATTTTTGTGAAGTCTGTATTTCAAAATAAAAATTCCAATACATTGAACATCAAATATACTATAATATACCATGAATTACTCTTTACGTTTCCATATAGAAAACTGTTTCATAGACAGCAAATACTTCTCATTATTTAAAACAAGACTTTTACGTGTTTGTAAACTTTCAAAACAATTTGTATTCAATATAATATGTTTTAATGAGTACATAAAAAGTTATTAAAATTGTTTTGTTTGTTTCTACTCAAAAGCTCAGAATTGAATTTAATATTATTTCACACTTAGGAATCTCAGATATTTACTTAATTTTGCTAGCATCTATATATAATTTCATATAAATGCAGAATCAAAAAGGAAAAGTTTCTGTTTTCAAGAATCAAAATAAAAAAATACATTCAATGTAATATTATGGGATGTTTAAAAATAATAACATTCTATTTAGATGGTTTTCAAGAGAAATCACTAAATCCAATACCAAATGATACATATATATATCCTCTGGTGCTGAAGCTCCAATTTTTCTCATAAGTCAAAGAAATATAGAAATACGAAAAGAAGTAAAAGTAAACGAAGTAAAAGGTGAAAAGTTACCTTAATCTGAAAAAGAAATCTTCCGTTTGGAAAGTAATTTATCGCTTATTTTGAGATCAGATAAAAAATTGGAAATCATATTTAGTCTTAAATTTTCATTCTTAAACTTAAAATACTAAAAAATGAAGTGAGTTCAATCGTTTAATATTTTTTTGCGTTTTTAGTCATTAAAAGGGTTTAATAATAATAAAATATTTTCATAAATAATATTTAAAAAGACAGATAAATACGCATATTTTACATGTTGAAACACATCAGCATGCAAGACAAAATATTTCTCACAATTTAAATGTCTTAATTTAAGATCCTTTTACTAAGAAAGTAAAGTTATAAGAGAATTCGCATCACATAATTTTGTGGTTGAAAATTAATTATTATTTTAAATTTAATAATTTGTAAATTTGTCGAAAAAAACATTTTTATTTAAGTATGTTTCAAAAATATATAATTCAGGTTTTTATTTCTTATATTAGGCAAATATAAATAACTTCACAGCATTTTCGAGAAATGAATTTGCAATTACTCACAAAGCATTTTTTATAAAATAAGGGCATTTCTTGAATCATTATTTGAAATCTTACTAAATTTGTGAAAATAAATAGACTATTTGAATTTTTATTATTATTTTCATGGCATATATCTTTTGATTTTTTGTAAAAACATTTTAAGCAGTTGCAGCTTTATCTTTTTGATGTTTTGCTGAGAGCCTTTTACGCTTTTAAATATTTAACTTTGACAAAGATGTTTTGAAATCTGATGGCTGTGCTTTGTTCATTACCAACATCATCGATAATATTCATAATTTCTTTAAGGATTCTTTTGTGACCTTTACTTTTCTATGCATATACCTTCAAATACAATGATTTAGTTTAGATTTATATAATTATTTTATGCTTTCTTTTTTTTAAATTAACATTTTAAGATTTATTCAAAAGAATTGTATTACATATAATCAACTTTCAATTTTTATTTATGAGACTATATTATTCCTTTTCATAACCTGGCAAATTCATTGAAATATTTCACAGAAAAAAACATGGGAAAAATATCCTGCAAATTTTGGACACTTTGACTTTTAATTACTTAGTTTAAAAATATTTTAATTATATTCCCAAAATTAAGAAAATCATTCAAACAAGGTAATGTTGTAATACAATGATATTCTACACCTATTAAAGCACAAATATTCTCTAATTCTTCGTATTTAATTACTTTTTCTTAATTTTGCGAAGAATTTGTTAAATTTAATGAATTTATACTCTCTGATGATACAGACTTGTAAAAAAACGAAGATCAGTAATATCTAAAGAGAAAAATCCCTATTAGATTTACATAAAATGAAACGATAATTTTACACTTATATTATGGTTGCAAAATTAAAGTCAATAAATTAAATTAAAAAAATTAATTGTCCATAAGAAAAAATATGCATTGATTTTAATGGCTCTGAACGGGATAAGTAATTGGAAAACAATATTTCAAAAATATTCTCTAGATTTTTTATTTAATTTTTTTCAGCAAAATAAAAATTTCAAAAAAAATTATACAAATTAATTAGATTAGGATCAAATAAATAACATGACAATTATTAATTAACCTCAATGTTTTCAATATGTTACTAATCTTCATGTTTTCGCTTTATGTTATCTCAATAACATATAAGACACGCTTAGCAATTGCAGATGTACTGTTCTCTTGGCAGAATCATTTTTTGTTCATTTTTTTTCTACATTTAAAATTTTTACAGTTTAAAATTATTTTAAAGAAGATATTTTATGCATATTATTTCATTTTGGGATTGTTTTTTTTTTACAAACTGCTTTGTTGACATTTCTATGATTAGAAAGTTAATATAAATGGGAATAAGTCATTTTGCTTCACTTAAGACAAAATATGAGTTCTAAATTATATTAAAGAAATATAAAAACTTTTTCTCATAAATGAATGGATTTTTGAATAACTGTTAATAATTTATATTTATAATCAAAATATTTTACAAGAAGAAAATATGTATACCAATGTAAAAAGTATGTATGCAATAATTTAATTCTTAGCAAACGTTATTCTACTTCCTTACAAATTATTAAAAAAAATGTATTTAATTGCTTTATCTATGCAATGATTTGGCCATCATATCAGTGATCAGAGTTGGCTTTCAGATAAGAAATTTTATATATTTTAGTAAATAATTTATTATTTTTTAACAGTAAGATCCCGCTTAACTCTATTTCGCTTAGTGCTACTTAGGTTTAACGCTCTTTTATTTGAAATTTGGGGATTCCACGAAATTGCAAGCAGCTTTAGAGTTCCCGACATCCAAAGCAGTTTATCTTTGTTTCGCCTTTCCAGCAGTGTTGCACAATCGTTTCAGAGGTTTGTTGACGTTATTGTAAGTCTAAAGATATATAATATAATGATTGGTATAGGGAAAACATTATAACTTTTAGTTTGTATGATGGATGATAATGAAAAACATGAAAATAAAGCAACAGGAAAAAGCATTTTACTAAAAACTAAAATGCAAATGATTAGAATATTAGATACTGGTGAACGTCATTCTGAAATTGATGCTACATTAAATTTGGTAACTTCAGCAATAAAGATCATTCTTAAGAACCAATAAATAATGCTGTCATTGGAAACTGCAACTATGATAAGCTCTGCAACTAGAATTACCCGTTCTAGAAATAATATAATAGATGAAATGGAGAAACGAATTTCTATATGGATTGACGATAAAACTGAACACAATATGCCACTAAGCGAATCTTGTAAGATAGAAAAAGCAAGAAGAATTTTCAATTCTATTCAGGTTGAGGCAAGGGATACAAGTGAAACCAAATTGGAAGTCGAGGATGGTTTATTAGATTTAAACATCAAAATAATCTTCATGACATAAGGATAACAGAAGAAGCAGTAAATAGTGGTAAGGAAGTGGAGGTAAATTCCCAAGAACATTAAAAACAAAGATTGAAGGAGAAAACTATCCTTCAGAATTGGTTTTTAATATCGATGAAACATGCCTATTTTGTAAAAGAATGCCAAAACGAACATTTATATCCCATGATATCCGTATCCACGTGCACCAGGATTTAAAGCTGCGAAAGATCGCTTAACACTTCTTCTAATTAGTAACGCAAGTCGATATTTCAAGTTAAAACCATTACTTGTTTACCATTCTAAGAACCCAAGATCGATGAAAGGAATATCCAAATCAACTTTACCTATAATTTGGGAGTCTAATAAAAAGTCTTGTATAACTATGGAGATTTTTCATAATTGATTCTCTGAATATTTTTCCCGTCTGTAAAATGCTATTGCGAAAGAAACTAAAAAACTTGACTCAAGAGCACTAATAAATTGATAATGCTTCAAGCTATCCAAAGAATTTATCTGACTTGATAACATGCATTCTAGTTGAAGTAGCATTCCTTCTGCCTAACACAACTGCCTTTGTATAACCAATGAATCAAGGTGTTATATCAAATTTTAAGGCTTATTACCTGGTGTAAATATTTAGAAAGATGTTTTTAAAAACAGACGGAGAAGAGACTGAAGCAATTAAAGAGTTTTGAAAAAACTACAAAAATCATGAATGCTGTAAAAAATATAATTCTTTCTAGGAATGAGGTAAAAGAAAAATATTTGAAAAGAGTTTTTGAAAAACATTTAGCCAGATCTAAGCAAGATCAATGACACTGGACACTCTGCCAGTATGAATGAAATAGTGGAATTAACGAAACAAACCATTTTAGATGAGATAAATGTGGAATATGTTTAAAAATATCGCAAGACTTGCGATATTTTTAATCACACATGTTCAACTGTTGTAAAAAATAATTTTATAAGTCATTTTTTTTAATATATCTTTAAATAAAAGTTCCAGCAGCTCCCATTAAACTGGTAAAGCTCCTTGGAGTTAGGTACAGGGGAGTTCGCAGATGTCAATGACAATTAGTAAGTCTTGTTAATGATGAGCTCAATAGCGGATCAAAAAGAACATAAAAATATTGAAAGTAGAGTTTTTGAAGAAGAGCACAAAGAACTTTCAACAGCCTCTTTCTAAACACCAGTTTGACCACTATAACATATATTATAGACCAATTTATTGAAAATGACCCAAATTTTGATAGCAATTCAAATTCAAAGCCTGGTGTTATGGATACCTTATCCACTTATCAACAGCTTCTTACAGAGCACAAAAGAAGAACGCAAATTACATTAGATACATTCTTGATAAAAAGTAGAAAATTGGAAATACAGAAGAGATTGAATTATCTTAAATGCAAACATTCTAACTTAGAATTCTTTAATTTTTATGTGTATATTCGTTTATTATATTTCTATATTTGTATGAAAAAACTTTTGTTTTATTGTTATAAAAACAAAATTAATAAGTTTAATGGTAATATACCTGAGCAATTTTCTACCCGTCTTCCAATAATCCCATTATTTACATGATGAAATATTCTAATTAACGCTGTTACATATTAAACTCTACTTTGATGGAACGTATATTTCTCATAAAGTGGGGTCTTACTGTAACTAAACATAATGAGATTTTCAATTTGCATCCTCAAAGTATTTTAAGATAATTAAAAAAATTATAAACTTAGCTGAAGAAAAGCTTTCCTTAAAATAAGAAAATTAGGAAATTAACTTTGTAATTAAAGGAATTTGTCATACTGGAAAGAAAGTCAGACATTTACTGCCTGATGTCTGTGTTTAAAACCGAAAGAAACATTTTATTGATAGACATCGATAACTTAAAATATACATTTTTATTTGGAGTATATATAATGTATTTTTATGTAAATAAATTTGAATTTCAATTACATATGAATAATTTAAAACAACTAAATTGAAATATCTTGAGAAATCAATCTTTATAGAATGGATTACAGACTAATACTGGGTGGCTCATACATATGTTTTTACAGAAATTGGTGGTTTAAAAATGTTCCTAATTCTTCGAATTTATTTATTTTTTATCATGTGATTAAAAGAACGACTTATTGCTTTAAAAAGACCTTTAATTTTTAAAAGACTACTTAAAATGCTATCAGATATTATTTGCATTGTAGGTTTGATTAGGAAATGCGAACTATATTGTTTGCCTAATACAACGGCAAACCTGTGGGGCTCGCCGCTCTAGGGAGGCGTGAGGTCACTAAAAGGGAGGTGTGCAAGCATGAGAAAATATTATTTAGAATATTTATTAACTGGATGAAAGCTAAACCACAAACATAATATATAATAAGCGACATAATATATAATAATTAATTTATTAAATTATATATATATATATATATATATATATATATATATATATATATATATATATATATATATATATATATATATATATATATATATATATATATATATATATATATATATATATATATATATATATATGAAATAAAGCAACACTAAATAGCAACTTACTTAATCAAAACTTAATACATTAGTAAAAAATTTAATAAATATAAGTGGCTTCCTTGGTTCGGTTTACAGAGTATAGCTTTTCAAAGGAAGGCTTAGTATTAGAAATAGCCACTTTCGGTTCTTTTTTCTATATTTAACTTAGATCTATATTTTGGCTTCAACGAAGTCATCAAGTCATCTCAGAAAATCTGGTTTCACAAAGGTTGGTTGCTGAAAATGTTAACAGAATACGAAATGATCTTTTTAAGTGTAAAAACTTATCGTCTACTACAGCCCAAAATTCAAAGAATTATTTATTCCTAATTTTTTTTATTTAACTACTTATCGTGAAGTCTGTGAATGTTTCTTCCTTTACAATATAAAATTTATCCTTAAACCATCGTAACTTGATCTCAGTTTGTCGTCAGCACGAAAATGCTTATTAAAATGCTTTTCCAGCATAGCTGAAGGATTTTGAATAGTTACAAATGCAATTTTATATGCTGTTCAATAACCTTATAAGTTTTAACGCATTCATTTACATTTGCAAACATCGTTAGGTTTTCCTGCTTTAAGTTTCTGCTCAACAATTCTAATTTTCTACGAAAAGAATTTTATCACTCGAATCCAATATTATTTGATCCTTAATTTCTCAAATATGTCGACCAAGTATCCCTATTTGATCACAAATAAATCATCTTGGGAAGATAGTGATTTCTTCTCTCAATTCAGAAACACGTTGCAAAAACTTCCCCCAATATTGCTACCTTGATTCGCAATAAAATAGTAATACTGAATCTACTGCACCCATGTCTTTGCAAATTGCTGAAAAGATTCTTGATTTCAAGTGTCTCAATTTTATATAATTTACTGAGTTTACAACCGTGACTAACTCCTTATTCAGACCAAAACTCATTTCTTTGGAACCAGAGCTTCTCTGTGGATCTTGTAATGTGCCCAAATGCACTGAGGGGATTTTTGTTTTTCAAGCACTTGTATACTTTGTAATCATCCGGACTTTGAGTGAGCACCATCGGTGCTCATTCCGATGCAAATTTTCTATTCTATATTTGCTTTGTTCTTATAACACTTAAGATAGAAAATACTGATACCGCTGTTGCTTTAAGTTCCATTGATTATCAGAAAAGTAGATCTTCTGCTACTGACATATCATCAAAAAATCGAACATAGGCAATGAAATGAGTATCGTTATTACTATCTGTAGCCTCATTAGGCTGTATTGAAAATAAATTGTCGCACAACTTCGAGAAAAATCAAAAATGTACATCTTCAGCAATTTCACCAATTCGACGGGCAACAGTATCACTTAAAAAGGAATGGACTGTAATTGTTTTGTAAAATTATCTCCAAACATAATTTCCACAACCTCTATTGTTGCGGGTAATAAAAGCTCTTCACCAATTGTGTGACACGTTTTACATCTGGTTATTTACATAAAACATTTTAAGAGGCAATTAAAGCTTTTTTATTAACAGACCGAGATGTTTTCAAAAAATAGTTTTTGATTTTCATATGCTTTCTATTTTAATTCAAAGAATTCTCTTGTGATTTGTTCACGTAATCACTGTGAAGCGTTTCCAAATGCCGTTTTAATTTCTTATTTTTCATGCTGTCTGCTAACAATATTTTTGAAAAAATAGTACAGAGGGGACTTTAGTCTTCATTTTTTGTACTAGTAAGTTCAAAATGCAAGTATTCTTGAGAGTATTTTTTTGATTTTTATCTTCAGAATCACGATCGCTTATCAAATCGTCAAGTCGTTTGATTATCATCTAAAGTTCACTTACGACCGTTAAAAAATTGTCCATGATTCTACATAAATTCGCTGTTGTTCACATTTAATACTTGAACAGCAATCAACACACGACAACATGTATAACGCATGCAAAATCAAGATAGATTTGAAAAATGGTAAAAGGATCAATTTGAATGACAAAGGCGAGTCCAGAGTCAGAAACTGGCGTTAATAAAATCTCTTCTCCTTATGACAAAACATTTGCTTACACTTGCGAATTTTGATGAGGGCATCTTGTTAAAATCAAAACTTCTCTCGAAACCACTATAATATGTGAGTTGGGGAAGAATAAAAGAAGGATCGAATTCTTGTATTATTATTAATGAAGATGGCTGTTGTCAAATATCATCAAATTTCTATATTATAATTTATTTATAAAGTTTATAATTAGAGTCATTGTGTAGGTTTAGAGCCAAAATATTCAAAATATATTATAATTGATAGAATTTAATTTATGCGGAGGGAAGCGATGAAAATTATGCTTAAAAATTGGATGGTGAATACTGAAGGTTGTGAAACGCTGGCCTAATACATTAAATTTAAATTAATGAAATTAATAAATTAAATAAAACAATTTTCTTTTTCCTAACAATTAGAAATTTAAAATTTTGTTTCAGTATTGTTTCTCTTAAGTACAAATTACAAAAACAAGAAATACGGGCTGCTAAAAATTTATCCTTGTATGAGACAGATACACATGAAAATATTTACTTGATATTTTTTTGAAAAGCATATGAGCTCCTACTCTATTGTAGTATAGGATGATCATGTTCTACTTGTATTCAGTGAAGTAATTGTATAGTCAAAGTACCTTTCCAGTTTTCTTTGAATAATATTTAGTGTAAAAGGAAAAAAAAATTCAAAACTAAATTAAAAACTAACTGAAAAAATAAATTTTTTCAATTGAATATTTTTATATTTTTAATATATATTGTTAATGAGGAAGTTTACGTCAGTTATATATACTCTTTAACATTCTTACCTATATTACTTGAAAAGAATAAATAATTCCAAAATTCATATATTTCATTGGAAGAGGAACCGTTCATATTTCTTCTTAGGGTAATCTTCAATGGTTTATCTATTGTTATAATATACACCATATACATGTCACTAAAATGCTTTGGTTGTTATCGTTGGAGACCCTCTATGCTTTGAATAAAAATGAATTAAATTCACGTTTAATAAATTCATATTTACTACTATGAAAATTGAATTTTTATTAAATAAATAATTCAAATTAGGTAGTCAATTAATATTTTTAAAATATTTAACAAAATGAGAAATGATTTGTAGTTATATATATTAATATAGATATTTTCTATACATAATATTATTATAGAGACTTTTGGAAAAACTTTGCCACAGCAAAAAACTATCAAAATATAATAATGTTAAAATTTTGAAGCTAATCAAAATTATAGACATCAATTATTAGTGTTAATTTAATTTAACAAAAATTATAAAATCTCAGGGATACTTTGAAATGTTTGACTTTATATGTTCTCTCATTACATCAAATTGATTATTTGTTGTAAAATGCTGAAATATATTTTTATTCTGTAAATATACTAACTATTTTATAATAAATTCTTTAACAAAATTTAAAATAAAGAATCATATATTTGTTTACATGTTTAAAATATCCCAAAGTCCTATATCATTACTTTAATGTAGAGACTCTCAGATTTTATTCTAATCACTATTGAACTACATTATGCTTCATGTTACTTACAGTTTTCTTTAAACATATCTGTAGGAGTGAGAGTTTGGAATTATCAAAAGGTAGATATACTAGAACTCTTTTTGATAAAATCTATACCGGAATGAAAAACTATGTAGTAGTTATTAAAAAACGTCATTTAATAGTTTCCCTCTTTTAGTAATTATTTTGAGATATCATACAATTGATTATTATTCAGTATCCTCCAAGTTTAAGAATGTGAAATATGAATAACTAGGTATTATCGTATCACTTAGGTATTATCATAAAAAACTGTGATAATACTTTAATTAGTACGAATTGTGACAGTTGTTAAAATATTAATTGAAAATGTAATATTTTTACCAAGCATCATAGTTATTTTCTTAGAAAATATATATGTCGCCATTATTTTCTGTTGTTGCACTTGGATTAGACTGTTTTCATCCGATCATAAATTTCATGGAAAGAGAGTATATTCACCGTATGATGTTGAACTTTATAAAAATGTTTGTTTTCTTTGGTAGAGTTTATTTTCATAATATAGAAGCTGAGACCAAGTTAAAAACTTCTTGACTCAGCTTCTCAACTATAATTTTATTATTTAGCCAGGAGAAACGACTTATATTCTACTTGTTCTAGCCACCGTTAGTCAATACGATTTAATTTTGATTGGGCCAGATATAGAAGCAGAAGTCTCCCATAACAAAAACAATGTCTTCCCTAATATTCCCCCCCCCTGACCACCAAGATCGTCATTTCGTATCGGATAACTATTAGAGCCTAATAATCGGTTTTGTTAACAAATGAAGCATCACAAAATATGTAAAACTTTTTGTCATTTATTTAATTTATATTTTTTATGTATAAAATTATTTTCAATAATATACTATAGATAATAATAAACTGTATTTCAAAATGAAGAAATTTCTATATAAGTTTAGAATATTCAAAAGAAAGTTAAATTTTAATACTTCAGCAAGTAACTAAAAGATTTAAAAATAAAAATAAAATGCATAAGATATATTTTCTCACGGAAATTTCTTTTAGTATTATATTTTGAATACCTTAATCCATTTATATTCTTAAATACAAACACAAATAATTCAACTTTAGTCGTCAAAATTAAACAAGTTGAATAAAGGTACTAAAATTTTTATGTTTATCAAAACTAAAATCTGAAACTTTCATCTTCATGAATACAATTAATAAATTTCTGATCTCATTTAGTACATTGAAGAGGAAACAATGTACATGAAATATTTTGCTAGCAATGGACATTACATTTCAATGAAGTGAAGTACACAAAAAATTTATCAATCATACATAAGCTTTATAGTATGAACACAGAGTAACTAAATTTGAACAGTTAACAGGATTTACAAGGGGTGTAATTAGCAGAAATGTTGGATCTTTTGGGATTTAAATAGTTCTAAGCTGGGCATGCATGGAATAGAAGTGGGCTTGAATGATAGAAATAGATATCATATCCGTGTGGTTTTAAGTTTATGCCATATTTCATCAATCATTACAGTTGGAGAAGTATAATGGGCTAAGTCACCAAATAACACACGGTCATATATTTTTAATTAGTAAGAACTCTAAAGTCAGTGCAGGTGGATAGGAAAATTTCAGATTTCATACGTAACTAGACGTGATTCAGAACATGACGTGAAATATAGGTGATTCTGTATTATTTCGTTGAAAGAGGGAATTTCCTAGACCTAAAAGTTAAGGCGCATTAAGATATTTGAAATACATTGATTGTCTTTCAAGTTAACGTTAATCTGAACTGAAGATATGAATGTTGTGTACCTAATAATTGTGTTTATATAATTACAACAGGTGCAGGGCTCTGTGTCGATATTAAGTGTTACCAAGAAACATATGTTCTTCTCTCACCCATCAGACATATATGGCCATTGGAAATCTGCATAATGGGCTGAAAATTGTCTAAAAGGACAACATTGAGTCTGTATTGATCAAGTTTTGTTGTTAGTGCACCATAATCACAGTATGTTTTTGTATTATTCTGTTCCAATGCTGAAAGTCTAGGAAGCTCTGTATCTTATCACATACGTTAGTCTGGCACTGGAAGTACTACAAACAAGCCGATTTCTTGGAAAATGGTCCATGACATGGGTGTAATATTTCAATAACTAACATCACAATATGTCCGTAATCTTTAGAGTTTGACATGGGAGAGTGTTAAGATTCGGCTCAAGAAAATATTATCCAGGATAACAAAGCACAATAGGAAATATTCTACTCGATACATTTCTGAAACCTTCAAGTAAAAATTCCTTTTTCGCTTTCGAGGCATTAAACAATATTGTGAAAAACTCCCGTAATACCAACGGAATGACCCTAAAACGAGTGAGCAATCTTTTAAGCAAGTTTTCTTATATGTAGTTCTTTAAATGTTATTCAGCATTAAAAATAATTATTTTTGTTATTAATTTTATTCTAGTTATTACTCCTAATGAGGCATATGGTAAGAAAATAAATATAAAATTCGTAAGTGGAATACAGAAATTAATTTTTTTATTGAAATTTCTTATCATGGCAGAAACATCCAAAATAATAAAATGTTATATTTAATTATATACATCCAAACAAAGATTTTAATTAAGTAATAATAAGTTCATCCTATCGAATTATAAAACAAATAAAGATATAAAAGTTTAATCCAATGTGGAACAAATAGTCTTAAGCAATCCGAGATAAATTAATCTAAAGGAAATTTACAGAAAATGTATAGTTAAGAAAAAACAGACACTGGTTTATAAATGATACAATTGAAGCGAATATGAGAAGTAATTAGGAAAATAAGGAGAAATAAAAAGTTAAAGTATGCGCATTGCTGAAGCACGACAATAAATATTCCATAATAAAATTTTGTTTTTATTAAACAACTAACTAGTTCTTTAAAGAATTGATACTTAAAGTACTCATTTTAATACTACTAATTTAAATAAAAATTTAAAGAGAACGAAACAAAAAGCATTTTTATTAGAAATTAATATAAGTGAAATAAAATATTTATTTACTCTTTTTAGGAGATCACATTTAGTGTGAATTTAATTAAATGTTGATACAATTTCAAACAGTAATTAAATATAGTGATTGTAAACTGTCCTTTGAAATATTAAACAAGAGGAAACTACGTAAAAAATTTCATTCGTTTCCTAATCGATAATACAGCATAAAAAGTGCAATTAAGATGTTTGACACCATAATTTATAATTATTGAGTTCAATACATGACAATGCTTTAAAAATTCATTCATTAAGTAAAAAAATAACTGAAATAAAATTCTGTGTTCAATATTCTATTAAATATATAGAAACAACTTATTAAAAAATTAGCATGCAAGCATTTGTAAATATTTGTATACATGCATCCCACTCACAGATCTTAAAATTTATGCAATAAATTTACGAGAAACATAAAATTTCATTAAACAAATATGAATTTTATAACCTTATTTTGCAAAATTTATAAGATATTTCAAAAGATAGTTATAATTTAGACAATATTTAATAGAAGAAGGAAAATGTTTGTTTTCCTAAAAGAAACTTTCACATAAAATCTTAAAAAAATATTACCTTTCATTTCAAAAATTGAATGTTAAGTATAAATTGTTCACATTTGATATTTGTAAAATATACTTGAAATTGAAAAATATATATGCATATTAAAAAAAGGCTTAGGAAAATTTTGAATTGGATTGCAAGCATAAATTTTAAAAACGGACAGAATCATTAATATACAACGTTTCATATTTCAAGTTTATATCTAAATTTGTTCTACAATTTTTGATAAATTGAATTTTAGTTCTTTTGATGAATTAATCAGTCTTTACAAGCACATTGTAAAGTGAAAAGCAATTTTTTATAATATGTGTTTGTTCAAATGTAAGAAAATATTTTATTCTTTTTTTCAAATGCTATATAATTGCTCGATAATGATTTAACTAAATGATGTTATATATCTGGATTGTAGAGAAACAACTCTTCCTGAAATTTCGTTTTAAGGTCAAACATCTTTTACCTCCTTTAACAATTTATTTGTTTTAATGAAGCATTAATAAAGTATCATTTATGGTTTTTAAAGAACAACAAAAGGATAAAATGAACGAAATTATTTATCCATTCATGAAATCCTCAGTTATCTTATTTTTCATTAATTATTCGATTTTAGAAGACACAAAATGGAGTAAATTGGTCAAAATAATGAATGCATTTCTTCTAAAGAGTTTAACTATGTCAAGAGATTATAATTATTAATTCATTGCTATGTTTGGTATTATGATATTTTGAAAAAGATTCTTTTTTGGAAAATTGTGTTTTCAAATAAAAATTATTTTATTTCTTAATGGAAGATTCAGGTGAATTAATTTTCTTTAAAAATTTAAAATATTATTATCAGCACAAACATAACATTAAAAATAAAGATCTCTATTATGTTGAACAAATAGTGACAACTTAAGATCAATGATCAAAAATACTCATGCATTGGTGGGGAAATTTTATGAGTAGTTCACATATTTTGTAAAAGTACATTAAAATTAAAAATTGTGCAGTTTTTAAAAAATAACTCATATTATTGTGCTCAATTACGCATACATTTATGACAATGAACTTTTTATTTTGCATATTATAGATGATATAGTTTGATCATTATGAAACAAACTGAAACAAATATTTAGCATACCATGTCAAAAAAAGAAGATTAAATAAAGGGTTAATAACTGTGATCATAATAGAAACATAAATTTCATATTTCATTATTTTAAAAATGTCTCGTATTTACCAATCAAAAACTTTTTACTTGGGCTGCAAAAAAATTTAATTTTGTGTTTTGATTAAATACTTCTGGTTTTTTTATAGCTTTTACATTTTCCTTTTTTTTCACTGGTTACTTAATAACACATTATTTCATTCAATTCATTTTTTATTCTTAATAATTCCCCAAAATTATTTAAAGAAAAGATATATGGAATTTTTTTAATATATTAGCAATCTAATGTTGCAATCGATATTAAAAGAGTAATACTTAAAATGACATTTGATTTTAAGTGGTTTTATAAATTAGTAATAACTTATCAGAATAATGATTATTTTTATTACATTTATTTACAGTTATTTTGAGAAGTCTACAGAATGTTATTTTACCTAATTTGTTTGCTGAATTTTTCTGTTCTGTATATTAATGTATTCAATTAGTTTACAATCAATCTGAAAATTGCTTAGATTATTGAATGCATAATGAAATCGCATAAAATATGAAAACCATTTGTAGCACGTAAACGAAGTACTTTTTATTTTAGAAACTTTGATATAAAAACTCAAAGATATATTTTCTAATTGATTAATGAAAAAACTTATTTAAGAAATTCTAAAATTATTCATATTTTATTTTTTGAATATATGAACTAAGAACATTTTGAATTAAAAAAAAGTTTGTAGAAAAGCATTTTTAAGAAGGCGATCAGGAATTTCTCGAAATTTAATTTTATACAGGAGAGTAAAAATTAATTTTGTAGAGATTGAAAAGAAAAAAATTGAATATTGAACAAAAAATATTTTTCGCATAGTAAGTATTTATAATTTATTCATGAAATAATGTAATATTTGCTACATACGGGGAATTTCTTTTATGTTTTAACCTTTTGCTAAAGTGTTAAACTTGATAAATTCTATAAAAGAATGTAGTTACACTAGAATAAATAAGGTGAATTCTACATAAATAAATCACTGGAGAACTTTTATATAAATCTTCCAATGTCTGTGCCTTTGAGTTTTCACAATATATTTTCGAAAGTAATTTATCTATAGCAGTTTCTTAAATTGTTCCAATACCCAACGGTGAAGATAATGCTATTGTTTTTCAAAGACATCTTTGTGAAAAGAACCGTAAAATAACGATGCGTTATATTTGAAGTAGACATTGATAAAAGGTTAGTAAAAACAGAATGCTTTGATAAAAAAGCCAGTACTACTAGGTAGTTCAAATTTAAAATTTGGGTGGAAAAAAACTTTCTGTCTTCTAGTAATTAACAGGAAGGAATTGAAATGCATAATATAGTTTACAGTGTCTTTTAAATATATTTCTAAAATTACATTTTATACGATATCATGAATAATATTCATCACTCAAAAACAGATATTTGATATTTTATTTTGAAAATTTTATTAAAATAATTAGTTTATTGTTTTAATAAAATTTGCAAAATAAAATATTAAATATCAGTTTTTGAGTGAATTGACAAGTATCTGTTTTAGAAGAATTTAGATGTAATTAATGTTTATATTTATGTAATTAGATTAGTATATATAAAAAATTAGATTATTTACTTATACCTTACCTCAATTGTTTTAAATTAAAAATCATTGACAAACTTATAAATTTACCCTTATTATTATATATGTTATATATTTTAATGTATAATGCGTCTATAATGTGAAAGTTCTTAGCTAATATTTTAAATAATATGCATTTTTATGACAAATGCAGAATACAAATTCTTGATATATAAATGAAATTTAAATTAAGAAATGTGAAGGTATGAAAAATAAATAATGCAATGTACACACTAAGGATAAACATATACTATGAAAATTATCATGCATACATATAAAAATATTACTCAATTTTAAGGACTTCTATATACGAAAATAATAGAATATTATAAAGTTATATATCTCTATATTATATTTCTTAAACATATTTTATGTTTTAAATATTAGATGTTCTCAGTATTTCAAATAATATTTAGTATAATGATAACTATATACATTTTATAAATATTTTCTAAAAATAAAATATTTTAATATTTAAAAAATATATTTGTAATTAATTATTTACTAGTAATTTTCTTAATGCTTTAAATCATATTTAAAATATAGAATGGATAGTTAATTTTGAAAGCTAATTTCTTTATTTTTTCGATATCTTTACTAGTAAATGATTAATTAGAAGCAAAATTTTTTAATATGTGTTTCCTTTTAATATTTCATTTTTAGAAAGCATTTTTAAAATGTTTAAGTATATGACTATTGCTTGTACAACAAATTAAGTTCATCTGAATTATTTGTTAACTAATTTATTTATATAACTTGGCAATTTATTAATAATACATCTTAAGCAATTAAAATGCACCTCTTAGAACACCCTATATATTGTTTGAAATTGTATTTTGAATTATCTAATGTTTATCAATGTAGTAGAATTATTTATCATATAAATCTTTAATCTTTTTACATTTAAAATAATGCCCAATTTTCTCACAGGTTACGATGAAATTAGAACTTTTATTAATAAATTACAATTATTATTACAATATCTATTCATGAATGGTGAGAATTTAATATTCAGTTAATTGACAATAACAGGAATTTTAATTAATAGTCCATGTGCTAATGAAACAGATTTTTATAATTTTAATGATACATTAATTTAATAATACTCAAGAACCTTCTCCAACAATAGAAGAAGGATGCAGTGATTTGGTTTTCTTAACGTGAGTTTTTCAGATTATTGCTTTAAACTCGTGTTAAAATTTCATTTTAAATTTTTCATCTTAAAATTTCATTTTGTGAATAGTAAAATTACATTACTTTAATATATATATATATATATATATATATATATATATATATATATATATATATATATATATATATATATATATATATATATATATATATATATATATATATATATATATATATATATATATATATATATGTATGTATATGTTTCTAAGATTTTGATTCATAAATGTTTCTTAGAAGCAAATATATTGTGTTAACAAATTTATATCAAGTATAAATTGTTAATCTCGGATGTTCCCTTATACTGTGTCAATAATGGTGTATGTTGAGATATCTAATTAGTTATGAATTGCTTTCATGAATAGATTAAACGTTATTTTATTTCTACACTGCAATTACTGTCTTCCGATTGGTAGATACTTAAGCATAATTATTAGTAAAGAAAATGGTTGAGAAAATAAATTTTTTTTATTTCAGATTTGTTTATTTATATTCATTGAAAAATATTTTCCTGGACCATTAAAATTGTAACTGGTGATTACCAGTAATTCAGTAAATTTAATATTAACTGCATTACAGAGCATTATGCATAAGAAATAAAATGTGTGGACTTGTTTGTTTACACGCTTAACTTTTGAAAGTCATCTGATTGTATTTATAACTCTAAACTTAAGAGGAAATGCAAATATTGAATTATTTCTACAGAATATTATACTGATTTGATTACTTTGACGGAAATCTTATTAGAAATACTTATACTTCGTAAAGAATTTTAATGTTGGCTTTCAACATACTAGTTTAAATCGCGTTGTATTTCATTAAATTTCCTTTCAAGGAAGGAGAAAATGTCCTTCGTAAGACTTATATCTTATAAATACGTATGTATCTTATAATTACGTTGTGAGAACAATTATTTGCAATTAAATATGTCAGTAAAGTATCCCTTTAACATCAAAATCCTGTAATTATTTATACTTATCATCTGAGATTACCAGCTAAAATGACGTGCAACCAGAGACGTTACAAATTCAGAACTAACATCACAACTACTGACTCAAACAGTTCTAGAAAAATAAAAAACCTGAAAAAAATTAATGAAAAGTAATAGTTTATTCATTTAGTAAAGTAATGTAGTTGTTTAATCTATCATTTATTGAGAAATAAGGATTGAGTTTTTTTAAATATATTTAATTATACCAACAAATCTTACATACATTGCTGTAATTATTAGAGACATTACAAATTCAGAGCTAACATCACAACTACTAACTCAAACAGTTCTAGAAAAATAAAAAATCTGAAAAAATTAATGAAAAGTAATAGTGTATTCATTTATTAAAGTAATGTAGTTGTTTAATCTATTATTTATTGAGAAATAAGGATTGAGTTTTTTAAATATCTTTAATTGTACCAATAAATCTTATATACATTGCTGTAATTATTTATTTTTTTATGAGAAACGGATACTTATTTGTTCGATATAGCCATAAACAACTAATTTGAGAGGTAGCATTTAACTGTAAAATATAATTCATTTTATTTATTGCTGGATAAGGTTATTTAACTTGTAATATATAAATATCATAGAAAAATTTCAATTTATGGATTTATAGTTAACTTTACTCTAAAGAAGGAAATATCTGTTAATAAATTGACAAATTTGTTATTAATGCATAGGTTGATAGGTTGTCATGCTTTAAGAAAAAGAAATAAAGAAATTATAATATATATATATATATATATATATATATATATATATATATATATATATATATATATATATATATATATATATAAATATATGCATATTGAGCTGGTAAAATAAAACAATCCTAATTCTTGTGATTAAAATTTTGGTAATCATCATTGACTTTAATTTTCTTAATTTAAATTCAACTGCATTGAATAAAATGTATTTTAGCTGTGCTTTGTAGTATTCCTCTATTTATATAAAATCTGCACTTCTACAAATGAAAAGCAAAAATAAATTTCACGAATTTAACTTGATAGTAATATAAATGAAAATGAAAAAGTGTACTTTTGATGTTAATAATTTATTCAAAAAACAAGAACTTATTTCTATCATTTGCTTCAATAATTATCACATCATTTTTTGTTAAAAGTATAATTCTAATATTAAGAGTTTTTCTTTTAATTGGTGAAGAACATTTTATAATTTAAGTGAATTATGATTAAAATAAGTACTTCCTCTATTGTAATGTTTATTTTTAAATTATAAGTAATTTTAAATCAATTTCCCATTATATAACAAACACTGATTCAAATGCATATTACTCGTAATGAATTATATATTATAATTTGAATACAGAAATTCTTCTTTTGATTTACTTTTGTATTCTTTTTCTCTTTTCTTTCTAATGTCCTGATGTGATATTTTTACAATTATTGTACTGTATTAGTTATAGTATATTATTTGTTTAAAAATATTGTTAAATTACAAAATATGATAGATTTTATCATTTAATAATTCGATGTTTTCATTTGCATTTAATTTAGTTGTAATGATTTATGTTAAATAAAGGAAACAGAGTTAATGTTTTTTTTCTTAACGTATGGTATCTTTAAATATTTATGTATTATCAAGAAATTATTTTTATAACAACTTAATTGTTCAAATTTCAGAGAATTAAAATTTATTCTTCATTATGCAGTAATATATTAAAGTATTTCGAAATCATTTCTTTTGTTTTTTAATGAAAGTCATTATAAAATTTAAAATTTAAATAATGAAATGTAAAAATTCTAAAAGGAATATATAATCAAAGCTACTAAATTTAATATTGTATAATAATTGCATTGTGAAAATTAAATAAAAAGTAAAATTTTATAAGTGAAATTTAAATTAATAATAAATTTTAAGAAACTACTGCAATAGGTATAGGCAATTATTTTGTTAAACATATTAGTAAAAACAAGTAAATTGTAGAGATATTTTATTGTTTATTCTCTTCCAATGTTTAGGAATCTAATTAAATTAATTGATGTCGCATTAAGTATTTCGGTAAATTTAAATTGAATACATGCATTAAATAATTAAATTTTAAGCTTTCATATGTGTTAATTAATAAATTAATATAATAATTTTTGAACAGTACTTTAATTTTCTAATCAATAAAGAGTATAGGAAGATTTAACTAAAAATTATATAAAACAAAAAGAGTTGACTTAATTGAAAATTTTACGTAATTAAATTTATTCCTTTAATACCTTATTTTAATTAAAAATACATATTTATTAAAGTTTATCTGGAATCAGAAACTACATTGTTTATTTCAATGTGAAAAATATTTTTAAACAAATTAAAATGTTTTAACAAAATGATTTACTGAACATAATAATTTTCTTATTAGTAATTAAAATGGAATAATTCGATATTTTCCAAATAAAGCAACGACATTTTAAGCTATAACTTCTAAAACTTTTACATAAATTGTATACAATGGGTTTTATGTATTATTGTTTACTGTACTTAATCTTTTATAAGCAATGGAAAGAAAGGGTATTAATTATTAATAGAATATATTTATAAAGATTGAAATTTTCTTATGCTTTAAGACATTTAATGTCAGTTTCTAGTTTAAATATCTTTAACATTAGACCCATTAAACTCTAATAATAATTTCTGCTTGTGTAATTATTCACGTAGTAATATATTCATGCAAATTTATTATCATTACCTTAATTAATTGTTTTTTATATTGAAATGATTATATTTCTATACTTATGGATTACTTACTCCTTATTTTATAATTAAAAAAGGATATTTAAAATGTCATATAATAATAAATTCTCGAATTTCAATAAAATATCATTGTTACTTCAAAACCAATGTAAAATGTATCACTGCTACATATAATGATATATAATGTGCATGCTACATTGAGTTTAAAATATCTATATTTTTGAAATATTGACTAGATAGTTTATAAAGCTCAGAAACTTAAATATAATACTTTTATATTCATTAAATCAATTCATTTATAGTTTCTGTAGTATTTCAGGGTAGTATTATCTGTAAATACATCTGTGTGGATAAATTTTAAATCACTTGACACACGTATAACTTTAAATCAGGAAATATATTTGACAGTGTATTTTATAATAATTTTAATTTCTTATTTTACATATTTTAATATGAAATAAAATTACAAAACAGTACATTCATAATAAATGATACTAGCGTATTGTGTTCACAGCAGTTGAATGCATTTTTTCCTGAGATTAATAAGAAAATGTTTTCAAACTAAATTACTAAATCAGAGTATCAAAATACCCAAATAATAATAATAACAACAAGATAAATGAAACTTACTTCTAATATCAGTTTGAGGCAAATGACTTGTTCTTTTATTTCATGCTCAAATTTCTTTTTCTGGAAACAATTTCTAAATTATAACCTTAGAATTAATTACTGAGGGAATAAATATCATCTCATTTCATGTATCATTATTAATTAAAGACGTAAATCATGTTGAGCTTATAAGATCTTTAACAAACCAAAAAAATAATTTATAATACAAATACTGATTGGATGACAAATGAAAAACTATTGAAAAGATGATTATTTTTATTTAGTATATGATTATTTTGACGTTGCCATTAAATATTTTTCCAGAGACAAAATTTTGAAAAGAAAAGATGTATTTTTTTATGTTTGATAAAAAATATTCATTAGTTAAGAGATATTTTTATATTACTTAAAAGGTAATTTGCAAATAAATATAATGACATTCTTAATGACACTTATTAAGTAAAAAAACCAGTATGTGTCATGGAATATAAGTTAAATTAAGTGAAAAAATGTTTCTTGGATATCGAATATAATATTGTTTTTTTGTAAACCATATTAGACTGGTGGTATGCCAATCTATAAGGAGAATAAGAATTCGTAAGTTTGAGTCCTATGTTAAAAATTAATAAGTTAATAAACATAGCAATATTATTTTTTTCTGATTCATGGATGTCAAATAAATATTTCAATCATTTAAAATAATAAAGATAATAATAGAATGAAATAACTAGGGAAATATTCATAGGAAACAAACGTTTTTTTAGGAAATATTGGTGCATAATTTTAAATATGAAAATATTCTCAAGTAGAAATGTTAATAGTATTAGACCTGATGGAAATGGTCCGTTGACATGCGTATAAAATTTGCGAATTAATTTTTAATGAAAAATATAATGTTCATGAAAATAACTATATATAAGTCTAAATTTTAAATCTATGATTTTTCAAACAGTTTTTGCGTAATTTTATTAATAAAGCAAATTTTGCGTAAAGTGCAAGTAATAAATTTTAAAAATTTCAGAATCAACATTTACTGTTAAAGTCTTACAAATTATGTAATTCTTCAAAAAATACGTATAAATAAAAAATAACTTTGTTTAATATTTCTATATCCAGAAAGATATTATGATATAAAAAATAAATTTCAATGTTTAAATTGTATTTAAAGATGTTTTATTTGAATGTGTTATTATCAATATCAATTTATATTTTTTCAATGTTTAGTGATTTTTGAATTAGACTCTCTCTTGAAATTATATTCGTACGAAAAATAAAAAGCGCAATTATTTTCTTGCACTTACAGACCTTCCACATGACTTCAAAAATTTGATATAAATCATGCTATGTTTTGAGATAAAAATAGAAGTTGAATATTCCATGAAAAGTTTTAAAATCAAAAGTACTATTTATTGAAGGTATACATTACAAAATTTCTTTTCAATAATAATTTTAATCAATTTATGAATTCTAGTTAAAATTTCTTTTTATGGCTAATCAATGTTATTTTTTTGTGAAAAAATATATTAAAAAGAAATTCAGAATATCAACGAAAATAAATGTGTATTGTCCATATTTGTTTTTATTTAATAGATCTGTAAAGGTAGATTAAGCATTACACAACGAACCAGATTTCTCCCAAAAGATTAAACACTTCTATTGTCATAATTAATTCAGCAGAATCAAAGGTATTCCTGAATACCACTGAGGGATTTCAGGAGCAAAATAAGACCGGAATAATGAGAATTTCTTCTATGGCAAAGGAAATTAATATGACCTAAGCGGCTCTTCCTAATTTCCCAATCGTAATGTTAATTAAGAAATCACAGTTAAATATTGTTAATATAAAGTGAATATAAATTTAATATCTATTTGCAATTTTGTCATAATTTATTGCAAGTGCTTTAAACTTTATGATACGTATCGATCAAATTTATTATTATACTACAACAACAAGATATTTTAACTTTAAATTCTCATATTTAATTTTAAAATTTTAATAAGCGTGAATTTAATTGAGTTCATCAAACAAGAAAATATATATGAATTTCCTATTTTATAGACTTTACTGTAATTTTAGCAAAAATTAGAGTTATATAATATAAAATTAATTGCTAATTAATAAACAATTGCTTATAAAATTAAATGTTTTACAAATGTTAGTCAAATAGTCTGACAGTTTAAAAAGACATTTTAATATCGACCCCATATAAATTGCCTTGTAATAAGGAATTAAATGAATAGTGTGTCATATTCTCTTATAGCAAGAGAGTACACCTCGAAAACTCTCACTCACTGACCTGGAAACTCACCATTTTATATGCATAAGAAATACACTATAGATTTTGCATTCTTCAATAGTATACGAATTCAAAACCAGGATACTTGTTGAAAATAGTGATGTTATGGCAATAAGTAATGACAATGTAAGTGTGAAATTTTAAGAAATATTTGAATTAATGGAAATCGTAAAAAATTAGCAAAATTTTTACAATATTTAAGAATTGTTTAAAAACGTTAAGATCTATTCGAACAATATATAATAATAAAGGTGTATTGAAAAATATGACTTGACTTGAAGTTCATTTAAATTCATTTTTTGCTATATAATAAATTAGTATTCAATATTCCATCTACTATGAAAGCGAGTAGACATTTTTTTAAAAACTCAAATTTCCTGTTTAACAAAAAGTTTTATTCTAAAAATTATGTCCTATTAAATATTTTTCCTTAACCTAGATCAATCATACATAAAAATCATTATGCTCATGAAAAAAACTTTTAGATGCAATTTTATATGTAAATAATTCTTTCTATAAGAAAAAAATAATGGTATGCCATATTGAATTAGGATTTTTAAGTGTATGCTATCCAGATACATTGGGAAGAGGTTATTAAACATTGATTTCGTACTTTCTAAGAGCTGCCAAGATTCAGCATATTTTCTTAAAGCTTAGAGAACGTGTTGTTTTGAAAGTGTGAAATCTGATATAAATCCATAAAATAAAAAAGGAAATTTTACATAAATACCAATATTTTGACTGTTTATAAATATATTTTATTAACTAGAAATCATATGCTGAAATTTAATTGCTTATAATAATTGCTTATAATTTACTTAATCATGAAGAAGACGTAGAAATGATTTAAACAGAAATAGCAATGCTTAAGAAATTAACAGTTATTTAAAATAAATAAATTTAAATTTAGATTCTTATCGTACATTAGAAATGCTTCCACTACTTTAGATGCACGTAAAACTTATATTATTATATAAATAATAATACATTTCGGAATTACGTTTTATTCCTATGTTTAAACTTATGCAAATAAGCTTCAAATTAATAACATGTTGCAAGTATTTTGTGAGTATATTGTAAATGTGATGAAAAGTAAATGTTATATCACCCAATCTCTTTAAATTGTGGTTGTCTCGAATCCTTAAAAAAAACTTTAAATTGTTTCTATGTTTAAATAGCCGTACAAATTGTTTGATGATGACTTCTTTCAGATGCTCATTTAAAATTTAAGAAAGTTAAAAGTTGAAAATGACAAATAGCATCATTGCAAAATTTCCTGAATAAATGATGACAAACAGTAATTTAAATCAATGAAACATTCATCAGAAAATAAGATTTCAAATTAATAATTTTCTGTTAAGAATTGTTTCACTAATTATTCGTACCTAATTTTTTCTAAGTTTATTTTCCTTACATTTGCTTGAATAATAAAGAAATATTTATGTTGATTAAAACTTATTCAGTTATTTTGAAGAAAAGAAAATACTAATATGTATAATAAATATTATTTTTTATTATTATATATGAAGTTTGAACATAACATTTCAAATTAATAATAATATTGTGTCGTATCAATATTTTAAAATTATAAAAATATTTTGGAATGGGAAAAATATTCAAGAAACAAACACTTTTATGAAGAAAATTTTAAAATTCACTATATTTAAATACCCGTAACAAAAATACTTGTGCAAAAAATGTATTGAAATAATCAACATACATACCATCCATATTTAGTACTACCATATTTTTCGCTACAAAATGTATAAAATTTTTTATGTTAATCTATTTTATATTTGTTGACTAAATTAACAAATATATTAACTCAAGTATTAGCGTTGTGTCTAAGAAATGTATATAAATATATATATATATATATATATATATATATATATATATATATATATATATATATATATATATATATATATATATATATATATATATATATATATATATATATATTTTATTGCCAAGATGTTTTATATTGGTCTCAGTACAAGTGCAGAACTCAGTTCTATTATTTTAAATAGTATTTATGCAGTTTCATTTTAACAAATATTCCAAGGTATTTTTTCTTTTAGAATTGTTTCTGTTGTGGCAAATGATTACAATTTAATTTTTCAAGTAAAATATACATAAGATTTCTATTAAATACCTCAACATTTCTGAATACAATACCTTTTTCCAAACAAATTTCTAAATATTTATTTGATTGTGAATTTAGAAAAAAATATTCACTAAAACAAAATTGCTAAATATATGAGAATATGAAAGTAGTTGAGAAAAATAGTAAAGTTTAAAAATTTTTTAACAAGGTCATTCTGTAAGTTTGTATATATACGTATCTTTATCAAGTTCTTAAATTATATTTCGGAAGCGTTCAAAGTAATTTTCCCAATATCAATGCACTTTTGTAGGTTACTTTTTCAAATATTAATTACTTCGTATCAGTTAATATTAATTACCTCAAATGCATTTAAAGCCCCAGCAGTTTCAATTTCTGAAGGAAAATTACTTGCAACTATATTTTAAATTAAGAAAAATTTAAAAGTCATGCACAGTTAGATATAGTGAATGTGGTGATGATCAACCATTTTAATGACCTTCTTTTTTTTAAGACACTCAACAGCCAATCGTGTTGAATGAAAACATGCATTGCCATGATACCTCCAACATTTCAAGAAGAATTTTTAGATGACTCTGAGTGTAACAGTTAACTGTAATTGTCTTCAATTTTTCAAGCTTCATTGATTTGACCAATCTTCCACATCTTAAGAGAAACCAACATATTAATTTTTTTCATGGCACCTTGCCTGTTCCTGCCTTTGTGACTTAAAATGCCCCTGCTTTATTTTCTTGACATGTTGGAAAATCTAATAATTACTTTTTACCAGCTGTCATGAATTCAGAAATAATGAAGTGGCTGTTATCTTAGAATAAACTGCACTTGTTTAGAATAAAACACATATATTAAACAAAACAATACATAGAAAATATTAAGCTATAATCAACAATCTATAGAAAAGTTATTTATTACACAAACTATCTAAAGTTTTCCTAATCTTATCAGGTGTGTTTTTTACCAATACTTTGAGATCAAACCTTAGATGCGGAGTTTCATTACAAATTACTGAATTTTGTTTTATATTTCAATCTTTCAATTAAGACTGATTGGTTAATATTAACAATAATAATTTTCAGAAGAGTAGAATATATTTTCTAGAAAACCCAATACTTTTGATGTGAATAAAATCAATTAATTTACACTGTTTTCTGAGAGATCAATTTTAATTTAACATTTTTATGCATTTTAATATTTTTTAACAATTTAAATAGCTTTGAATAAATTAACTCATAAATATTTTTAAGCTATATGTTCCAATTAATTATTCAAATACCCTCAAAATTGGCCATGGAATTGCATATATTATAAAAATAAAATCAGAAATATTTGCATTTTGTTAATCCACTTATTTCATATTCGTTTGGTAAGCAGAGATGGAAAGAGGGCGAGAGAGTGAATAAAAGTAGCCTTATAAAATCTCACTTTATAAAGGAGCAGTTTGTAGGCTTATTAATATTTTTTCGAGTTCATTAGTTCATTTTTAGCGTGATATTATTATACAAATCACTGTTAGTTAAGGTTATTATTATATTTAAATAAAAATGCTTAGTTTGTAAATATTCTTTTTAACGTAAATGGTCTCTTGCTCACTACTTTGTAATTGCCCTATAGTGCTTAAACCACTCAAGCTTGCTTAACCACCCTTGTTTAAATCACTCTAGCTATTGATTAATTTAAAATTTTTATAAGAGTTTAGTTTATTCGTAAAATGTGCTTTATAATATAAATTATCGTTTGTATTGTCAATTTTAAAGGTATAAATAATTCTAATATCATAGTTAACAGATTGAAAGTAAGAATCTGATACGTTTTCAATTTTAAGAAATCAAACAATTTGTTTTAGATTTAAAAAAATTAAAGTTTAAGTGTAATAAAAAAATTAAAGTTTGAAAAATGCAATTGTCTATGATTCTCAAATGCTTCACTCTAAGGGTGTATGAAAAATATTGTTATTGCTAATAAATTAGTTCAAAAATTTATTAAATTAATTGTTTAATCGATTTTCAAGCTTATGTTTAGTTATTACTTTAAAACATAATTTTCAAATATTACAAACAAGTCGAGCAGAACGAAAGTCTATTTTCAATATATATATATATTTATAAGAATTCATATTTTGAATGATTGTATTTCTTAGAAAAGGTAAAAAAGATAAGTTCTTTTGTTGGAAATGCAAGTTTTGTTACTAACAGGCCTTAACATGCATTTTAACTTCTGCAAAAATACAAAAATGTAAAAAAAGAAAAAAATTACAATGCGCCGTTCAGAGGTCTGTCTAAAGGATCACATTATAGGGTGTAATACAAAGGTTCATTATCGTTAAAGAGATATCCACCATACATAAATGGCATACATAATTTTATATATTGCAGTAATTGTGTTCCTCACGTATTAAATATTTTGAATATATACCTCGACATTTTTTCTTCTGAAATTATTTACTAACATTTTATGTCTTATTTTTGAAAAACATTTTATGATAAATATTTTTCATAATTTTAGTTATTAATTTAAATTATTTTTTTCATCTTTATTATATATCATGAGAATTACAGAAACATAATTTCCGTTCACAAAAGTTTTTTGATATTTTACATTTCCCTTTCTCATATGTCTCTAAAATTAAACATAAATAGATAATGATTATTTTTAAATGAACTTAAAATATTTAAGTTTAGAATTTTTCCTATGAAGTTTAGTTTCTCATATCCCAACATCAGATAGTACCAGTTTTAGCATTAATTATAAACACATTTTTGTAATGCAGTTTTGTAGAGTTCATATAAAAGTATTTAAATAAAAGGGATGTATTTTATAAGATGATTAAATAGCGAAAATATACTTTTAAAGAAAGTTAAATTTATTTGATGTTTATATGGACATGTCTTATAAACAAGAGTTATTTAGATGTTTAGTCTTATAAATGTTACATAAATGAACAATATTTTCAAATTTTAAAGAATTAACTTTTCTATACTCTATTTAAGTTATTTAAACTGAAATATATTTTAAATCAAAGAAGCATGCAAAATAAAGTTATTTCTTTTTAGCAAAGAACAATCAGTTCGCTTAGAACTCGACCGAACATTGATTCTTACATCTATTTATAATTTTTAAATCTCTAAAAGTTAGCTTGAAATAATAAAAATACTGCTTAGAAAAGGAAATAAGTATCAAATATTTACTTATAGTTATAGAATGTTTATTTATAATTATAAGTAAATATTTGATTATTTATAATTATAAGTAAATATTAAGTATTTTTTAATTATTATTTATTTAAAAACTTAAAAATAAATATTAATAATCATTAGTAAATTATAAATTAAAAAGTTAATTTAAATTATAAATAATTAGTTATAATTACAGTTATAATTTTAAGCCAACAGTAAAAAGTGTAACAAAAATAAATTAAGTAAAATTCATGATTCAAAATAACTTATTGGACATCCCAACTGATTAATTTATATTTTATGCACGTATAATTTAAAAGAATATTTATTCCCAAGGTTAGAAGCTTTATATATTCATTTTAGAGTTAATGTTTGAATATGTCCTGAAATATATGCATCGCGTGCCTTGAAATAATTAATTTTGTCAACCATACGAAAATAATCAAAAGTCAAACTTTGAAAATCGTCAGGAAACCTGTTGCTGATAAAGATATTAGATATATTTAAGGTGTGGTTGAGTTACATGACTCAGACTTTAATTAAGATACACAAAACTTGAGATTTTAAACTAAACATTGGAAACTATTTGCATTACACTTAAATTGCTTTACATTTTAAAATTTATTTAGAACATTTATATTTTATTAATATATTATTTACATGGAAATTAAAACATTTTTCTCATTAACACTAGCCCTTATATTAAATAAACTATATTATGAATGCATACTTCTCATATAGAAAGAATTGTCCTTTTAAATAGCATACTTGATAACTTGAAAATTATGTATAAAATAAAAATTGTAGAACTCTATACAAATTTCAAAACGGAAAAAGGTCAACAAATACAGTATTGCATTACAAATGGGAACTAACCTCTAAAGATCATGTTAATTTTATAAGCTAAATTCCTTACTTACATTAATTCTTCATAAGCTACAAATACTGATCATACGTTTTATTGCTATATTTCATGCAATTATGAGAATTGATTGATAATAATTTTGACATGAACTTTTTGGAAGCAACCAAATGATACGTCTTATGAAAAACAGGATTTTAATTTTTCTTTATTTCTTTGCTTCTAAATATTTTGAAATGAGAATATATTTAATCTTCAAAAGATAAATAGGCAGACTTCATTGAATAAAAACATTTTAATTCAAAATATTTAAAAGGGAAGAATATTATTTCTGGTATTGTGGAAAACTAAAGAAGACTGCATGGTAACAAAGACGTATATTTTACTGAATTTTAGCACAATAAAAATAATAATCATTTCTATTATTTTTATTACGATTAGCATGTAACTGGTGATAAAATAAATAAAATTAAAATCATTTTTCTTCCAAGCATTCAAAATACATATTAAATTTTATGTTTTCACTTGCGATTACACCAATATAAATCTTTTAATCCAAAAAGCAATTACGCGTTATTCCATTTCAATGTTAAAGAACAAATTTATTTCAAACGGAAAATATTTTCATAACAGTCTTTTGTGAGTGTAAGTAGATTAAGTATATTAATGTTATATCTGAAGCACTTTTTCTAAAGATTAAAAATTTATTTTAGTTGTTTTCTTCATTAAATTATGGAACTTTATACCAAACACTTTTATACTTAAAAATATACCAAACGAATATTTATTGTATGCTTATTTTCAGATGTATGATGCAATAATATTTAAATTATTAACATTTATAAATACAATTAAAAAGTAAATAAATTACCTTTTAGAGAAATGCTTAAATTTTATTGCGTTAGCCAAGCAATTTATTTGTTTGGCAATCTTATTTTGTTAGTCAATTTTACTGTGTTAGTAAACTTTTAATTTCAGGTGTTTAGTACCTCATTTATGTAAAATTTAGCAAATTTTGCCAGTCAATTTTATTGTGTTAGTTAACTTTTAATTTCAGGGGTTTAGTACCTCATTTATGTAAAATTTAGCAAATCAAAATTCTTGCATTATTAAAGTAATATATTATGCATTCTTTTTAAAAGTTGTTTTGTGAACATGCAATGTAATGAACTCTTTAAAAGTTGTTTTGAAGAGTTAATTACATTGCATGTTCACAGAAAATCAAATCAAAATACTTGAATTGATTTTTTGAACATGTAATATAATTAATTCTTCAAAATACCTTTTACATAGAAAACACGTACTTTTTCTTAACATAAATTAATATAAATTTATAAAAACCTCTATGCACGAATTTAAAGTAATACACGCTTTCTAAGTTTAATTTAATGGAATTTAAATTTAGAAATTTTTATTGAAACTGAAAACATAAATTAAAGTAAAATTACATCCTTATCAATATTTGATTAATAATTTTATTAAATAAATTTAAATAACAAATGTATTAAAATTTCAGACATATCTGCACATTATGTAAACTATGTTCTTTCAGGCATTATTTGTATAATATCTTCATTGGTTTTTTCAATTTGTAGTATTTTACTCTCAATATTATATATTTCATATATTTTTAATTTTTCAATTTACATTCAACCTAATCCATTCCATGATTCACTCTCTTAATGAAAAAAATCCTACATATCTACTGTATAACAATACTTGACCCAATTACATGTACATAATTAAAAAATTTGTTGATGAATCTTGGTCTTCTGCAATGTAATACCGTACTCTTTTGGAGATT
The DNA here is from genome assembly GCA_037975125.1 of Latrodectus hesperus. Classification (NCBI taxonomy): domain Eukaryota; kingdom Metazoa; phylum Arthropoda; class Arachnida; order Araneae; family Theridiidae; genus Latrodectus; species Latrodectus hesperus. The sequence continues at coordinate 55,011,860 of CM075850.1, read as the reverse complement.
GGTTGGATTTTCTAGTGCAAAGTTAAAAAAGACAAGCTGCGCCAATCTTTGGTTTACCCTGTTGGATGTTGTAGATGTTACAGCACCGGTCGCCTTTGAATTACAACGCCAAATGAAGACCAGTATTTGGCAATTACTGCCAAATGAAACAGACGGAACACAGCATCAGACTTGTCTAGTCAGTTCTCTTCAGCTACCTTCAGCTACCAGAATGTAACCATGACAGGCCACATCTATCGGCATGGAACAACATGTACGTTTCTTTCTTGGCGCCATGGGTTCTGTTTATGGATGACAACACTCGTACTCACTGTGCAAACATAGTAGATGAATGCCAACAATTGGATTATATCAACTGTATGGACTGGCCAGCATACTCACGAATCCAATAGAACATTTGTGGGATATGCTTGCCCAACGAATTGCAGCTCGTCAACCCCCTCCAACTTGTCTTCCGGAACTTTGGAGAGCATTGCTTAGTGAGCGGTATAATATTCCTCAAGATCAGATCGATATTTTGATAATCAGCATGCCTAGGCGTTGTGCAGCCTGCATTGCATCGTCTGTGGGGCTTACTATGAATTAACCATCACACCAACGATGTTATATTGGTTTTTGTAGATAGGTTCTTTTTTGAAATTTGCTCCAAAGTATAAAAATTGTGATTTTTATTAATGATGTTAAGCCTATAGCTTCTTTTTTTGTTTTTTAACTTTTATTTAAAAATGACTTTACAAATAAGTCACATTTGTTCTGCTTCTGTCTATTTCTTTGCCTGAACTTGCATTGTGCTTAATTTATGGACAAGTGTATATATATATATATATATATATATATATATATATATATATATATATATATATATATATATATATATATATATATATATATATATATATATATATATATATATATATATATATATATATATATATATATATATACATATATATATATATATATATATATATATATATATATATATATATATATATATATATATATATATATATATATATATATATATATATATATATATATATATATATATATATATATATGTTAAAATGGTTGTAATAAAAGAGAAAAATTAAAATTTGAGCTTGTTGTATTTAACTATCTATTTTATTATGTTTAGAATATATTAGAATATGTAATTAAAACTAACATTCTTAATGTTGTTATAAGAATAGATAACATTTATAGAATGATTATTATTCCTACCAATAACAAAATAATATATATTATTAATTTGCCATTTGTAGAATGCAGTAAGTTCTAATTATAAATTCCCTATGTCTTACACCAAATATTAAAATACATTGAAATGAAAAACTGACAAAGAAACAAATGAAACATTTAAAATTTACTTGTATTTTAGGATATTGGAATTGAAGGAAACTTTCGATTATAATTTCTTCATGTGAGAAAAATAAAAATGTCATCTTGACAACAGTTATTTAACACGTTTAGCTTGAGGAATACTAATACTATAAAGAGATTTAAATAATTATGTTTAATCTTTTATCTTCTTTCATAATATTACAATAAGCTAAATTGAAATTTTGTTAGAATATAATCTATAAAGAAAACACTGTATTTTTTAAGCTGGTAAGAATAATTTTATTATATATAAACTAGTTCATTAATTTTCATATTACTTTATTTAACTTTCTTTTTCCACATGCTTCAACTAAAATAGTTTCTATAATTCCTTATTTTAACTTCTAGTTAAAATGAGAAACTAGAAATTTATTCCACGTAGGGAATTTCATAAAGGAAGTAATTTAAACTTACATTTCCTTGAAGTCATATACTTTGATAATAAAATTCATGAAACCAAGTGTTAAGAAACTTAAGTAAATTGCACTTTGGGATGTATTCATTAGTATTTGGATTGTATTTAAGAAAATTTTTGGGTACATATTATTATGATTCAGAAAATTATTTTTACAAAGTCTAGGATAGAGTCATTCAAAAGAAGAATATTTGTACAACATTGTATGATAACTCAAATTGCATATACTATACTTTAAAAACTAAATAATGTATAATATAATTGACATATTTCATTACAAATTTGAAGTGTCACATATAAAAATAAATAAAGCTTTATGTAATATAAAAATAAGCTATAATTTATTATATTTTATTGATTAAAAAGTATAAATAGTTCAATTGTATATAATTGTATAAATTTATTATAAAAAATGATAAGCTATGATTTCATATATTTTAAATAAATAATCATTTAAAAATAATAGAAAAGTAATCGAAAAAAAGTACAAAACTATTATAGAAAAACGACAAAGAATATTATACTGAGGATAGCTATAATGTATATTAGGACAAATTTTGACTAAATCTAACTTATTTTATTGTTTGTAATTTGATTTTTGAAGAGGACGATAGAAACTTATGTCACTTTCTTTATTTGATGATATGATTAAATTTTAATTTTGTCGTAGAGTAAACATATTTTGATGTTTCATTTGATATTACAAAAAATTTTATATTTTGTTGTTTCATTTGGATTATTAATTTACAGTATTTGTCATTTTTGTCAAAAGATATTTTTGATTTTTATAAGCTTTCACATTTTACAATTTAAAATTTAATTTGTTTACAAATTATCATTAAGAGCTTAGCTATTATTTAATTGGACTAGAAATTATTTAGATATATAATTAAGCTTCCAAGTAAATTTAAATATTTTATTTATAATGTTATATATGATTATGTTTTGCATACTTAATGATTTTTTGAAAACATTTTGCTCACGCTTGAACTACATGTTAATGCAAGACATTGGTGCCTTTATTTTTAAGATCATTGAAACTATGCATTTTTTGTTGTTAAAATGAATTCATTCATTCTAAAGATGACTCATCTAGCACATATAAAGCAGAATTTAGCACATTTAACTAGTTAAAAGAGCTATAAACCATGTGATGAATAGATTAAAATATCTAAGCAATATAAATTCATAAGCTCGTTACATAATTTTTATCCGATAAAAATTTTATAATCTTTTTTTCCAATCCAAAGTATTAAATTTCCAATATAATTTTTGTGAATATTTTCTATGTATTCCAATTTTTAATAAATATATCACAATATAAAGTTACAAATGTGCAAAGCTGATGTCTTTCAAGACTCATTTAAGCAAATTAAATAACATTTTATTCATTTTCATCATTAACACTTGCACATACGATATTCTATTAAAATGATTTTCTTTTTAAAATTTATTTCTGTATAGATACATTTGTACAATAATTATTTAAGTTGTAATTAATAAATTTGTTAACTTAGCATTCATTTATAAATTTGTAATTTGTAAGTGAAATTTCAATGTGCCTGCTATGCTAGACTTTACGCAGGCTTGAATTTTTAGTTATTTATGTTGATTCGTATCCAAAGCTACACATGAATATAACATGATAAAATATTAATAAACAATTTGTCAAATATGTAGAATATAATCTTAATGATTCTTTTGTTTTACAAAATTGCACTAATTATTTATTCTATTTTATAGTACTCAAATTTGTAACCTGAATTATTTATTTTAAAGGGTGATGTTTGTTGGAAAAGGTTTTCTTCTGATTTTCATATTACATGTGTAAAACGGTTTTTGAAAGGTAATCTGTAACTGTAAAGATAAACAGAAAAAATATTTAAAATTTTAGGGTAACAGTAAAGTTAATAAACTATTTGCTGATGTAGTTTACTGCGCTTATTAAACATTTTTCTATTATTGTGAAAGCAACGTTAAAGGATGTTTCATTTCAATTTAAGGAAAGTTTTTCTTATTTTTTAATTATTCAAAATGAGGAAATTTTGAAAAAGTACCAAGAAAATATTCAAAGGACAATTCATTATAAATAATACTCATCTATTTAAAAAATCATCAGTTTTTTGAAATAACAATGCAGTATTTCTTGAAAAAAGTTCAAGTAAATGTTGTTTATTTATTCTCTTAAAGAGGTTCTCAGGATTACTTCGAGGAAGCAAATATATTTCTTCAAAGAACTGATTTTTTATATTCAACACATTGCTTAAATTATTTTCTAAGAAACATTTTATCGTATTGATTTTATTTGCTAGCATTTTATACAAACATAATTTTATATTAATAGTCACTTTTCATTTTTAAATTTAACTCTTATTATTCTTCATTCTATGTTAATAGATTTGTACAGAAAAGAGTTTTATATAAAGTTCTTATTTAAAAATACTGATGATACGAAATTCTTACATACTTTAAATTTGGATGCTTAAATACGTTTTTAATTCAGTATTTATTAAATTTTCAGATCTATATTTTCTTAAATATAAGAACAATTACATAAAAATATATGTAATATAAAACCTTTGTATTTGAAAAGAAATTTAGAGTGCTTGCCATCGTAAACTAGTATAATACTTGAAAACTATTTTCTTATTACTGAAAATTTTAATGAGAAATAATAGAAAATTTAAATAAGTAATAATATATTAATAATATTTATGCTTCAAGAAATTTAAGTGGGTATTTTGCGATTCCTAGCTTTCAAATTAGTTTGTTTTCATTTTTATACATTTTGAACCAAGATTACTGCAGAGTAAATATTAATAAATTATTAAAATTTATTAAAAGATTTTACTAATTAAGAACAACACCTGAACTCTTTTAAAAATATTTAAAGATACACTTCTGCCCATTAAAATTGCTACACCAAGAAGGAATGCAAATAACAGAACGATATTAATTGGACACATACATTATAGTGGAAAAAAACAAGTGATTAGATTTACAGGAAATTAGGATGTATAGATCTTGAGAAATCAGTACACAGAGCAGACACCTCTGGCTGCAATAACAGCATCTATCCGCCTAAAATGGAGTCAAACAGAAATTGAATGGCATGTACGGGGATCTCAGTCCATTCAGCTTCAACACTATTCCACAGTTGATGACGTGCCAATCGCTCGGCAACCACTGACCACACGTTCTCAATTGGTGACAGATCAGGAGAACGTGGTGGCCAGGGTAATAGTCGAACCTGTTCTGTATCAAGGAAGTTCAGAACAGTACGAGCAACATGCGGTCGTGCATTATCCTGTTGAAACAAAGCATTAAAGAGGCCTCGAAACTAGGGCAGAGCCACGGGCCTTAACACATCGGAAATGTAACGGTTGCTGTTCAAAGTGCCGGTAATGCGAACAAGAGGTGATCGAGACGTGTATCCAATGGCACCCCATACTATTACTCCAGCAGATGGGCCAGTATGGCGATGTCCAATGCAAGCTGGCAATGCGCGTTCTCCACGATGCCTCTAAACACAGATGCGGCCATCATGGTCCTGTATACAGAACTGAGATTCATCTGTAAAGATGACGTGATGCCATTCCCGCGTCCAGGTTTGTCGCTGATCACATCATTGAAGGCGCTCCTGTCTGTGACGCAGCGTCAATGGTAGCCGAAGCCATGGTCGCCGTGCAGACAATCCATGCTGCTGCAAACGTCGTCGAACTGTTCGAGCAGAAACTTGTTGCCTTGCAAATGACTCCATTTCTCGACTCAGAGTTCGTGACGTGGCAGTACGGTCCCTTGTGACCATGCGGATAAAATGTCTGTCTTCTCTGCTGTTAGTGATGGGGGGTTGCTGAGATCCTGCACGACGTTCCGTATGATTATCCTGAACCCATCGATTCCATATTCTGCTAACAGTCATGGAGTCTCGACCGACGCGAGCAGCATTATTGCGGTAAGATAAACCGCAATCTCGGTAGGCTATAATCCTTCCTCGATCAAAGTCAGGCACGTGCTGATAGGCATTTCTTCTTCTTACACGAGGCATTATAACAAATGTTTTTGCTTGCTTTGTATGAATGCGCTGAACATCTAATCATTTGCATATCACAGCAAGTTCTACCTGTCATGCAAATTTCACGTGTGTGGTGTGCCGTTTTCCTGATGTAGCAATTTTAATGGCCAGTAGTGTATTTTAATCAAAAAGTAATGAAAATGAAGGACATTTGTTGCATCAATATAGTTTTTAAAAGGAGAAAACGATAAAGTTTCTCGGTTATTCATCTTTTATTAAAGATATAAATCAAAATTTCTTGGCAACTGTAATTAAATTAAAATAAAAAAACATTAATTTAGAAAAAAAGTGTCGAAAAATTTTGAATTATTCTGAAATAAGTATGCAAAGAAAAATGATATTTTCCTAATTTAAGTATTTTATATCCATATAAAGAATTCCGTGTAAGTAATAAACAGCTTCATGTGAATAAATATGAGTTTACTGCTTTCAGTTGTATATAAAAAATGTAGTTTTTTTAAAATTACTCCTTTTCTGGTCACACATTTTCAAACCTTGTTAAATAACTGAAAAAATTCAAAAAAATAAAAGAGTATTAATTTCTATATAAATAAAAATGAATGAAGTCAATCAAATAAACAATATATTTATATCAAACATAAAGCGTGATTTCCAGAATAAAAAAGAATGAAGAAAAGCAATGATTTTCATATGGATTCCTCGAGATAGTTCAATATTACTTCAGAAGGATAATTATTTCAAAGCTGTTTATAAATGAATTGTATTACCACCTATTTATTAAAGCTTTCTAAAATGAATAAATGGTCTATACATTATCATGTTTTTATTAATGATTTATTGAATTAATCCAAATGAGAAAATAATCGTAAATAGTTGAAATAATAAATATCAAATAGGATTATACCACAAGAAGAGAATTTAAAGGCAAAATTATTATGAAATTTATCAAAATGAGTATTTTATTATGAAATTATATATATATATATATATATATATATATATATATATATATATATATATATATATATATATATATATATATATATATATATATATATATATATATATATATATATATATATATATATATATATATATATATATATATATATATATATATATATATATAAAGTCTCTTTGAGTTGTAAGCTATATGGAGAGCAGAATTTGGTGGGATACAGCAAATAAAACATCTAATTAATATGGTTTCTAACAGCACATCATAATCTGATATTCTTTTATTGTATCATGAACATGTCAGTTTTGCTCTGGTTGGTTTTACCAAAAGCTTAATAGACGAGAAACTATTTCTATTTCTTTTATTAAAATCATATGATTACATACCAATGGACACACACTTTTCGATACTATAAAACAAATATGTGAAAAAAGTAATGCATATAATCTGGTTGTAATGCGATGGCGTGAACTATTTGCTTATATTATGATGAATAATTCAATCAGTTAGTAACTAAAAGTACTATATTGATGACATTTTTAAATGATATTGAAATTGATGTGAGCAAAAAACTTAAATTTGCCTGAATTTAGGAGTATTTAAAAATCTCACTTTTAAATTTGACTATGGTTGCATAGTCATTTTTTTTAAATATATCATATGATAAGGTATAAGGAATGTTATCAGAATAAATTAGAATGATTTGTTGGTATGAATTCAACAAAGATAATTTCAAAACTATTGTCCCATTGCTGATTAAAAGAGCCTTACACTATATTACAAATATTGTAGTGTTTAAAATTATGAATAATATGTTTAACTATATAAGCAATTCTATGAATATTTTACCTAGAAATAAGAAATTATTAACTTTATTTAAATTTAAATTACAAAATTTTATCAGTGGAATTAATTATTCATAGTATGCTAAGACAATATTTCACCACATTCTACTTAATCATCAGTTACTGGATCAAAGATTAAAATAGTGATATCCTTTAGTTATATTCAAAATACAACCACTTTCTTTTGGGATTAATGATAATTTGTTTAACAAAACTCCTCAACAGGATAAGGAAACCCGACACCAAATTTTGCTAAGTATTTCGTTAGTAAAATTTATATATTGAAGTATAAAACAAAATATCATAAAATACATAAAATCAAAATTTCGTATTTATAAAGCTTTCATTGGAATAATTTTAAAATACATTTTTAAAAAAATTGATTATAAAATGTTATAATAAAAAATTTGTAGCAAATGAATTTACTACAATTTGTGAGCATTTGTAAAAAGAAAAACTAAATGTTTCTTTAACGAAATTTTGATAAAAAATTTAAAGATGTTTGATTGTTGAAAAAATATTACTTTGAATATTCTTTTTATTATGAATTAATCGCATTTGAAAATATAATGTGAAGATAATATATACGTGAATATATCACAATCGATGATCGCAAATTGTGGTGAATATCAAAACTGCGACGGAAATAGTAAATATTTAAGATTGCTTCTGAAAACGGAAAGAAATGGTCTTTTTATATAATAAGTATACTTTCTTTTTAAGGAATGGTAACTTTTTAAAAGGGTTTGTTAAGAACGTCTATTATTGAAACTAAAATCAAATTACAAGTACGTGCTTTTACATTCATTCTGAACTTACACTTATTACCAATTAATTCATATCCTGTTTAAATATATATATAACTTAAGGATGATATATTACTTTGTAGGATTAAGTAAATCTGTTCTATGAAATTTACATAAATGTGTAACTAATTTGATAATCTAATTTATTAATTCTAACATTGTACAAGTTTGACATGCTTTAGTTCAGATATGTTGATAACGGTAGTTCGTTTCTAGTTCACACATCGATTTGACATTTGGGTATCTGTATCGCTTAAGGCTTCGTGGTGGATTTCTGCCACCTGTACCTCCAATTCACAGCCAGAAAGTGATTTCCTTTGAACATAATTGAGAAGCATTGATTGAATGTACATCGCATAAAGGATTGCTTTAACTTTGCATGATTCAGAAACTGCTTCTCTTCCTCTCTCTCTTTCTCTTAGGCATTTAATAAAACGTTCCTGCCAATTGCTAACGCTAAGCCACTTTAAAATGTTTTTATTATTTGCTTACTGATAAAACGCCAGAAGATTTTAACATGCAATGTAAACATTAAATTGCAAAAAAAAAAAAAAATTAATATTATAAATGAATTTTTAAAAATATATTCATAAATTAAACTAGTAGTTTTCATTATACAATCAAATAATCAAGAATGTAATTTTAAGCAAAAAATGAATAAAATACTTTTACTTAATAAAATTTATGATTTTTTAAATTTTATAATAAAATATTTTATCATAAAATGCAATAAATAACAAAATGTTTCTATATTATAAGCAACATGAAACGATATAATGGAATTATTTTCCAAATTTTTAGTGCCAAGAAAATTTAATTGCCTTCTAGTTCAGTATGAACAATGAATTGGGAGTCGGACTCAAGCTGTTAGGAAGAAGAGTACAGTAATATTAACCCCCTAAATCAAATGCTAAATATTATATTCTGTTCTTTTGTAAAATTTTGTAACTCTTATTCTCTGGTGTTCTGTTAATGACATTTTGTTTTTATTCCAAGACCGATTACAATACCACACAACTTATAAACTTATTGTAGCTAATAGTTTGAAATTTATTTGATATTAACTTAAATTTATAATCAAATTTTATTAAATAAGTCCGAGATGTTAAATACTATTCTTCTACACTTTTGTTAATCATCTTCAATTGTACTGCTCAGTATATTTTTCAAAGCTTACTTTTATGAGATACTGATAAATAAATAACACATAAAAATTATCTTACTATGCCCTAGAATTTCTCATTAGACATTTAAGAAATCATAGGAAAATAAAATAATTTCATTTTCAAAATGATCAATATAATGATAATTTTTAAAAGCAGTATGTAAATAAGTTCCAGCTTCTGTAAGCACCTGCCGGCGTCCTGATCTAAGGTCTTTCACTACAGTACAATTTGCTAGCAATGGTCAGCAGTTACTATCAATTGGTTTGTGTTGTGTTGTTACTAGTACAATGCAAATAGGTATGGGGTCTTTTTTATGGTGTATTTTTTCAAAAGTAGTCAAGTTCAAGAAGTCCTGGACTCTTCGTCCAGCTTTATTTGTATCAGAATATCCCCACGCAAGAGAGAGCATTAAAATTTCCTATTAAAATAGTATGTTTTATATAATTAACATAAGAAAAATCAGAGTGATTAAAAGGAGGTTTGTATGTAGCCAGTATTTTAAAATGAGCTCCACATTTCCTGACATACAAAATGCAGGATTTTACTCCTATCACTATCAAACCGCATCACTTTCAGGATGTGTCAGATGTCATCAACTGTTAGACTTCTCTTGACACCAATCAGTATACCACTAGCAAATTGTCTAGATTTTGTAATCACATGAAGAGAATATCCTTTATAAGAGTAATATTGTAGGTTTTTGGTAGTCAGATTAGCCTCTATAGAGTAAAAACCTCAATGTGATTCTCACACAGAATTTGCAAAAGCTCAGTGAATTTGTATTAGAGCAGTCTGCCAGCGTTCCTCTGTAACACACGGAGAGTATCAATTTGAGAAGGAGGAGAAATAAGGGTAGTCGTTGGTCTTTTAGCCACTGTAAAGTGTTTCCAAATGACCGCTAGGAGGTAGATCTACTGTGGACCCAAGTTACTACTGTTAGTAATTGCTCCTTTTTTAAGATTTATATGAATGATTTAATTTTTAAAAGAAGAGAATTTCGGGCATCAAGCACCTCTTATATGCTGATAATTTGGTTTTCAGGACAGTTTCTAAGAACCTGCACTGAGAAACATAGAAACTGAACTCTCTACCGCCTTGTATGTTCTGGAACTTTGGTGTGATACTAATAATATGGAAGTGAGTTTAAATTTATCCTACTGCCTGTCATTCTCACACATGCACCAAACATTGACTCTTCAGCTGATATATAAGGGTATCTAAATACCCTTGCTCTATAAATTTAAATACTTATGTGTGGTATTTGATCGCAAATTAACAAGGAAGTCACATGGAGAGGACTTGTCCAACCTTGCTACAAAGAGACTCAGTGTCCTCAAACGCCTTGTAGGAGTAAGATGGGATTTCACTAGGCAAACCTTGCTCCAAACTTATCACACGTCCATCCTTTCCCTTATGATTTATGCTGTAAACCACTTGTTACAGCCGGGGAAAATGTTTTAAATATTCTAGAAGAATTCCAAAATTAGTCCTTACGTATTGTTCCTGGAGCAGTAAAGGCTACTCCAATGGACGTCATGCTTATGTTGACTGGTGATAAGTCCTTAAGATCCATAATTTAAGAGAATTACTTAAGTCTCTGGGAAAAGACCATTAGCGCTTCTTACTGTCTTTCACTCTAGAATGAAGACAAAAAATAACTGATTAAAATTTTAAAACACATATGTGCATTTTGAAGGAAGTTTTTCAGTACTAGTCGTTCAGACGTTTGCCCTGAAATTATTCTATTATTATTATTTCTTGACTCATGGATTATGGTGTGGACTATGAAAATTACATTTATCTATTCTTATATGTTTGTGATATCAGGCAACGGAAATTGAAATCAGTATTCTGTCTAATGAGTCTTAAAGCTATTAAAATAATATTCTGCAGACAGATCATGACCTGTGTGGGCAGCAGTAATGCAAAATTACTGCCCATATTCTTAGTAAGTGACAATACGACCTCATTCATAAATGTTTTTAGAAGTGATATAGGTGAATTTATCCATATCACACAAAACCTTCTTAGGTAGTGCAAATTTAACATGTATATATTTAAGTGAAGCAACTTAAATATTCAAGAGAATATAGCAGCTTGAATAACATTCTCGAATGGTTATAATTATTTAAATAGATTTCTACAGCTTCGGTCAATTTTTTTTTCAAATGAACTGAATTTTCAAAAACGATGCAAATCAGTGAAAACATTCCAAATGAGTTGCTCTAATTTTCTAAAAATGTTATTTTAATAATAGGAAAATTATTGTCATATTTCTAAAGCAAAAGGAAACATGTAGAGATAAAAGTTAATAATATCAAATCCTTAATGTATAAAACTTACGATAAATAATTCTATAAAATTTTCTTAATTACACATGCTTAATATTTATCTTAAATAATTAATGCCAGGTGATTAATGATAATGTATTGAGGTCAAATTTTTTGAGAAAATATATATATATATATATATATATATATATATATATATATATATATATATATATATATATATATATATATATATATATATATATATATATATATATATATATATATATATATATATATATATATATATATATATAGCTAGATAGATAGATTGATAATTTTTACTATACGATCCCTTGGTTTAACATTTAAATTGAAAGATTATGTTACTTTAAAGAAATTTAACTGGGAAATAAACTCCTTTAAATCTGAAATTCGACTTAAACTAGCATAATTAATATTCTAACATCATCTCTCTTGTTAACAAACTATGATTATGGAAATACTTTGGAAGTTATTGATTGAGTAACAAAGTGATGAATGAAAATTGTGTGGTCGCAAGGGACTTAAATTATGGTAAACATGGATAACAAAGATTGTATACTTCTGTATGATAAAGGGTATATACTAGGAATATGTCCTGTCAACTTTCAAAGAAAGAATATCTTTTAAAGATTAGTTTGGAATTTTGCGTAAATGTCTCAACGTCTTTTTGCAATATTACATGTAAGTTAAAGATTGATTTTAAGATCTTTTGATATTTGCTTTGTGTAAAATGTATATCTTGAAAGTTTTTTAAATTATAAATTTTTTATAAAATCAAAGTTTTTCGAAATATTTAAGGCTACAAATTTTTATTTGTCTATAAGAATAATTACATTGCTTATTTAGTTGGAATTTATAAGAACTAATTATTTCTTAGCTATAAAAATATTTATATTTTTAGTCGAATGAAATCTACGTATTTTTAACTGGAAATTGTATGAGATAATGTATTTAATGATCTATATATATAATTTATTATTTGTGCAATTGCATCATAAATTTACATTCGTTGCCACATTAGAATGTTTCCTTAAAATGTATATACACAATTCAATTATCCGCATTCTTTTTGTTATGATGCATAAAATCTTATTTTGTAATTTTTTGTTAAAGTTTCAATAATATTTGGGAATGCTTTCATATTTGAAGATATTATTCTTTATCGAAAGAGAAAATTTTAATTGAGAGAGAATGAAATTTCAAAAGAGAGAAATTTAAAATTTTCTTTACAGATAAAAAAATTTTAAATGCTAATTTTATAATTTAACTTGAGAAAAAAATTATATTACACTTCCTCCTGCTATATAGAGAAAAATAATTTAAATGTAACATTATTTTAAAATAAAAATGAAATTAAAATAAAATTTATAATCTAGTTTTGTTTCAATTATTGTTTATCTGTAATAATTGCTACACTCGAATGGTACCAATTTTAATGAAACTTGCAATTTATGTTTTGATCATTACTTGAGAAATTTTTTTGTTCCTTATTATTGTTCAATTAATGTTGATCCCTTTTAACCATTTGAATTTCAATAAAGTGAAATCTTTAACACTTAATTACATAGCAGTATGGTAATTTTATGTACATTCTTTATTATTTTGACTTTTATAATATTAATCTTTACCTCATGGTTTCTCAACTTAAAGTTTGCCTTTAAGACAAACTTTAAGTTTGCCTTTAAGACAAACTTTTGAAGTGTCACAAAATGTTGGTGTCTGCATGTAGTTCTGTGCTGACACTTCGAAACACCGGTGAGCAGCAAACAAGCCTTTAATTTACTAGTATGATTTATGCCAACTGGATACTGTAGTGCTCATTTGGAAAGCAATTCCCCTTGGAGTTATTTGAGTGGAAATATTTGGATGCACGTAGTTTGAGGACAATTTTAGTAATGAATGATCCAATAATGCACTCTCGCTCTTTTACATATAATATTCTGTAAGACATTGATGTATGAATTTCATAACAAATCATTTATAAATACATTTTATAAAAGTTTTACTCTGTTAAATATTTTATAAATCATGCAGGTTGTTCTCAAGAAATTATAAAATTTTATTAACCAGAAGTTAATAATAAACGAAATAATCAAGTAAAATATTTTTAGTGATTATTATAAAATTTATCATTTAAGTGTTTGATTTAATACCCACAAAGTATTATGAATATATTCATATCTTTTAAATTATTTACGGTTTTAAAATACTATGCTTTATGTGATTTCAGATCGAAGACAGTGAACAGCCAAAAAAAGCATTTAATTAACTATTATCAATAAAAGTGTAATAATACTTAACAGTGTAATTGTTATACATAGAAAAGGTTTAATAAATATAAATATATTGCATGCCTTTACTGAACTATTATTATTTAATATTAAAAAATTTAAATTTATAAAATAAAATAACTAGTATGATAAGGGGCTGTTTTCCATTATGATTTAAAATATTTCAAATATTTAATTTTTGATAACAAAGTCAAATCTAATAACCATTGAATTTTTTAAGAATCAATATTTTAAATTAAAATAGCACAAACTTCTGGAAGAATTTAATGAGTTTTTTTACGATTTAAAAATATATCTGACCTTGGGGATCAATAAATGATAATATAAATTATGATTCATGCTATTGTGATAACATATTTGTGGTTTTGATCTTACTCGATAAAATCTATCGTTTGAATAAATTAACATAACCAAAATAATTTGATTTCTTACATATTTGGAACAGTAAAATGTTTTCAGTAGGATTGCTGCACAAATTATAATTGATTCTATAATCATAATATGTGTACAAAGAGAATATATCGATTTTTTACTGTACGGAGAAAAGCATTTTTATTGTTCCAGGATAATAGATTTTTATGAAAAGGTTATCTTTTTTTGCACGAGAAGTGAGTTAGCTTAAGGAAATAGAAAATTTTCTAAAAATGTTTTGAAAAGTGAGTTTTTAATAAAATTTCATTAAAAATCCACCTAGTTCTAAAAGCAAACAACTAAACACTGAATTGTAGGAAACAGATTGCTTTTATTATAAGCAAATACAAAAATTACATAAAAATTTTACTTAAATAAAGAAAAACTATATGAGATTAAGCATTTAAAACTCTGAAGTACACCAAAAAGCACTGTAAAACATTGAAATAAATATCAATATAGAGTTTATAAGAAATTTAGAGATTTGTATTGTAGTTAAATTTGTTTCATACTAAAATTCCCTAATAGACCTATCAGGTAGTAAAACATAATAAATTACTTACAAACTAACAAAGAATAATTTTAAGAAATAAATATTTAAGAGAGTAAAATATCTTGGCAAAAGGTTGCATTTATTGAAAATAAATAAATTTTCATCTAAAATTCAATATCAATTTTTTTTTATCTTCTTTATCAAAAATAAACTTCAGGATTTTGTATTATTGACTATAAACAACGATGATTGATATTTTCTTAAAACAAAAATTTTAAAAGATAGAATTAGTAAAAAATGAATTTTTTGCTTTGAATTCCAAGAATTTTTTCTGGTTAAAATTTTTTATAACAGACAATGCAATTTAAAAGCAAAAAATTCTTAAAAATGTTAGTAATAATATAATATTATCATCAATAAAATAAAATGATTACATAATAATAATAAATGCCTAATGTGCTAGTTTTAGTTTTTAAAAATGAAAAAATTATGTAACAAAATTCTATTCTATTGCGATTTCTAAAGTAATTTTAAATGTTAAAATAACTGTCTGAAAATTCGCTGTCATATTTATATTATTCTAATACTATTTATATGATAAAATAATTTTATTGTTGAAATATTGCAAAAGCAAAAACACATTTTTCTTCTAGAATTTCTTTATGATTTACATTATATGTGCCAGTATGCATTACACACTGGTGGGAAAATGTAAGATAGAGAAGTAATTTTACCATTCCGAAAGAAATCGCTGAAGAGGTATACAATACAGAAATGGGAAACAGTATTTTTTAATTAAAAGGTGATGAGGGCATAGCTGTGCAAAAGTGAATATAATGCACACATCAAATTCAAACAAAAAATAAGCTTTCTTTTAATTCATAGTAGTGTAAGACATGATTTTCTGTCCAGAAGGAATAATAATCAGGCATGCTTTAGTATGAAATACACCTTTCCATTGGTTCAATGGTTATTTCTTACCATCACTTCATACACCGCAACAGATTATCCAATAGTTCTTGAGGTAGTACTGTTTATTCCTCAATCAATTCCAAATCTGTTACTCGAAGGATGTATTCGCATTTTCCTTAAGCATCTCACACATGTTATATCTATTCTAATATTATGCTAATATATTTTCTTTACAATGAAATGACTTAGTTAATTATTAAATCTATTATAATTATGCCTTTTGCGTATATGTTATGTTAATTGTAAGAAATACGTAGAAAATTTTAAAATAAAATAGATTTTTCGGTAAATTATACAGACATTGAAATGTATCGATACCATTCAGATATATCTAACATGTTGTTTTATTTAACTTTAAAAATTGTAGTAAAAGTACTTGTGTTTTACGAAAGGTCGCCAAATTATAACATTCGTATCCTCAATAAATAAAATAAAGATTTATTCCTTCTTGTTTTGAGTATATTTATCATTTACAGTGTTATATTTATATTTACTTTAAACATTTTGTAATAAGTTAACCGATATACGATAGTCACATGAAACTTATTTCACTTTACATTTTTACTATGAATTATTTGTGATAATAATCATTTTTATAAGTATGTTTAGGTTGAAATGTTAAGTTCAAAAGTTGAAAATCGATAATAAAAGGAATGCAATTAAACTGGAATTATAAACTAAGTGTAAGTCAAAGTATAAACAGTAATTATTATTTTACATTTTATATCAATAAACTCTAAGTATTGTATCATATATTCATAGGTAGGAAAGAAGCGTAAATTGTGAGAAAAAATTTTCCCATTAATATTCTAATAAAGAAAATTATATTATTAGTAATACTTGAAATAATAAAGTTTTATGTCTGCACAAGAACAAATATTTCTTTGGAGGGATATAAAAGTTTAGACGGTCATGAAACGGAAGTCTTTCTAAAATACAAGCTTATATGGTTCAAAATAAAGTCAGCTTGAATTCCGCTTTTAATGTGCTTTCTTGTTTGCTAGTAATGGAATTTGAAAAAGTTAATGGGAAGGAAATAAAACATTTGTTTTTCTTTTTTTTCCATCTGATTTGCTTTTATTCCAAATACGTTTGATGAACCTATATTGAAGAAAAAATAATTAGAAATATATTAAAAATGGCAGAAAAGTTTGATATTGCTTACAAAGCTCTTTTTCTTTCGAATACAATCTATATTATTGAAACAGCAAAATTTAAAATAAAGTTAGATTGTGAAACAGTGTTACTTACAGTATTATTAATTAATCATATGAAGTCAAATATTGACTCAAAAGTAAAAATCAGCTATACATTTTTAATTATAATTACTTTTTTAAACTTATAATTCCTATTTATAAAAATTAATTATTGAATAGCCAGAATTAAAAAAAATTCCAAATAAATTTATGAAGCAAAATTTTAATTTCTCTAACAGATTATTGACAAAAGTTTAGTTTTAACAACGACATATTAATGATTTAAGTTAATATTAAACATGAAAAGTTCATTGTTTTTTTTCATTTAATTAGTTACATTTGTAAAAAATAGGAATTTATTTATCCTCTTACAAGCTTTATATTCAGCATTTTATACAGAGCTTTATAACAACGAGAAAAATATTTGAATATCAATGTTTTATTTATCATAAAATATAAAATACTGAATAAAATAAATTATTTTAATACAATTTATTTTGAAATTTTTGTTTGAATTATATAAGAAAACTAAAAGAGATTTTTTTCAATAAAAATACAAAAACATTATATTTTTTGTACTATTAGGAAAAATAAATTTAAATTTGAACCTGAGTATCACAATACTCTTGAATATTTTACAAAAATGTTCTAAAATAATGTCTTTAAAGAAATGATAATGAACATTATTTAAGATTCTATTTTAAAAAGTATAACACTTTTCAACATTTACTTGAGCTTTATATTTTTGGTATTGACTTACAGTTTGTAAGAAATAGTTAACTATCAAATTTAATGTGGCAGTGAAATACTTCATAAAAAGGAAAATGTTATTCTTCTTATAAAGTAATTCTAAAGGTACTGTATTAGTTCCATTTACAACGCGCGAATTTTTATAAGAAAATACTAATTAAAGTTGAACACTTTATGAATATAATAAAAGATTTTAGTACTATATATATATATATATATATATATATATATATATATATATATATATATATATATATATATATATATATATATATATATATATATATATATATATATATATATATATATATATATATATAATTTTGACTTCCCTGCAAAATGCAGTTATTCTACCACCAAAAGGATTACAAAAATAATATAATAATATAATGAATCAATTAATAATATTGCTTACTTTGATAATCTTATAACAGAATAGTTTTTACCTGTGGGGTATAGAGTGTGGTTTTACTGTTGTTCATTCTTTTACATTTAAATGAATCCGGGAAGTTAGATGTACTTAACATAGAAATATTTTACCATTTCATGAAGTTTAGACTTCTTTATAGCAATAATCTACAATACAAAACAATGAAACTGAGTTATTTAAAATAAAACGATGTTAGAACAGGAAGTTTGGTGTCTACAAATCTATTTAACATTTTATTAAACTACATGATGGGAAAAAAATAAACGGTCTATAAGCTGTAAAATTAAACCAAAAAACATTATACTTCTCATGTCAGTATTTGATTTTCCTTCAGCAAATTGGGTTTATCAATTACTAGATGAATTTTAATTTCCCATTGGTGTACATAAAAACCTTAAAAAATCACATATGGGAGTGCAGTTTTGATTATTAAAGATCAAAATGAAATGCTTATCAAAAGCAGATCACAATTTGCAATAGGGAATCGTTACTACAGCGCATTATAAAAGATAATAGAAACATTAGTGAATATGAGAATAAATAATTTTGTGAACTGAATAAAAGGGATATTCCACTGTATATGGGACATAGACTATTAGAAAATTACCTGACTGAATAAATGCATATTTTGAAAAAGCTTTTTGGAGCAGTATCTGAAAATAGTGAATTTGTGAAAAGAACAAATAAACAAATCTAATTATTGGAGTCAATCAAAGAATAGGATGTAGTCAATCAAATGAGGAGAGCGACATTGCAGAATCTAGGTATTGAAGCAAGTATAAATATAAGTAAAAAATAAAAGACAGATTAAATAAACTTAAATTGATCATAATTCAGAAGAATACAAAATGTTTGAAAGATATTCGAAACCAAAAAAGATTCTTAAAAACTAAAAGTTTCTAATTGACAACTAGTCATGTGGCATAGCAAAAAGTCTTTAAAGATGTCTGGGTTCTGAAATCATTAAGATGATGAAAAGTTTTTTAGAAAAATATGAAAAAATGCACCTATATATTTTAATAAGATTGAAACTCATTCAAATATAAAATAACTTTTAATTTTATATTTGACAAATATAAAATAAAATAATAATAAAATTAATGAATGTATACTTTTTGTTCCTCATTTATCACTTTTATGATAATTTTACTGTAGCTTATTATAATATAAAATTATCTTTATGTTATAAAATAAGAAATTTTGATTATTTATATAATTGTTATTTTGATTATCTTTTAAATTTATATAAATCTCTGCCTTGTAATAAATTATTATAATATCTTAAGAATATTAGTCTTGATTAATGTACTCCGTATAACTAACAATAAATGTTTCCTTAAATAAATGTTTAAAACCACTTAAAAAACTATTAAACAAAATTAAAAGGAATAAATTGGTAAAAGCTTTCTTCCGAAAGCGAAAAGCCTAAAAACGGTAATAAAACTATGCAAAATGGAAAACTGCTTATATAATTTGATAAAAATGATACAAACTAGATATAATGATTACAAAAACATAAATAGAAACAATTGTATAATTACAAAGTAGTACTCAGTTAATTTTTAATTATATGTACCAAACCTTCCGTTAATTATTCTTATTTAGTCAGGTGTATCACTTTATTTCATTTTGATTAATAAATAAAAAATCCAAAAGTTGTTAATTTTATATAAATAACTCATTACCATAGGAATTTGCATTCAATAAACTAAAGAATGTAATACAAAAGATGATTTTAACTCTGTATTTAGACATTAACAAATGTATAGATAGCAATTTTTTACACTAAATGTATTATACTACACTAATTTAGTGTTTTAAAATATTACACATCACAGAATTTAGCAAAGGTTTGCTAGATTAAATTAATAATTCGTGTTTAAAAAGAAATAAAATATTTAAAAATTTTATTAAGAAATTTAGTAACTTACTATCTTTCCAATTTTTAGCATATTAATAAGCAAAAATGTTGCTAGTTAAAGAGTCTAATGTTATTTTGGTAAATAAAAGTAATATCAAGTTTGTTGTGCATTTAAAAAAAATAACAGTAATACATATTCATTAATACTTACATCAATTTTATGATTAACATATATTTAATTACATCTTTATTCATATTGAAAGCCACTTTCTTGAAATGTCATGTTTAGGCATTTTGTTCTTCATTTGGAAGAAAAATAATTGCAACAAATTAAGTTTCCATCAGATTTTTGGAATGTATAACCTGTTTGTAAATTATGAAATGAAAAAATGTTTGATGTTAAAATGATATCTATAATTGTAAAGGCATCTATTATATAAGATATGAAAAAATTAATTTTTTAAAAATATTAAATAATGCTTAAATGTTTCATTTATTATGTAATTCATATGGTTCTACTACAGTCGTTTACTACGAATTTTCTATTTCTCTCCTTTGTAATCAGTAAAATGATTAAAAATGTGCTTATTATATTTGCTGCAAGATGATTTTACTATTTGTACTGGAATATTTAATCATAAACTATATTAATATTTTGCAAACCATATTACATTAAAGTTCATGAAGAAATCTTATCAATAAAGAAATATTATGTGTAATTGTAATAAATGAAGTGCAACCCTAAATATCAATTAAAGTAAATATTTAATTCATTTTAGTTAAGGATATATATATATATATATATATATATATATATATATATATATATATATATATAGTTAGAATATAATTTAGAATTATTACACATAGGTAGATATTTAGTATTATTACAGATATATTTACAGAACAATATATGTTTTTAAAATGTTGCTTAGTTCAATTGTATGACATCCACAAAATCTTACATAAATGAAAACTGGACTACAAGTACAATATTTTCAGTTAAATGAAAAGTGAAATCAGTAAAAGACATTATTTTACATGCAAATACTTTGCATTCATTTAAATTTCAAATACTTATGCAATTCAACTTATTTTACATTTGTAAATTAATATTTACAAATGTAATTAATACAAATTAATATTAACAGACAAACAAGTAAAACAAACATTTTGAAGCATCTTACCATTATAAAATTAATGGGAAAAATTATTTCGAAGTGAGTAAAAATAAACAGAAAAAAATTATTTACAAAACTACTTTTTTCCCTATGAAAATACTGCATTGATAAGAAGTATGCATTGAAATGTTTGTAATTATATGATTAAATAATAATTTATTTGAGATTTTTAATAAATTGAATTTAAGTTATTAATGCTTCAAAATAAAGAGTGAAAAGTCAATATAATTTAAAGTTTTTATGCAGCATTTTAAAAATATCAAACAAAATGATACCATATACATATTTGGCACAAAAATCAATCAATTATAATATTTTTCAAAACAATCATAATCAAATAATAAAAATTATTGCAAATCTTATTAAAATAATATTATAAACATAATATTACAAATACATGTGCAAATAATTGAAAGTGCATCAATTTCAGACAACATTAATAATTTCAGATTTCATTCCATAAGGTCTTAAAGAAAGTAAGTATAACAATTACATGAGTAATATCCCTAATTGAATTTTTTATCTTGACTTTATCAAAATTTAACAATAATTTTTTTAAAATTATTTTGATGAAGTTTTAATATTATTTATTAATTATATTTCAACAATTAATGGTGCTCAAAAATGCCAAAAAGATAGAAAATAATCACATGTTTTTATACATATTGGATATATTTTATTACTTTTAAAATTATACATAAATAATATTGTCAACCGGAAAACAAAAATATATCAAGTTAAATAATATTTATTAAAAATTGAGTAATAGGGTAGGTTTTTATCTTTAAATTTGTAGTTTTTTTTAAAAAAAAATATTGATTAGTATAGTTTTTATAAAATAAATATAATATCTTCGGCTTTGAATATCAATGTAAAAAATAAGCTTTAGTAAACCCATATAAAATCAATAGAGTTTACTTGATAATTTTTCAAATTAAGGTGGGGCAAATCTTTTATGTTAATAATTAAGACAATTTTTAGTTATATTCTGAAATACATGAATCTATGCTTATATTATGATTTTAATGTTTACTATTAAATAAATTTAAAATAATCAATTTTTAAGGCATTTTAGTGGCTTATAGTTCCATAATTATTTTTAAAATGTTAAAAATTAGAGAATCATTAATTTTTATATTTATTGAATTTAAAAGTTCACACTTTAGTTAATATAATAAAACAAATTTAATTTTAAGAATAATAGCTGAATTTTTAAAAATTGATAATTCCGATGCATAAAAAATTTGCTTGAGAATAGCTGTATTTAGGTTATAACAAAGGGTTCTTTGAAAAAAAATTCAATCAAAATTTGATTGTTGTTAATTTTGAATTATAGAAGATTGATTTCATATTAACTAATACATTTCTTACATTAACATTAGTCTCTATTTTTGATTTATCAAAAGTTCCTGAATGAATACATTAATAATTTGAGAACAACTTCTGAAATTTACATGCTTTCAAAGGAAAATTATTACTTTACATTAAACAAGCATAACAAAATATTCCTTTAAACTTCTTTATCACAATGGTATGTTACAGAATTTATGTAAGCTGATATAGTACAGCACGAAATAACGAAGTTATACTGACGAAGTTTTAAATAAAAAAAGAACCATATTTTGTTAAATTAGCTTTAAAACAGTTTTTTAGAGCAATCTATTCTTCAATATTTCTATAATGTAAATATTAAAACGGTGTAGGAAATATACTGGCTACATTTTAAGAAAATTTAAAAATTCAGAAAGTGTCACTAAAATATTAAAAAGATTAAATTCAATGACATCTGTGATGGAAAAAATATTCAATTATACGGTTGTTCTAAATTTTCTAATTGTTGTCTTAAACTAATTTGACAACGAACAGATTACAAAAGTTTTAAAAGTATGATGGATATTTTTTCTCTTTTTTCAAATAAGAACTGAACATAATTTTAACGCTGTTTCCTTGAGTACTAATTCATTATAATAAAAAACGTCATATAAAACGAAGGAAATACAAACTGTCTACTAGTGTATCAAATTTATAAAATAACTAAAAGAAATAGCTGAAAAATAAATAAACATAAGTTGATTATAATAAAAAAAATTTTTTTCAAATTAATTTCCTTGATTTCCAGAAAGCTGCCTTTTAAAAAACAAAGAAAGGATAAAATAAAAAAAATAAAAAAACATGATTAATATTTTATGTGTACCGGATAAGATTTGTTATGAAAAAAAACAGCCCATTTATCGTTTTGTTACTTCCAAATTTTAGGTATACATCTTATATTTAAAAGGTTTTAAGTAAACTTACATTATTTTGTAAATTGAGTTCACGTAACAGTCTAGAAAAAAAGGAGTCAATAGTAAAAATTAATTAATTTCTCCGTGACATTTATTTATTCTGTTTCCGAAATGATTATTCAAAATTTCTTTCATATGTTACTTCTCTGGCATTTTCTATTCTTTTTCTAGATGAAATATTATTTCTACAAGGTTAATGAATGCTTTTCTCTGAACTAATATACAGAAAAATATTCCATTATCAGTTAATTTTTCACTGGATTTCTTTTAGCATGTTATACAAAGCCTCAGGTAAAAAGAATTTCATGTTATTTCATACAGATTGTTAATTTTATAAGAAATTCAACAATCAATTTCAACAGTTCATCCTTTGAATACGTGGTGGCAATTGATTGTGAAGAAGTTGAATCACATATTAAATGTTTTAAAATTATGATAGAACCTGAGAGACAATTGGCAAGAGAAGTATCTGAATACTTCGCAAAAGTTGGTAGTTTGTCTGAATTGCGTGATATTTACCACCATCAACTTGCTGATTAATGATATTTAGCATTCTGAAGAAAGGATATTTTAAACGGATAGAAAACTTTAACCGTATTTGTTGAGTGCATTGCTTCAGCACATTGTATTAATCTTTGACTCTGTATACTAACAGCAATGTTCATCTTTAGTCTTAGTTATTTGATCACAAACTATGACGCTAATGTGGTACAGCTATGATAAAACTAAAGGTGTTTCAGCGCCCCCAGATTCAAGCATTGCTGCTGTCATTTTTACGTTACAAAATGCTATATTATATCTTTCAGAAAATTTCCCGGTTCTTAGTAAATGGAGGAGATCATGCTGCTAACTGAAAGAAAACCTTATTAACATGCACCATGAATGTTGGCTCTGAGCTATCAGTTGCCAAATAATTGTTTTTTCGATATGAGAGGAGTAAGTTTAAATTTCACCTGTCACAAATAACACGATAATTGTGATATGTAGTATAATTAACGCAAGATTTTCGATGCATCAATTCTTGCTGATTAGCATCGCTCTGGAAGCATCATATTTGTCAATGACGGTGAAAAATAGACTTAAGTAAATTTCTGTTGATAGCAAATCTGCTCACAAATGAATATCATTTTTTCCAAGTGATATTCTTGTAATTGGATGGTACTAGAAATGAATCTATTCTCGGTGTTCTGGCGACTATACTTTCAGTGTTACAGAATTGAGCTTCTTCACAGGGAAAAAATTCTGGGATTATTATGGCCAATAGTGCAATCATTCTCTTTGGAGATTTCTTCATATATATCTCATTTTATCTGTCTAGGAATACAACACACGTTGCATTACTTTCACATAGCTGTTTACTATATGTAATTTCAATTATTACATAAATATCTGTTAGGTAAGTAGCAGCCTAAACTTCTCCTTAAAAGAAGATTTAGTTTAATAGGAAATTTTTCTATTTCTAAAATCCATATTGTGCATGAAAAATTTGAAATGCAGCATGATATCTTGTAAGCTATTCATTTTTAAATATTAAAAAACTTGCAAGATATTATGCAAGATTCATATTTTATTTTATAATTCTACTTAAATACGACGATATAGACTGAGTTTAAATTTGAATGAACATATATTTAAGAAATACATTTAATTTTAAGTTAACAAAATAAATCTAACTATGAATTCATTTAAATTTAATCAAAATGAATTTATTATAACTGTGATGATTAAGAGACTGATTATTGAAATTATGTATATCAATGATTAGAACAGTGATTTCATACGTCACCTGTATTTTATGTCCTTAGATAAAACATAGTGGAAAAAAACTCAAACAGCAATTGTCATTTACTGCATTACAATTAACAAAGTTTTATAATGTATAGGCACATAATCAGCTTTGCATATGCAGTTTATTTGATTGTCTGAAAACATACATTTTACCTAGCCCTATTAACTCATATTGTTTTTCCCTACAATGCGAGTTAACTGGAATGTAGCATAATTCCCAATCATGTTGATGTAAATTTGAAATTACAAAATTTCACTGAAGGATTGCACGTAACAGATAAGAACTATCTGGAAATTAGAAATTAATTACTGAAAAAATCATAATATCAACACTAAGAAATTAAAAGATTTTTCAAAAGGATAAAAATAAATATTTAAAGTAAAGTTAAAGCGTTATAGTGTTAAAAATGTGATCAACGTCATTCAAATATTAAAAAATCAGTATTCAGTACATTCATTTTTAAACAAGATTTATAATATTATTTATTTTCAAATTTTATCTATGATAAAGTACAAAAGAGTGCTACCATTTTTGATGTCCTTAATTATAACTGAGGAGTAGCATTATTGTTTTTTTCACAATATGATTTCCTCTGCATTATAATACTTAATGAGAGTTGTGATAAAATCATTGATTTGATTTCTTAAATTAAAATTTAAAAAATAGAACAAGCAAAAATATCCCAATATTGGAACTACCACCCCCGAGTTATTCCACTTGTAGGACATTGTGACGATGATTTACTTAACATGCCCTACCTGTCTTCATGTGAACTAGACAGATCTTCAGTTAAGCCAGAATTTGATCTCACTATCTTCTGGAAATTAGAACGAAACCCAGTTAACTAGGCCAATGTTACCATTTTTTATAATCAGCTTCATAATAATAGAATTTGATAGCTTTAAAACTGATAATAAAAAGTAAAAATATTAAAAATATAAGTTAATTTTATAATTATTTAATTATGTTCAGCATAGATTATTTTAAGGAAAAGTTTCAAATAAATAATAGGTAGATTATAATTGGTAGAATTAAAACGTATGAAACTGCAAATTCTAAAACAATACACTGATGAGAAAAAATGCTGAAATTTCTCTAAAACTTTTACATCTGAGCAGTATGTGTAATAATTTGCTGCCATTTATAAAAATTACTGTAAAGAAACTTAAAAAGAATTGGTTTGCTTATAAGGATTTCCTTGAAAACAATTCCTAATCTTACTTAAACAATTTAATAAAGATAAAAATGTTCTTTCAGTAAACTTCAATTAAAATTTATTTTAAATTATCTTAAAAGAGTTAAATTTAAATCAAATTTAACAGTAAAAACTATAAATAATGATGGCTAATTTATAAAAATCTGCAAATGCAATTTATTTCACTGAATCAAAATATGTAAATAAAAGTTTTCATTTAATATCCATACTATTATTACTAAATACAAGAGTGATGTCAAAAGAGTTAAAAAATAAAACTATTCTCCGTATTACGATTTATTCACATAAATCAAAACAAAAAAAATTCTGAGAGAAGAATGTATCGCTTTAAATCATAAAGGCCATTGAAGTTTCACACATTTTGAATATATTATGTAATTTTTTTTCAATTTTTTAAATCAATGAAAGCAAGCCAATGTAAAATAAATTTTCTTCAACGATATCAAAAATTCTCAAATTTTGAGCGAAATGAATTAAAAATAAATTATAAGAACATGAATCTATTGTTTATTTATTTATTTTGTTTTCTATGTATGAATGGCTTATTCGAATTAAATATTTTTACTGCTCTAACCTTATATTTTATCAAAAAACATATTTCACTTTTAGAAATCTTAGCCGTTTGTAAAGTAATTTGAAATTATATAATTAAGCATTTTATTTTAATTTGGTGCAATAGAAAAATTTATAAGACTTTGAAAGTTAATAAATATTCAAAAACATTGATTTATAAGAGATTATCTAAATTGTCAATTAACTAAAATTGCTAAGTGATTATTTTTTAAGGTTTCATTAAATGTTTCTAAAAAAATTAGTTCATTATTTTTATCAGGTTCTGGATTAATTTCTTGTTGGAAATTTAACCAAATTTCTACTAATATTATGTTATTATCAATTGCTGTTTGCACTTATATTTTAATTATGCTTAAAAAAGCAGAAAAAGAAATTCGGAATGATGATTTAAATTTGTAAAACAAAAAGTGTAATAATTTTCATCATTGTATCGTTCCTGAAATAATTTTGAAGAAATAGAATATAATTTATTTAATATAATTTCTCAGATTCTTTAAATAAAATGTAATCAAGGAAAATGAGTTTTAAATTTTTAAATTTTTTTATTTTATTCTCAGCAAAATCTTCTTTAGTCTCATAATTGTTTGAATATTTTTTTAACTGTAACACAGAAAAAATATTTTTCAGTGAAATAATTTGAAATCTAAAAGCTCTAATTTAAAATAAAATGATGCAAAAATTCCTGTATTAATTTAAAAATAGTTACGTAGAACGCAGAAAAATATTTGAAACATTTTCATTTCTCAGACATGATATCTTACATTTTTATCTTGAAGGAAAGAAAATAATACATGATATTTTTCTGCTTCACACGCTTAAAATAATATGTTCAACTTGAATAAAATAGTTTGTATCTATTATCAAGAAAATTCTTTTGCTTTTCGTGAAATTCTAAATAAAAGGAGATTTTTTAAGAATATAATACATTAATCATTTCAAAGACAATATTATTTCGTATTTTTACTTAAGGAGCTTTTAAGTATTTTTATCAAAGTTAGCCAACTTCTATAATACTATGCATAAATTTAATGACAGAAGCAAATTTTGTTAAATCATACAGTTATAGTTGTTGGCACTTAGAGCAAGATCAGCTTGAAATTTATAGTTTTCCATATTTTTTGCTGTAAGCAGAAATCCTATTTATATATGCCTTTATGTTAAGGCTGACCATAATAAGATGCTGAGCTTAAATATGTTAATGAGATTTTGGAAAATAATTAATTAAAAATTTAATAGGCAAATTTATATTTGTATTGAGCTATTTATGTATAATTCAGATATATAAAACAACCAGAATTTAAATAATTTAATTTAATGTTTTTTCCGTAAAAAGATGTATTTGTTTTTAAAAATTAAATTCATACAAATTTCGGAAAGTAAATATAGAGAGTAATCTGAGAAAATTCGATGCACTTCAGATACTTTAAAAAAATTTTACTATGTTTTATAGCCTTAATGCACTTACATTACTCAGTAAAATTAAAATTTTACAGTACTTTTCCAAACTTTATTCTGAAATTTTCATTAATATAAAAATAAATATTTAGTGGTTTACCTTATTTTGACTCGAAATTTGCTTTACTTTACTTTTTTACCATCGGTTATACTTACTTTACTGTTTTACAAATCGGTTATAGGGATAACTATTAATAGTGTTAATTGTTTGTAATGTGTTACATTTTGATTTCTTTTACATAAATAATTTATATATATATATATATATATATATATATATATATATATATATATATATATATATATATATATATATATATATATATATATATATATATATATATATATATATATATATATATATATATATATATATATATATATATATATATATATATATATATATATATATATATATATATAATATATATATATATATATATATATATATATATATATATATATATATATATATATATATATATATATATATATATATATATATATATATATATATATATATATATATATATATATATATATATATATATATATATATATATATATATATATATATATATATATATGTATATATATATATATATATATATTTATATATGCCTAGTTTATAATTTCAAATATAACTTCTATTTGAATTCAGAGGATTACAGTATATAAATTAATGAGTTTATGCTCATGTTAAATAAAATGTATTTATTTCAATTTTCCGTTGAATAAATGGATTCAGTGATCAATTTTAAATAATCAAAACATATAGTCCCATAAAAATATTTCTAACAATAGATTGATTAAATTCAATCTATGATTATTTTTATTTTTAATAAGATCATTATTATTTTTACTCCATGAATTATATTATATTCTATTTTTGCAATATAGGTATATTTATTACAATGACTGTGTATAACGTTTAAATTACGTGATGTTGAGTAAAATTTCATGATATAAAAATGTAAGAAAAATGTGAAAATCTTTTATTAATGATTTATGTAAAAGTACAAATAGAGAAAATTTATTCTTATCGTTATGCTCATTTTTTACAACAATATTTAAATGCAGAGGATAATAATCCAAATTGTATTTTTTACGAATAGAAAAATTATTTAAGGCAAAAAAGGAATTCAAACTTAGAAATTCTTAGGAATAATGTGCCAAATACGTGCTATATTATTCCTCCCATTAAAAGAAATTCCTTAAGAAATGAAAAATATTAAATCATTTTTCAATGCTGAAGATATAAGCTTTAAAAATAAAGATTTTAAATTGGAAATAACACAATAAGAACTATTTTCTTTTCAAAATAAAAAAAATACATTACGCTGTTGTCGTCTGAATCATTAGTGCATAATATTGTGACAGGTTTTGAAAAGATTATTTGATTATTATTATCAAGAATTTCTTATTTTATATTCAAGTATTAGGATTCATATTTCTTCATGAATAACTCCTTAATGTTTATTCACATAATATTTAAATTTCTTCTTAGTTTTGTAATGAAAACAAACATTTTACAGTGTCAGTAGAATAAAAGATAAATGATAGATGATTGAAATTAGTTAACAATAAAATGTAATTATTTAGTGTTGAGCATACTTTTTCTTTTTAAAATTTGAATTGTATTCTGGGATTTATGTATTTTTTTATGACAAGACCATAAAATCAGCTATTATGATGCAAGTTTTAGTGATTCAAGATAAATTTCATTTGAGTAAAATTAAAGAGTCAGGAGTGTTATAGTTTTTTTTGTAAATTATCAAGTTCATTTACATAATATTCATAGTTTTTTTAATTTATTGATGTAAAGAAAGCTATTAAAAGTATAAAAATGAAGTAATATTCAATGAAATATATCATTCTCATGGATTGTTATGATTTATTCTTTTAACTGAAAATATTATTATAAATAATTTAATGTATTCACTTTCACTCAATTGAGTGAGAGTTTAGAACATTAGTTCATAAAAATGAGTAGTTTACTGATGTAATAAAATAATTAGTAAGAAAAATTGAATCGGCTTTATATGTTTCTTGTAAATATCAATTTGCAAATTTTTTAAACACCTCAAAATTTGAAGAAAGGTTTTTCCAGTGAATTTAAAATAATGCAATTATATTTTGAAAACTATTCGTAAGATTTTGAGGGCTAAATACTTTTAAAAATATTGTAGAATATCAGTCAAATGATAATGAATAAAAATTTGGTAAAATTTAGTAAAATTTGGGTATTGACAAAGAATTTTGCTTTTAACCTATGATACAATGAAATTTACATCAATTTTCATGTTATGTCGTTAATTCTTCTTAACGTCATGCAAATATAGTTAAATATTTTAAATTAAACATAAAACATTTGCTAATATATTATAATTTCTTTATAATAATTAGTAATATATTATAAAGGAATTTTTATACTTTTGTAACGACTGAAGATAATGAAATAAATTGAGTCTTTCTCTCTCGGTGCAAGTTGCACTTTTTAAACACTTACATGTACCAGAAAACATGATTTACATGGTTGTGTAGTGTAAATCGACGTAACCAAACCCTGAAAAAATAGATGTGTATATTTTTATTGGCACTTTAAATCTAAGAGTTTCTTCTTCTCTTTTCAAACTATGCTGTTATAAAATAAAGGAAAGAATGTAATAAAAATTGGCAAAATGAGACAAGTGCAATAAAAGAATAAATTTTTCCTTTCGGAATGGATGGGTGATGTTGAGAAAATTGCAAGGAACGTTTGTTTTTTATGATATGTTTTATATGTAAATCTGACCAGTCAGGATTGAAGGGAAGAGATTTCTGACTTATCCCATTGAAATATAGGAGGTACTATAGAACTTTGGAAAAACCAATGGTGTAAAGAGGAGGAGCTAAGACAAGAATTATGAAGAATTAAAATGGCATCTAAAAAGGCAGAAGCCCCACAGAAGTCCCTCACACAAAGAAGCCCAACATAGAAAAGGAGTCCACGATCGAGGACTAGATATTCGTTGAGCAGAATGAAGATGCTAGTCTTAAACGAAGTATAACTGCCCTGTCTAGTAGGAGCCCTGCCTCGACTTTCTTGAATGGAGCTGCAGATGTCTGACAAATAGATGAGGATAAGAAGAAGAGACAACAAAGCCTGAAAAGAGATAGCAATGAAATAAAATATCCAAATTAGATAAATTTTTACTCCCATTATTGCATACTAAATTATCCCTTTATCTTAATATCATTTAAAAATAATATTCATAATTTTGAAATATCATTATGTTTAGTATACTCTACAGCCTTACTCCTTTTATTGAATTATAAATTATAAATAAGTAACATTTTCTTATCTTCAGTTTAATGAAATTTTATTTTCCTGCTTATTAAATTTTTTTTATTGATAATGTGACATTTAGCAAAATCTTGGCTTATTTTTTTAAAAAATCTTGCTCATTGAGATATTTTTCCTTTGATTGAATTTTATAACCAGATATATGGCTTTTATTTGAAAGTATTCATGAATTAGAACCATTCAAATTTGGAGAATTGTTTTGTAAAGTAAAAAAAAAATGAGTTTTATAGAATTTATTAAATAAGAATTTTTTTACAAAAAAATATTAGAATAAAATTAAAGAGGAATAAAGGCATTTGTTTCATATTAAATTACATAATATATGAAAACATCAATAGTTCAGAAAATTTTAATTTTATATTTATGCTTAAAATTAAAAATAAATTTGAGAGATTACTAATATGACATTAAATATAAATGCATAGAATATGTTTATTTATTGTTCTCATTTGGTTATTTACTTTTTTTTAATAATTTAAGTACATATGTTTTGGTGTAGATATTAAAGTTAAGCCTCAGAAATTATATGATTTTGTTATTTAATTTTAAAATATTTTTTAAACTTTAAAATCTATAAAATAATAATAAATTATTTATTGTTGAAAAATAGCTTAAAATTCTATGTCTCTATTCAGTTTAATCAATGCTTGAGCGTTAATTTACTATAGAACATTTATTTTAATGCAAAAAATTATGGAACTGTACACAATCTGTATTTTCTCTGTATTCATAGTTCTTACTTTTAAGGAATAATGATTTTACATTTTAAAGCTAAACGTTTCCTTTGTTATATGTAATTATTTAACTTAATTTTTTTCAGGAATTCAATATACTTATCAAATTAAAATTTAGCTTAATTTACATATAAATTAAAGTACAATAACAAATGATTTTGAGCACACATAATTATATTAATTCATTATTGTTCAATTAAATTAATTATAAAGTTTAAGCATGTATTTACTCGATGTAAATGGAATAAAAACGAGAAGGAAAGATATAACGTTTATTTCGATTGAGATATATATGCTCATATTTAGAATTAAAATGAATCATTCTTAGATATCTTAGGTTTTATATGCAAGTAAAATTAAAACTGATGTATAACTTTTACTATTTAAAACATTGACCGATCTCTAATCATTTTTCTTATATAATACACAAGCCAGCTGAATTTCTTAATGAGAATATTATGAAACAAATCTATAAATTAATGTCGCATGTCAGTATTTTAAACGTGTTTTAAAATAAAGAGCAAACTTTATTGAGCTATTAAAATGACTCCAAGATGATATAATGGAAAGGAACAAATACAAATTATACTTATAAGTTTTTGCTTGGATAAAGATCAATTTCACATGTTTTAATAAATAACTTTTCACATACTTGATTTTGGGAAAATAGTTAGTCAGAGAAAATGTAAATCACAAGTATAAAATTAAAAATTCTTTTTTTCCAAAGATCCATTTGAAAACTAAAATTTTAATATTTTTGAAATGAAATAAGTCAGAAAAGTGGAAATTGCATGAATACTTCGAAAATTAAAAAGAAATTTTGATTTTAAAATACGCTGTTCTCAAATAGCTATGTCATACAGCTATACTGAAAAAATATAAATGGGGAAATCGAAATGATTGATTATATTTTGTATACTAAAATTCTGATAAAAAGGAGTTTATATTAAAGAAAATTTTGTTAGATATATCCATGCACAGATCTGTATTCTCACTTAAATACATGAACTAGATGCATTCATTATTAATCAAGAAAATGAATATTCTCCAAATTATATTATTTAAGACTATTTTGATGATTATTAAGAAAATATTACAATTAATAAGATATGCTTCATTAAAAATAATAATATTAAATTTAGGAGAAACTGTGAAAACATTTTGAAATTCGTCAGGTTTTGAAACGAGCAATACTCTAGAATTATTGTAATTGATACAATTTTATTTAAAAGTATTATTATACAAAGTATATATATATTCTTTTCAGAAATTGCAAATATTTATTACGATGACTTTATGTATATTTTACTTGAGTTAATATTTTTAAGTTATTTATAGTTATGAGATGCTGAGTAAATTTTTTATTCATTAAACACATATAAATACATTTATAAAAATAACTAGTATATCATTTTCTTTAGATACGTAAAAATAATTTAATATTTTCAGAAAAACATTAGAAATCCTAATGAATATGGCTAATGAAAAGATTCTCAAATAGGAATTATAATAAGCATAAAATAAATTAAAATTATTCTATAGAATAGTTCTGATTTGTATTTGATGAAATAATTCTATAAAACGAATTTATCCAGTGTCATCGCTAAGTGAACATGGCAACTGTCTGAGCTTATTCTGATTCAAAAATAAATTTTTAAAATATCTCCTTCATTCGCAAAAAAATTCAATATTAAATTTCAGTAATATAAAAATACACTAGATGTAACGTGTTTTGTATTTATAGATATTTTTAAAATTATTTTAAGCTTTGCCCATGCGTATGTTTCTATAAACAAATTTAGAATTATATATTGATTTTTTCCTCTAGAATGGTTACAAAAATACTTCTTTTCAAACCTAAGTTTTCAAATTCAAATGACTTTTCATTAAATAATGGTGATTTTATGAATAATTATTTATTTCATATATATCATATATAATCCATAATAATGCAAAATATATTATTACATAAATGTTTTAAAAATCACATTTTGTAACACCAAACTGAACTCAAACATATGAAAATGTAATGAATACTATATATTTTTATAGCATTATGTGAATAAGCAAAAATCATTTTAAATATTTAAAGAAATAAACTACTAAAAAAACTGAAAACTTGCAATTTTAAAACCTTATCGTACCTCTGAAATTAATTAAAAAGATTTTTAATTTAAAACGTCAAAATGCTACTCTATCTTATAAAGTAAATGAACCGAATTTATCAGAAAATTAGCTTTAAAATACACTATACATGAAATAGTTTTCCATTTGTATTAATAATTGCATTTCTGCTTATTGAAGTATTTACTCAAAATGAAAATATAAAGTAATTGTTATTTTCATTAATTTCAATCAAGCAAAAAATAAATGCTCTCTCTCTCCTTATATATATATATATATATATATATATATATATATATATATATATATATATATATATATATATATATATATATATATATATATATATATATATATATATATATATATATATATATATATATATATATATATATATATATATATATATATATATATATAAAAACTATATATATACATATATATATATATATATATAAGGAAATAGGAAATATTTTGTTAGATTTTTAGTTGAAGTCTCTTTTATTAAATCTTGAATCTGAGTAATAGCTTTGAAAATCGTTTTATAAATGATCGGAATGAATTCAATTTTAAAGACACATCATACGTTAGAAATTTTATAAATGGTTAAACAAAATTGCTTCGTCTTCGCAGATTACTGTTCAATAAAGTATAAGGGGAAAATGCTCTCTAAAGTTAGTTCTATATGCACTGGTGGAAAAAAATTATATGGATAATTCACTTTTAGTAAATCTTGTTTTAATCTTTTTGAATGAAATTTATATTTTATGCATGAAAAGCAGAAGAACCAAAATATATCAACAGAAGACTTAATTCGTAATTTTAAAATATTATAAGTATGTTAATAAAATTTTTTTGTGTTGTTATAGAAGTGAAGATTTAAAAACGTGAAGTTTAAGTCTGGATCGAAAGTTAAATAAACTGGAAATCAACAATTGAATTTGAGTTTTTTTTAATATTTCCTATTCCATAAGAAGACAAAAATATTAAACAATTGATTGATGATAAATAATTATATAAATTTGAGTTTTATTAGTTTTCCTTTCTGTTTTTATTGATTAATTGTTTTTACATTTTTTATTTTACAATTATAATCCATGTAATTGGTCTTTTTCTGTAATTTGGAAATGTAATTTTCATATTTTTCTATCAAAACAGTATTTCACATTTAACTTGTCTTGTTTTTAAGAATATACATGATGCGCTACGTGTGTGTAAATTTAGCAACATGTACACATTGCGCAGTTTAAATTTCAAATTCAGAAATTACACAAGTTTTACTTTATTAACAATCTCAAATATATCTTGAATTATTTTCATTAACTGAAAATAATTTATTTTTTGTAAAATATAGTTCTAAGGTTAAAAAAATATTAGATTATTATTGCTGTGGTACTAAACAGTGAATTTTAATGCTTCGATGGTTGTCGAGTAGTTTTTAATTTCATATGCAACTATTTTAAAAAATTTCTTATATTAAAATTAAAAAAATTAGATCCGTATTTTCATACCTAAACGACGTCTTTTGAATAATTGATCAACATTTTAATCATAATAGAACATACTGTTAAAAATTCTATCTGTAATGTTAAAGAATAAAATAGATTTTTTTAAATTTGTCTAATTTGCGGAAAATAGTGTTAAAAACGGTTGCTAAAATTATTTTCAACGACCTTTAATTCTATAATTTTATGAAATCCCAGTAAAATTTTTTATAACAAAGTTAATTATAGTAGAAACTTCTACTAATTTATCTTTTATAATTATTGTAAAATAAATGTTTTAATCTTATTCTTTTTAAATCATTTGTTAAAATTTCTATTTTTGTTTTACATTTGTTGAAATAATTCATTCATTCCGTATTCCTTGATTTTACAAAAATTTGAAAGTTTATCTTTAAGTAGTAAGTTTTGAAATTAAAAAATTAATTTTATGTTGACAAATATCTGAAATAGTATGGGAAAGATAATTCTATTATTTCTAGAACAAATCTTGATATATTATTCTTCAACAAGATGACATAGATTGAAACTGGAAAAATTACTAACAATAAAATTGATATCAATTACTTAAATCACAAACAAATACATTTATTGAAAAGGTTTTCAGTGTCTGTAATTTTAACACAATAGCATTTGTCGCTGATAGACTTAGGATATTACTAAAAGAAAATATATTGACCCATTTTAGTCTGAAAGGTCTTGACAGATAAAATTGAATTAAAGATTTCAGACTGATTAAAGGAAAGTTTCGATGATTGCTGATTTATGATGATACTCAAAAATTAATTTGATAAAATCATTAATATAAATAGGAAATAGTTTTACGTGTTAAACTTATTTTGATCATGTGACTCTTATTATTTATCTTTTTTTGACAGCGAATTCTTTTATCATTTTCCTGTTATAATGAAAATTAATTTTTATTTTTGCGGAATGGAAGATGGAACAATATATAAAATTGAAATAATTTAAAAGAAAAACATTTTGAAAAGTAGCTATAAATCATTTTCTATTATTCTTTTTGTTCTTTAGGAAATTATGGAAAATTTTCAAAGTTAGTACTAAAATTTTCGAAAAATACTTTAAAATTAATATATAGCTAAATTAGTTAAATAATAAATTTTATTTTAGTCATTAGCCTTGCAAAATTTATAGATTAAATTCATTTCTAAAAAGTATAAAGAAATTAATTATAATCATTAAAATTAGCTTCAAATTTTTAATGTTCAGTTTATTACTTGTACACTACCAATAAAAATTAAAAAACTTGATGTAACTAATTAGTTATTTAAAGCTTTACGCATTTTGAGTTTCAAAAGTTAAATACGAGTATGTGATGAGGAGTGTAAGCTTTAAGCATTTGCTCAATCTAGTTAAAATGTAAGTCTAAACTTTGTGTAAAATATTATATTAAAATTTACAAAAAATCTTTTTTTAAGAAAAATAGTTTTATTTAATGCCTTTAGAAGTGAGCATTGATAAAACGTATAATAAATACAAAGCTTCGATTTGATAATTGTTTTAAGTGTACAAACATACATTTTAATATGTATTAGAGACGCAATAAAAAGTAATGCCTCATTCGGCATAAATGTTACTGTGATAATGGGCTTATATGTTCCAATAAGCCCGTTATCACTTTTATCTGTAGCATTTTTAAACAGCTTTCTTAGTAGTAGCCTTACTTAGTCTTACAGTAGCTTTTTTAAGGAGCATTCTACCTATCACTCTGCTTTTGCGCAGGACTCTTCAAAGGAAAAAAAAGGCATACACAGTTGTGAACGCAGTGAAGCCACAAACCAAGCTTTTACACATATTAAGTATTGCGCCTCTACAGTGAAGGCATGCGGGTTCCTTGTAGCCCAGATGCCCCAGATATGAGAATTGATTGATTGAAACAAAGAAAATTGAGCCTCATCAGTTTATATGATCTAGGGAAACCTTTGTGAATCTGCAGCAACTTTGTCATAATCAACCACGCCAATTATTATATCATAGGTTTGTCATTAGGCAAGAATCATTAGTAATATCAACTTGTAGAGGTACAATTTTAACACATAACAAAAGATACGGAATAATGATGTCTTCGTTTCAAGTGTTAGTCATGTCTCTTCTTATTGGCTATTTAACTAAGTCGTGGAACATTCCCTTAGAGTATCCATTTGGATAGTCAAAACTGAGAAACAAATAAGATGCACCAATGAGAACATGATCAAACAAAAGACCTGGTCCAGTGAAACGTTGTACAAGCAGAAGCAGCCTGGACACATTCATAAGACTTTTTCTTCTTTTCATTCCTTCTAAAGATGGGAACTTAAATAGCATCTATCTGGTAACTTTTGTATTGACTATAATTTCAAAAAAATAAAATACTCTCTATCGGCAAAAGTTTACTCTTAAAACTACTAACGAAAAACAGTTCTATTTCAGAAGAATTAGTTTGGTGTTATCCACATATTCTAATTATTTCCACTTCCATGAATTTTTAAAGTTCTTAAACATTTATAGGATTCTCTGTATATATATATATATATATATATATATATATATATATATATATATATATATATATATATATATATATATATATATATATATATATATATATATATATATATATATATATATATATATATATATATATATATATTACAAAACATTTTTATGCATTTCAGTAGATTTTAGAAATTAATAAATAAATGTATAAATGTCTAGAATAATACGCACAAATTGAAGTATTCTAATGTAATTTTACATTAACAGAAAAATTTTGAAGATAACTGTTATGTTTAATCATATATTAATTGCTTAAAATACCAAACTTCATCATTTTTTAAAATTATTTTTATATTTTTAAGTTCAATAATTGTAATATATACAGTTTTATTAGAATGCGTGGTTTAATTTATTTGTTTACTCAGCTACACTAAAAGGAGAATTAAAAGATATTTAAATAAATTGCTTTAAAATGCACGTATATCATACATACATACTAGATTTAACATTATTTGACATATATAATAAGTTTAATTAAAATATATATTCATATTTTTTATGTAATTTAAAATTAAATATTACTTATAATTCTGTAACGAAGGTGATCTGTTACATCTGTTAGATGATACATATATATATATATATATATATATATATATATATATATATATATATATATATATATATATATATATATATATATATATATATATATATATATATATATATATATATATATATATATATATATATATATATATATATATATATATATATATATTATATATGTATATATGTATGTATGTATAATATACATATATACATATATATATATACATATATATATATATATGATATATACAGTATGTATGTATATATATATATATATATATATATATATATATATATATATATATATATATATATATATATATATATATATATATATATATATATATATATATATATATATATATATATATATATATATATATATATATATATATATATATATATATATATATATATATATATATATATATATATATATATAGTGAGAAAGAGATGAGTTGGTTGGTGTGTATGGTATAATGGTTTAAAAAGTAACTATTCCTACATTCATTGCTTTTTAACATGAAAAATCTTACAGAATAATATGTGCTGATAATTTCTTGCAGATCAAAAATGTGTTTTCTTAATATTAGTATTTTATATTAAAATATAAACAAATTCTAATTTTTAGAAGCATAAGATTTTTAAGCTTTAACTATATGATTTTTAAAGAGGTAAGTATAATAAACTGAGTTGATTTTTTAAATATTATTATAAATAATTTTCAAACACATTTAAAAATACCTGCACCTATGTGTTTCATTTTTAAAGTTTAAATATGTGAACACAAATTATTAACTAGTTAGTTCAGGTAAGTGCTTTTAATCAATATTGATTTTTTTCGCATTCAAAATAAGCTACATAATTAAATATTAAAAATCTGAATGTTATTATTATCATATGCTTCTGTCGTCATATTTGAAAATGAAATAAATAAACTTATCTAAATTATTTGATTATGATTAATTGCAAAAAATAATGATAATATACATACTTGATATAAATATTGTATTTCAGGTTAATTCTTTATATTCATTTGAATGTCATTATTGTGTATTCTGTTTTTTGTTGTTGCTTTTTTAAGATTAAAAATCCTTCAGAATTAATTCCTTGCATTGCTAATCATTCAAAATATGCAAGTCAAAAATATTAAATGGGATATTTCAGTATGGTAACAATTCACTTACTTAAAAGGTTTTGATATCTGCGTGGGAGTATTTGGTAATTAGTCCGCTCGATCAAGGAAATTTGAATATGAAATAATTTTACTTAATTTCGGAAGAAATAGTAATACATTAAAAATATTAAAATACTGCAATAATCTCTTACCGATATAAAAAAGCTTTCATATGTTATATATTATTATTATTGCTAACATCTCCCATACTTACATACCAAAATCAATAATTGATGATTAATATTTTGATGAAATTTAAAAATATATATAAAATAACATTATGAATCTTTCAAAATATATATAAAATAATATTTATTAATATCAAATTATTAATTTTTCTGTAAACATAAAATAATGCAAAATATATGAATGTAAATAATTTTAAATTGCATGTCGAAAACTTATTGTATTTTGAAAATTTCTATTTCAATTATTTAATTAAAAGCCATTATTTTTTTAAATTTATAATCTGTAAAAGGTCCAAATTTTCCAGCTTTAAATTTAAATACATGACTCAGTATAAATTTCACTCCTTAAAGTTTCCTTGATAATGTAAAAATATACACCATATTTTTAAAGAAATGCAAATAGAGCAGACATGAAGCAGAATGTTGCAGAATGGTTGGTCTTACTTCAAACTTTCGTGGGTTCAAATCCCACCTAGAGTTTGGATATTTATAATGGCTGTAATAAACAGCAGATTTTGGTCTATTTAGCCATCACAGATAAATGACAGGAGACTGAAAAGATGCAAGCTACTCAAGTTACTTCAATAAAATTATACATGAAAGGTAGCACAGTTTTTAATATATGCATACATACGTATGATATATAATACATACAAATATATCTCTCAAATACTATTAATACTGAAAAGGAATTAAATACTAAAAAAAATTTATTCATTCCAGTACTGTGTATTTTTATCCTTTGCCACATACACAAATAAAACCTTAAGATAAAATTTTGCTAAACTGAAGAAAACTTATTTAACGTTTCACTTTTAGACATAAAGGCTTGAATACTCTATCAATGTGAGGTAGCTAGTTTCCTTTTAAATATAAATGAAATGTCGAACATTTTTCATGTTTTTGATGGATTCAGTTACACCACAAAATGTGTGAAAAAATGTGAATCTATTGATTTCTATCACTGTCAGTATTTGGTAAGAATTATGACATAACTGAAAAAAGCATATGGCATGTAGTTTTCAATGTGTCATTGAATGTTTTAATATCTTATAAATGTGGTTTTTATAGGGAAAAATGTAAAAAAATGTAATGAAGTTTTTAGAAAAAAAAGAATTAAATATGTTTCAATAACAAAAGGCACAAAACAAAAAAGGGGCAAAGAACTTAAGTAAATAAGATAAATATTTTTAGTATTAACAATGTTGCAATTAAATATTTAGAAAATACTTCATTTTGATTTCTAAATTATTTTCAAAATTATGGTTTATTTATAGTTTACGTAGACTTAAATATAAAACGAATACACAATTATGTGAACTCATGTATGTGAAAAAATATATTTTATAACATAACCATTCATTTCCATTTTCACTTTATTTTATTTATATTTATATTTCATTAATACTGGTTTGTAAATTTACAAAATATATATAGTGATATAATATGAGTTTATAGAAATAAATAATTTATTAATAAAACTTTATTTTACATTCCCTCTTGAAAACCGATTACTTTCTCTAAAATCATTCAAAGTTTTTAAATATATTTAGTCAATTTTAAAAAAGATCTTATCATTTTTATCATTATACATCATTATGTGTTAAGATATTATTATGCAATTAACCTAATTTACTAACCGCTATGCATTACTTGAGGTTGTTGTTAAAAATTAAGTCTATTCAGAATTCAGCAAGGGAACTAGTTGAAGGAGAAAGTCATTGATATAGGAATCATAGAAATATAGTAAATATTTTAAAATAAAAACATAATAATGAACAATATCGTATTGACCAATTTAAAACATCTTCTGCAAATAATAACCATTACGATAAATAACGTATAATGAAAACAGAATAAAGGAAAATATTTTTTAGATTTTTCTCATCAATATGTTTAAATAATTTTGTTGGACAACTGATGAAAATGGTGACTTTTTAACAGATCAATATACAAATTGTTTTAAGTATATTTGGTGTTCATTTTTAAAAAAGTACGAAAATACAATAGATGAGTATATTTAAGCAGAATAACGTTTTTAAGCTTGAAATTTTATATGGTAAGCGAAATGTAATAGAAATTTAGTATTACATCAAGTGTTTTTATTTAATAAGAACTTAACATATGCAAAAGTTTTCATGGATTTCTAAGATTCACTTTATCATTATATTTGTGATCAGTAAGTTATTTATGCGATAAAGTAGAAAAAATGAAATTAAACATAAATTTGAGTATATCTGTTACAACTGTGGCAGCGGTTATGACACATACCTTGTCGTAGTATCATAGATGTTTTGGATGTAACTTTTGCGTATAGCAATCTATGTGATACCCATCTGCTATTAAATCATATCTTTTATAGCAGCAGGTGGTATATCCCGAGTTTTGGATGTATCGGTCATACTTTTTTGATTCGTGATAGAATGAGAAAATATAAACAAGACAGGAAAGTAATTCAGTCTGATGGTTAAAAAGAATTCTGGAATATTTCGTGTCATGTCTGATTGCGTATTACCACATTGGTACATGGTAATAGCTTAAAG
Source organism: Latrodectus hesperus (assembly GCA_037975125.1). Lineage (NCBI taxonomy): Eukaryota > Metazoa > Arthropoda > Arachnida > Araneae > Theridiidae > Latrodectus > Latrodectus hesperus. The sequence continues at coordinate 54,968,311 of CM075850.1, read as the reverse complement.
TAAATGTATGAGATGACCATGGACCTGAGGGATGTAAATACTGGCTGTTTAATGTGTAATTGCAATGAGCACTAGATGCATGTGTGAATGAAATCCGTTAAATATGTTGCAAGACCAGTGTAAAAATAGCATGAGGTAACAGTTTAGCAATATCTCATCAAGGAGTCTTTAGATTATAATCCAACAGCTGTAGGCAATTGCAGGTTGCAATGTTGTAGGCGGAGTAGGGTTTCATGAGTAAAGACAATGAAATTCAGTCCTGTAGTTCATCCTGTCCATCAATCATCCATGGTTTTAAATCAAAGGTAAACAGAGATATGGGTGCATATCGTAATTCACTCAGCTGTAGATGGCATTATATGAAACAAGCATACATCAAATGATGCTTAACAGACTAAATACGTTGTACTATGTTTCATGATGTGACTCAGCGATTCATCACTTTTATACATAAAATGTACCTGATCAAGTAAAATAATATATGAGCGGCGAGAAACCACACAGTTCCAATGGATCGTTGCTCTATCCTGGATATAGTGATTACACAAGTCTGCGAAAAATATTTTCTTTAAATTGTTTTAGCTTTGATAAGTGATTATTTAGTTTTCAGTGCTGATTTCAGAAATAATCTTGGGTTTTTCTATCACGTAAAAATGAGATGAAAAAAATGAGGTGAAACATTTAGTGGAAATCATAAAATTGACATATTTTATATCAGTATTATTTATGTACAATGATACTATAATTTCTTTAAACATAACTAAATCTGAGAAGTTAATAAGAAAGAAAAGTTAATAAGCTTTTACTACAATATATTTATAAGTCTTTTTAGTAACGTTATTTTTCGTTCAAAACTTCGTTTAGCGCTTTTTCTGCTGTGGGATTGAAGATTTTCCCTCTTTAACATCCGGCAATAGTCATGTAAAAGTTCCAGCGTCCTTGATATCTGTGTTCCATTACTTTTATATCCTGATGGAATCACTTTCCTTATTCCTCACTCACTGCTCCAAGATTTTCCGTAAAATTGTCCATATAAGAATGAAGGAATGGAATTTCAACATTCATGTTGCAGCTCAAAAGTTTGTAGTTATTTAGCAGATTGGCAGCAGATTATTTAGCAGTAGATACTGTTGTAGTTTGGGTATTTTTTATTTCCTAGGAAGCCAATTACCACTTGTTAGAAAGACTTCCATGCTTTCTTTTGCTAGTCTTTCATTTTCAATTCGAAGTCTTCATCCTTCATAAATTTCCTTATATTCGAACCAACAAATACCCCTTTTTTACGTTTTGCCTCAGAAATATTGGGAAACTACTCACAGAGATATCTGAAACACTCTCCATATTTAGACAATGCTTTGACGAATTGCTTCATTAGTAACAACTTGATGTGCAGTGGAAGTATAATCTTTCTAGGATCCACTAAACTCTTTTTCTCAACATTTTTAAATCCAGGAACTAAAGTGTTTCTTACTGGCCATTTTTTAAGTAGTGTTGTTTACCGTCATGACTATCCCATTCACAGAGGAAGCAGGGAAACTTTGTGTAACCAATCTGTTGGACCAGTAACATAGAGGTCACTTTTAAATCTCCACAAACAGTCCATTCATGATCGGAGTATTTAAGTTTGTTAAGTATCAATTCGAGGTTCTCATAACATTCTTTCAAGTGAACTGAATTCCCTACTGGTGCAGATGCATATTGATTGCCATTGTGAAGAAGATCAGCTTTCAAGCTTCTTTTAGAGGAATCAATAAAGAGTCTCCAGTCTTCAGGGTCGTATTTTATATTGAATGTCTCAAACAACACAGGAACATTAGTACGAAGTACACGGTCACCCTCTCGAGAGGAAAAAGGTTCAAATTATTTTTCTCTGTTTCGGTACCAAGATCCGGATGTTCCAGGATCCAACAAATTTTTTTCTTTCAACCTCAACCTTAAAACCTCATCTGAATCCTTTGAAAGGCATAAGTCTCTTACCAAATCGTTCAATTTCGACTGCACGAAGAGTTTTGGTTCTTTGTTATTGGGCTCGTAAGTACCATCATTATCGTCGTCATCACTGCCTCGAGACAACTGATCAACATCATCTAAAATGTTTTCAAGTGTAGGTGGGGGACAAGATACAGCTATATCAGGCCCATGAGGAACAAGTCGCATAGCTGAAGGAATGGTTGGATGCAAAATCTCCTTTTTTATTTTTCAAATTAAAACCTTGCACACATCAAGAGCAAAAGTAATGATTATCATTGTGATTTGCAAGTTCTCTTCAAACCATAAGTATTTCAAAACTAAATGATTTCTTCTTACCTTGAAACCATTGTCTCAGTTCTTCAACACGCAGCGAACACACTTTGTGAGGAGCCCATTGTTTGGCTATATCCCCCAGTTTGATACCAAAGTAGGCAAAGTAAATTTTTAACAAAATCATAAATGTTTCTCTGTTGCTTTTTAGCAATATAGTCCCACAAATGTAGCAGAAACAATCAGGAGAGTTCACAGAATCTCAAGAAGCCATTTCACACAACTTCAACTTGCCACGAAACAGTGAATGCTCAGCGGAGTGGTTACATCCACACTGACAACAGACAGAAACTTGACCTTGCAATCGTGATCAGACAGAGAGGTGAAGAGGAAGAGAGGAAGGGATACTAACAAAGACAGGTTGCTAGCGAATAAGATTATGAACCAGATTTTACCAGTTTTACTGTACAATTGTTTAAGCAAAGGAATGTTTCCAACATGTTTCATGTTTCCAACATAAATTTTAGTTCATATCATTAGTAAAATAACGTTTGTAGTTAAATATATTATAATTGAAATTTCATATAAATTTAATTCACAAAGATCACTGTTTTTTTTTTCGTATTACATATAAACCTGAAAAGTAATAATTTAATGTGTGATTTGTGGGTAAACATATGGTGATGGAATTTTTTCATTATATTTTTTGTAATCAGCGCAATAATTACCATTAAAACCACTAAAAAGTTATGAAAAAATGTTTTCATCGCAGACCTGTGTTACAGATACGCACTATAGTTATTTAGTTTAATCAAACACGATTACCAATTTTTTGATAGATAAATACAATTCTTATAAATTATATTTCTCAATAATTGAATTCTGAAACATGCTCTTAACAGTCTTGTTGTCATCTGTGAAGAACGCTTTAACAGATTATGCAAAAAGCAACATCCGTTCTTTAAACTTACAACATGTTCGTCCTTGATTTAGTGATCAAAAGTTATGATTATTTTCAGATTATTTCTATCTCATCACCACAAACCCATTACATAAATTTTGCATGATTTTCATAAACCATTCCAGGTTGTTTCATTTTGGATGGTCCGAAGTTTATTTGTCAAAAGTCTGTATAAATGGATGCTATTAATTATGTTGACAATTTGTAGAATATTTTGGTTTTCTCTCATGCATTATAAAATATTACTCTCATACATTATAAATTAATACTAATCATATTTAACACATTAAATATAAACTTTTAATAATAATATTTAGAAAGTTAAATATAAAGTTTCAAATGTAATACAAAATTTAGAAAATACAATAATATCCATTAAAAAACCAGCAAGCTTATTAGAGTAATGTATATATTTTTACTCAACAAAATTCTATAAAATTTATAAAATATTTAAATTTCCAGCACACCAAATCCATTACATGTAAGTTGTTATTTTATCCAGATATAATGTATTAAATATTTATTATAATAATAATGAAGAAAAAATCTAATTCATGAAATAATATATGTATGAAAAAATAGCTAACAATTTCATTAAGCAAAGATAAATTTATTAAAAACAATTAGACATTAACCTGTGAGATCAATATTTTTATCTTCAAAATTTTACAAGTTTGAATTTATCGATTTTAGTATGATTTTAATGATTTATTTGAAATTGCTTAGTGATTTATCAAGAACATTTTTATAAACTGTATTCCAATACACATATATATTTTTATTTCTTGTATGATGTCATTGCACCAAGAACATATTTATTCAAACCTTGTTCTTGTAACTATAACTATCAGTGTTATGTTATTCCAAAAAAATCCAATTTTACTCCAAATGAATATAAGAAATATAATTTATTTTTCCAAAACTAGGTTGAATCTAGACAGATAAAGAAGTAAGCAACAAATTTTCATGTAAATATTTATATTTTACTTCCTGCGACTCAAGAATATTAAAATTAAACAATGTTTTCAGATTTTTGTTATATTTGAATGTAAGTGCATTTTTTATTTATGTGTAATACGTCTTGCAACATTTTACTGTGACAGTTTCGTATTAAACAAACTAGTTAGAAATAATAAGGAAATAATATACAACACGTAATTTCGGTATAATTTATATTTTTTTCTATTTTTTAAAATAATAAATGCATTTAACCATTTATGTATTTTCTGCATATTATAATGTCAGTAATCTAAATTTAGCAATTGTAATTGCTTGTAGATAAAGGATACCCTTTTCGTTAAGGTATTTTTTACAGTTTAAATTATCATTTTCTGCAACACATTCATTTTAGTGTAAAATGTAGATGAATTTAAATATGTATTTTCTAAAACTAGAGCCACAATTTTCAAATGTTTATTTGAATTTTATAGCATTGATATTTAAAATTTGAAATATAATCTTACTCGTGTTAAGTGGCTTAGTTTTATTTAAATTGCTGACAATTATTTTAAATCACTAAGCCTAAATCTATGCATTTAATTTTTTGAATAAAGGTATATATTTGAAAACTCAGTTTCTCTGGTAATTTTGTAATTTCTTTTAGTTAAATTTGAAGTTGTTTGCGAAAATAATTTCAATATTCTTCATATAAAATTTAATCTACAAAGTTTGTTAATACATTTTAATTTTAATCAAGCATAATTACTAGAAAAAATCATAGTTCAAGTTAATTTACAATTGACGTTTTAAAAGTTAAAAATAATCGTGGTCCTTTATTTTGAGACTTTAGGCCAATTTGAAAATCATCAGTGCAAAATGTGATTGAATTTTTTTCAATTAATTACAAAAACATTATATGATATAATTTGAAAAATTACTAAAATTAAAATTCATTTTTGATATTTGTTTCGGTAAAATGAATGTTAATTATTGAACACCATACATAAAACTCTCAATGTATACTATTTAATATAATGGGAATCTATTTGATACTTATTTTCATAAATAGAGATGGAATAATAAAAAAATTAAATTTTTTTAATAGAAATGCATGAAGATTTTTTAACTATACAATATTTTAAGTTCTTTGAATTTTAAATTCTTCATAAAAATCTTTTTTAAATTCTTCTGAAAAATTTAAATTCTTCATAAAAAAGAAAGTAAAAACACACAACTTGAGAAATAAAAGTATAATAATTAATTAAGTGATTTTTGAATGAATATATATTATTTTGAAATTTTAAATTATCATACTTATAAAATGTTGATAAAATTATGCGAAATGGTAATTAAAATTTGATACTTTAAGCAAGAATTTGGGTTTTTAATACCTATACTAAATTTTTTCCAGTTAAATTTAATCCCTTTTAAAATTTGTAATTTTTTTTATTTAAAATATACAATTTGTCAAAATAAAAATTTCGTAAGATTATATGTTTAACTTCTTCCAATTAAATACATTTTTTGATGTACATTCTCCGAATGTACTGTTTAAGCAAAATAGTCTCCATTGCATTACATATAAGCTCCTATATTTCTTTACTGATGAATTTAATAAAGGTTATCGTATAAAATCCTTATATTTTTCTTAAATTTTATATTATTATTATTTATTCTATTTACATTATTATAATTTATATTATATTTTTCTTAAGTTACTGTTTTAGCAGGAGTAATATTGTATAATATAAGTAGAATGTAAAATGTCTCATTGATAGACATTAATTTTCATTATATGAATAATCATTATTAGAATTGATGAATTTTGTTTAATTGGTAAAAATTTTTAATTCATTAATTCATTGAAATTTTCATATAACTTTTATTTAAAAATAATTTAAAAAGAAGATAGAACTTAATTCAACTGGTTCATTTAGTTTCTTCTAAGTCTTTAACACTGAAATATTTCCGCACCAAATAAAATTTTCTCAAATAATAAAACTTTGAAGAAATAATAAGTTGATTTATAGATATATATATATTTAACAAAGTTGTAGAGAATCTCCAAGTTTTTGATTTGTTAGACTAAGAATTTTTAAATTTCTTTTAAATGTCTTATTTCGAAAACTTCAGTTTTAATAAAGTTTTTTTAAAAATATATTTAATATTACACGTTTCATTAATGAGTTATTTAAGCAGTATCATAACTGACATGTTTCCTAAAATTTGAGTTTAAAAATATAAAAAATCAAAACGTGTCAATTAAATCAGTTAATATTGACCTAGTAAAATTTTAACTGGTTTACAAACTAATTCAGTAAATAAATTATATTAAAAATAATTCACCACAAATAAATGTAAAATGTATGTAGATATAATGAAGCATTATTTTTAAAGCAAAATAAAGGCAAAAAGAAATAATATAAATATTAAGCTTTTAATGATCATAAAATTAAGTATACATTAATAATGATTATAAATTTTTTAAAATGTATGTAGAACTCATAAGGAATAGAAATGTTCGGAATTTAATAGTTTATGTAAAATGCATTTAAATTTTAAAAATTATATTAAATGTTTAAGAACAAGAACATTTTAGCTTTAAATTTGATAATTTTTAATTAGTGTAATATTTAGTGAAGAATTTTTGATTATTAAATATAGTATGTTTTGTCACATTTGTATTTATAATAAGTCATGTAAAAATATTATTGTAAAAAATAATGATAAATAAATTATAAAATTTTTTATTAACATATAAATGTTTTAAAGCTGCATTAAAATTTCTATGTGCGGAATAACATTTAATCTTTAAATTTCATGTAGTCATATATTATACAAAATCTAACTAAAATTATTATGTACAAAAAAATTATATTTTTGACTAAATCATTCATTTTTAAATGCATTTTTTGCTATTTTGATTTTGTTTACATACGTCATCCGTCCCTCATACTCACGTAACATTCTAAGTTATGTGTATGCTAAATAACTTTTCTTTAGATGGTTTAATAAATTATATTAATTTAAAGGGATTTACATTATATTACTTTTATTTAAAAAACTTCAAAATCAATTATCTTAATTTTTGTTAAAAGATATTAAAAGATGCCATCGTTTAATATTTCAATTATTCTTAAAAACAATCAAATTCCTTTTTTTCAAAGTAATACATTAAATTTTTAAAATAATTTAAAAATATATAATTTATATTATTGTATTATTTAAATAATTGAGATTAGTCAATTATAACACAAACAATGTTATACAAAAAATTTAATTGTTTTTGCTTTCCATCAAGCTGAGAATTATTAGAGAGTACAATAATCGAATTAGTTTTATTAAATTTAGTTGTGGCAAGATATTCAAATGCAGTAAATTTGTATTTTGATTTATATGCATTTTTAAAAACGTAAAACTTTATTTCTTGAATTAAAGGAAATTGAAAAATGTTTTGGAAGCTATAAGTATTGCATGTTCTTTATCATTTTTTATTATACGTGCGTAGATGATATTAAAGGATGCAAAGAATGTGATGCTTAGATGATTTGGATTTAAGATTTTTCACCTAATTAAAGAATAAAAAAGTTAATCTCTAATTCTACGTTGCTAATTTATGAAGAATAATTATGAGTGCAGTATTTCTTGGAAATTTTTTACAAAATGAAACACTTAATATAGAATTTGAGTTATCAAACAGAAAATGATTAAAACTGGAATCACATTTTTCTTAAAAATTTATTTTAAAAAACTCTTTTCTTTTATTTTCCTCTTACACAATTTGTTTTAAATGACAATCTTGTCAAAAATATTGAAATTTGACATGTTTTTTTCCAACATGTATTATTTTATAATTCTAGCTTAATTAAAGGTGATCACTATATATTAGTGTACAACATTCAGTGACTTAAAAAAACTTCGCATATATAATTTAGGCTAAAATAATACATTCTAAGGATTTTAACTACGAAAAGTTTGAATTAAAATAGTTTAAAAATACTTTTCTTAAAACTTAGCATTTTGTATTAGCACTCAGTATATTTCAATATCTACAGATTCTTGTGCTTTATATCTGCTTTTAATACACGTTCACGAGAATATTATTCATAAAACTCTGTAGTTAAGAATTCTAAAAAGACATTAGAAAATTCCAACTGTTCTTAAGAAAATTGACAAACTTAGTCTTATAAAATATATTTATTTACTTAGTAAATATATTTATTTAAACTATTACTACTTAGTAAATATATTTATTTAAAAATTATATTCAATACATTAGATTATATAGTTACTATTATACCGCTTATTATTTATCTTATTATGCTTGTATATTTATATTTTATCTGCAAGTAATTTATGTATGAATGCTAGAAAGATATTTATGATTAATATTATTTTAAATATACAATAATTATTATTTTATAGTTAATGCAAGAATGAAAAATGTTTTCTCGTGTTTTAGACACTTTCATTTATTTTGGAAAACAAATTTATTTAGAGGTTTTAATGAAAATATCAAATGACCTATTCATTCTCATATTCAAATTTCTATTTAAATATGTGAAGTACAAGAATCTAAGATATGCTTAAAACAATAAATAAGGTTCTGAAGTCACGAAAAACAATGGCTGTTATTCATTGAATTATTCATCTTTTGTCTTCATAGCTTTTCAGGCAAGTGAAATTTCAAAATGTTATACGTTTAAATGGAAAGCTATTTTTTATTTCTTATTTTCTTTACATTTTGATTATGCTCACATTTACTTACTAAAAGGAATTCAAGCAATTCAATTCGCAATGCTTTCAAAAATTTTTAATTATGGAAATATTAAAATATGTTTAATTTAAAATCTTTTAATTTATATAGAAGTGTAAGTCACTAAATAGAAATAACATTTTTCCTTGCATTATAACAATATTGCCTATATATTTGTACTGTAATTTTTCGAATGTAATTAATAATATTGTATTGTAAGCGTTACAATTTAAAGAAGATAAAATAAATATTTTTTAATTAATTAATAGAGTTCATCATTTATATATATTTCATAAAATGCATAATAAGGTTTTGCATACTTAAATCACAAATTTATTAAATTTATAGAAAATTTTCCTTAGTAATCTTTTGTATGATTAGATGTTATTTTAACAAAAGATTAAATGTATTACAGTAAATATGTAATATTTTATGAAACTTTTAAGCTTTTTATTACTTTTATCATATGAAAAATACATTTATGCAATTAAAATTTGAATAATAAGCTTGAATAGTTGATACTTTTATACAGAGAAAGCACTAACATTTGAGACATTTAAAATCTACACTTTTTCATAGAAACTATCTACATTTACTTTGTGGTGAAATTCACCTGTTAGAGTACAAATTAGAAAAATCTGGCCATTTCTCTCAAATAATGTTTATAACAAAATAAGTTCATCAAATAGTCTTGGACTTGTAAAATACATAAAAATGGAACTAATTATTAATGTAATTGCTCCTACATTTTAATTTACCACATATTAAGTTCACTTTATTAGTTTTCATAATGAATTCCTCCTATGTGTTTGCTCAAAAAGGGACATTACTTGAAAAAATATTTTGGAGCAACATTCATGGGATAGTTATTGTTAAATTAATTCATACATTAAAATGGTGTACACATTATTTTTTGTGTTCAATTTCATCGTTCAAGATGATGATTACAGAGTAATGTGCACATTATTAAATTAATTTTCTCTTACTTTCCAGCATTTTAATTTCCTTCACTTGCTCTTGTTCAAAGGAAAATTTTTTGTCTTAGATTCATATTACATTTACCATTAATGATATTCATGTATCAAGTTTTATTTATGTTTTATTATAAGTTTTCTAGAAAGAGAGATTAGATTGAGCAAGATAATGAAAAATCCCTCAAAAATCTACTGGCTCAAACAGAGAATTAACAAGCTATTTCTTCACACCCAACGTTTCTAATTGAAAATATAACATCTGGAATACCATTAACTTCAAAAATCGAGTTAAAAATGGATATAATAATTTATTTATGTATACTTTACTTATATTTCTGTGATCAATTTTATGATTTTAAAAGATTTTTTATGAGTGAATACAGAGTTAAAATGTTTTTAGAAAATTTTTGAGAAAAAACGTTTACATAAAAATAAATACCTACAATAACTCAAGGGAATACATTAACCTTTATGAATCCAAATATTTACTTCTTCGTACATCATTTATTGAGTTACAGTCAACTTCATGACTTTAAATGTATCATTGTGAATGCCCAAGTGTAAACAGTAAAAGTTAGCTATTTTCAAAAGTATTTTTATTTTAAGATAAAAACTTTATATGGACTAATGGTTATAAATTACACTAAATGGGTCATATTAATAGAAATTTCATTTATCGCATTTACTGTGATTAAATTAATTTAAATATAAGTCCCTCCCAAGAATAAGTCCAAGCAGGGACTTAACCATCATTTTAACAATAAAACAATATGGAATGATTCATTTTTAACATAAAACAAATACTTGAGGTGAATTTTGAAAGAATGCTTTAAAAACTTAATAATTTAATTAGGTATGTTTTCCTTATAAAGTTAATCTTAGTTTAATGATTGCCTGCATCATTGTATGATAGGGATAGAGTGTTTAAAGATTTTCTCATTTTAGGCATTTTAATCGCAAAAGTAAGTGTACCAAGATTTATTCATGTTTATTCAATAATTTTCTTGATTGATTGGTTGGAGTGTGTAAAATATTAAATATTTCCTTTGAAAGAATTTTAAGTGGAAAACTTGATAAAAAGGGAGATATTAAATTAATTATATAAATTTTTGTTATTGTTATAGTGTAAATTTATACCTTAAAATAAGTGCCAGAAATAAAATTTTTTGAAGGCTCATATATGTGTATGTTCCAATTGTAAGGTCTATGAAAGCATACTTTTATAAAGATATACATATTTACTTATAATAATTAGGTAGTCCTGATTTTCGACACTGTAATATGTATTTTGTCTAGTTATCAAGTTATCAGATCTTTCACAAGACATCTGATTATGTTTACCTAAAATATTAATATGCTGTTACACACCATAATAAGACTTAGATTATTTCGATAAACCGAAGTTGCGTAGAATGAAATACTTGTAATATTGTTTAAGCGTCGTTTATTTTGATGAAAAGCTGGGTTAAAACCACTGTATATAACGAGAATAAGTGTTTTGTATTTTATGTACAAAATTTTCAAAAAGTATAATAAAATCTTTGAATATGCAATAAATAAAAACCTTTTAATATTTTCTTACGTATAAGGAATTTAAATTTCTAACGATGAGTGAAAATTTCAGTTTTATTAGAACTCCCGATTAAAAATTAGTCTTTGTGATTTTCAATAAATAATAAAAATAAAAAGCTTAATGATATTTAGGTCATATCAATAATTTTCAATACTCTATTGAAAAATACTGATATTACATAAATACAGTAAATTAAAAAAATACAGCCATAAACTTGAAAGTAAATTCTAATACAAGGATTTTCAATAATATGAATTTTTTACTACTGAAAACTTATGATAACATTTTATGATTAGAGTAGAACATTTGTGCTCAAAAAATATAATAATTTATTTATGGAAATAAAATAATTTATTTATGCATTTGCTTTTTTATTCATTTAAATTTTAGCCTAAGTTAAAATACAAAAAAAAGAACATTTGTTAGTTTGTTCTTTACTTTGAAAAAGGAACTCATTTTGACTAAATAGCAATTTTGTTCTTTAATTTTTTAAAGATACTTTTTTATGCTAGTGATTGAAAACACAGCACTGATCCATTAACGATTATTGGAGTGTTTGCTAGCATATGCCTTAGCGGATGCATCTCAGTCCCAAATGAAGTTACAGAGAAATTAAGAAGATGACAAATATTGATTTTTAATCACTCAATAGGAAAGATTTAGAAGATAAGAAGATGGGTGATGCATGTATTTAGATAGATGAAAAAAGACCATGGATTGAAGTGATTCATTGTGTTATGTAAGCAAAAAAATGTTTTCTTTGAAAAAATGTATTGATGGGAAAGATGGATATGTGCTATGACATTTTGTAATTCAAAAACACTGAGCAATTTCGGTCAAGCAAAAATATCAACACCAAAATTAGCTATTAGCTGCAAATGTGTTCTCCTGCTCATCTTTACTGTTAAACAATTTTAGAAATCACTGTAACTGGGATAAATTTAACTTCAGTTACTACTTCAGTTACAATCTATCAGTTACAAATTTTAAGATTAACGTAAAAAAATCAATCCAAAAAGACGATTTGCTAGCAATATTTTGCATCCTGTTGTAATGTTACTTGATAAATCAAGGCATTATTTTGCAAAATTTATTACCCTGTTATCAATTGCATTTGACCTGGACACTCCAGAGATCAACTGTAAGGAACGGTGTTTTCATCATTTGTTGTCCAAACATGAACATATTTCGTCTTATCACTTCCAAGCTGTAATAACATACTAAAATGAGTTGGTGATATCATGAATTCATCAATCGAGTCGATATATACTGCTGGTTTTATTAGCAATCTGACCGATAGAAGTATATGAACATAATGATTTTATTAATCAACATTTTACTATGATATCATATGGATTATAATATTGAAAAATGGTGATAAATAAAATTATTATTCTTAGATGCCAATTTTATATTCAATTCTCTGAAATCTATTTCAAAATTTATTATAATACTGAATAGTAAAATTAATTAATTAGTGAACATTTTAATATACTTAACTACCTATAACACAACAAATTTTTAAATGTATTAAAGTATTCTGAATTTAAAATTGCAGACTTCAAGTTATATTTATTGAAAGAAACGTTCTCTTTGCTATTACCAGATCACGTATTGAAGTAAACAATGAAAGAGATACTCGTATGAGGGTTTTTACTTCAAAAAAATTAATTTCACTCTTGGATTTTTAAGTTTGCGTATTTAGTATCATTAAACATGATTAATTTAGTAATTTAGTTACAAATATATTAATAAAAGCTTATTAATATATTTGACCAAAGGTGAACATTAAAATCTTACGTTCGTTTTATATTTTAAGCTACAATTTCAAAAATGTTAAAACTATTCACATCCACTTAAACTTATCAAATTTGATAACATAAATATTGCTTGAAAATATTGATTACATATATCATGTAGTACTATAATTTTTGTCACTTTCAATTACAATAAAATCAACAGATAATAATTTCCCATGCATTTTAAGTTCATAATTAAAACTTATATCATTCTATTTATCAAGAATGCATCGGAACCGAAATGAGTATAAGATTTCATTCTCCAGAAATATTTTTAATTATAACAATGAATAATATAAGTTTTCACGCAATTTAATTAATAGTAATGCGTCTGTTAATTACGTTACATACGATTAATTTGCATTTCCTTAAGGGATTAAAAGTGCAATTCTGGCTAACATGATCGTTGAAGTGAGAAGCCGGGTGAGCAAAATGTGTGTCTGCATAATTTTCCCAATGACTTAAGTAGTGTCTGTTTAGTGTATTCATTATCATATTAGTAATGAGATTTGAAGGGATTTTAATTTTTGCACTGTTAAAATCTTGAAAAGTGTGAAGCGATTTAATAATATATACTGTTATGAACATCTATGTTAACTGTTATGAACATCAATGTTAAATGTTTTAATACTGATGAGAAGTAAATACATTAAAATTATTTAAAGTATGTGTTAACAAATTCTAATGCACGTTAACTAATTTTTTTGATGGTTTCTTTAGATGATTTTCATTTAGCTTGTAATGATTCTCCTCGTTCTAATACATGGATATTTTTGTAATACTAACTTAATTATGCATATCAGTTATTTACATATTAAATTAAATAATCGCAAAAGTAAGAGTAATTATCATATTTCATAAATTCACTATCATTTCATGATTATTAATTCATTGTAAGTATAATATTCTTTAGATTATATAATAAGTACTCGCAATTATGTATCTGATTGGTGACGTGAATGAAATCATCTGGCATTATATATCTATAAGCATGCAGTATGTGCTTAATTATTTTTTAATATCTTCCACCATAAATAACCACATAAATAACAGTATATTGTTTTATTCATCTTTTTCCATAAATCTGTTTCTATTTTCTGCTTCAAAGTATTGTCATTTAATTCTTGGTTATGATTCCTTGGAGGAGTTCTTTTTCTTAAAATTGAAAAGGATTATCGCTCAACATCTTTTACACTTCTTTCAATAATACATTACTTCAACTCGTTCTGTAATATGTTCTTAATTTTAAATCTTGAATATTACTAGTATTAAATTTCTAAGGAGAAGGGAAAATGATAAGAGAAAAACATTTCCTGATATACTTACTTTCAGATAACATAATCCAAATGCATATAAGAAAGACATTTTATAAGAATTAAATCGTGAACTATTTTTGGAGTAAGATAAACTTTTTTTTATTTTATTTCTAATATAGCAAGGTGAAATACAATAAGACAAGTAAAATACAATTTATGTTAGTAAAACGTTATTTTCCGAGTTGTACATGAATTTTATAAATAAAATACAAATGTAAGATTTAAAAAAAGGAAAAAAAAAGATGAAAAACATAACAAAGTGAAAAATGGCCGACGTCATATCTCTAGAATACTAGTAACATGAGATTTTGGAGTTGCTGCCAAGTATGTATTTTACAGCAACGAAGATGAGTTCTGTTCGTATTTTCCCTAAGGTGAACAAAAAGGTTGGACAAAAATTTCAATGCGATGAAGAAGTTTGCCTAGGGAATCAGTACTAGTATGTACCCTAAAATAGATCATGGCATCAAGTCGTGGAAAATCTGGTAAATTCACGATGTAGCCTATTTTAAATTTCTTCGATTGAATTTCACTCATTATTTTCAACTGGTGTCTTTGTCTAACAATTTTTTATCGTATAGTATGGCATAATTGAATATTTTTGTACAAACATTGTGCCATTTCTTAATAGGGAAACTACTTCTTCGTTTCCAAAGATATAACCGAGACCAGGGTCTTAAAGCAATAATTAAAGATAACTAAAATAAAGCGCGGTTCCTTTTTCATTATATCACCACTGCCGTAATGGGAAAGAAAATAATTATAAATTATTGTTGTAAATTTTTCCATTTGCATGCATTGCATATTAAAAAGGTTTATGTTTTTAGAAATTTCTAAAAATAATACAAATACTTTATATTAGTATTTTATAAACTAATAAGTATCACTTATTATGAAATTTATTTAAACGACCATTTTCAATTCTGGCAGAAACTGCTTAGCAATCGCATCGATGACCATCAGCGTATGTATAATGTAATAGCAACTTTATCAGTGAAATAAAATTAAATTTTGCTATATTTTGCACTTGGCGGTTTGTGAGCGTAATGCTCCTTTTAGCCGACCAAATTGTCTCTAAGTAATATTTTGCAGAAACAAACTTTACCTTTGTTTAGCATTTAGCTTGTCTGACATTATTTTATACCTCTTTAGTCGATTTTTGTTCAAAGAAAAAAAATTGATTTTAATATACTGGATTTAAAATAAAAATTCTTTGCCCTTAAAATCATCATATATTGTTTTCTCTTCTCCGTAAGAAAAATGAAATTTCTTTAAGATTATAAGCTAGAGTATGATAGAATGGTACCAGTAAAACTTGAGAGCGACTCAAAACTGTAAGTGCACCATTATACCTATATTGTTTTCATCATTCTTGAATTTTTGCTTAAGTATTTGAAAGAGGGAAATAATTATTTAAAGTATTTTAAATCACAGAATATATTGTATAAAAATTAATATATTTTTCTTAATTAATGAACTATAACAATTTATTGCTCTAGATGATTTGGCAAATAAGTCTGTAAGTAGTATTATTAACAAATAGAAACAAATTTAATAATACAAATAGAAAATTCATTAAGAAGCAGTCTTATTAAAAGAGGCATGTATGCATAGTTATGAGTGATGATATTGGTATTCATTTTAAATATGTATCTAATTTTGTAATTTTTTTCTACGGTTTATTAATTTTTATTATATATATTTATAGAATATATAAAATATATTTGCATTATAACATTTATTGAATAAATTAATAGGTCAAAATATTATCATGTAAATCTATTTACAAATTTTAAATTAAGCTCAAAGGAATATTTATTCAACTTAAAAGAATTTCTCATTGAAAAATTACTTATGAATAAAATGGATAAAGTTATATTGCTCATTTAAGGCATTTTATTTTATTCAACTCTCATAAATTTACATCTAAAGTTTAATTTTAGCTAGATATGCAGTTCACAAAGTGGATTCCGAATCACTCTAAATACCCAAACCTGTGAGATGGTAGTAAATCCTCGAACTATTGAAACAAAAATAGATAACTACACGTTTGTTTACATAATCGGTGACGCTTTTTTTCGGATACAAGTAACAATTTTTGATTTGAATTGAGTGAATGAACATTATTATCTATTTACATACACAGTATTTTTTTAAAAAAAGCTAAAATAATTTTTCAATTCTTTTTAATATTAGAGCGAGTCAAATGAAAGTGAGCCATTGCGAATATATGACAAACAGAGTACTTTATTTAAAAGGAGTCTCCATGAACATTGAGAAATTTATCCCATTGACAAATACCCGTCGCGTTATACCCGTCTCATAAAACTCCTTGGGCTGTCGATTCAAAAAGTCTGTAACCGACTCCTTCACGGCGGCGTCCGACACGAATCTGGTACCCTTCAGATGTTTTTTCAGTTTCCCGAAAATGTGAAAGTCGCATGGCGACAAATCTGGACTGTATGGAGGATGTTGCAGAGTGTCCCACTTGAACTTTGCCAGTTATATCTTAACCACATCAGCGACGTGGGGACAAGCATTGTCGTGTAGCAAGATCACACCATTCGTCAATCTTCCAGGTCGTTTGTTCTTGATTGCGACACGCAGCCGATCCAGCGTTGCACAATATCGCGAACTATTGATACGTTTAGCAAATTCTCCACGTTTAGCAAATTCAATCAGTAATGGCCCCTGATGATCGAAAAAAAGTCAATAGCACCTTTCCCGAGGAAATGACAGCCTTTGCTTTCTTCGGGGGTGGCGAATTCAATTGTTTCCACTGTAAGCTTTGCCGGCGTGTTTTAGGTTCGTAGTGGTGGCACCATGATTCGTCTCCGGTCACAATTGCAGACAAGAAGTCGTCACCTTCATTGTGATACCGGATGAGATGAGTCAATGCAGCGCCGAACCTCTCCGTCTTCTGGCGGTCGTTCAAAATCTTGGGCATCCATTGAGCACACAAAAGCCGATAACCGAGATGATCATGAATTATGGTGTGAACCGAACCGTGACTGATTTTCACACACTCTGCCAGTTCATCGATGCTTATCCTCCGTTCTTGTCTAACCAGCTCATCAACCTGTGCAATTGTGTCGGGGATGATTGCAAGGTGGCTTTGGCCCGGTCTTGGATCGTCTTTGCAACTTTCACGTCCTTCTCTGAACCGTTTGCTCCAACAGTGGCCAATGCGATGCAGTGTTCACCGTACACAGCAGTTATAAGGCGACTAATTTCATGTTGGGAAACACCTTCAGCTGTCAAAACCTGACCACACCATGCTGTTCCTCTTTTGGAGCGTCCATAATGTCACGTTACCGTCTTCAACCCAGTGTAAGAGCGCCTTAAAGAACTTTAACCTAACACTTTCGCGCCACTTTCGTAAATGAAGGCTGTCTCTGTGCTACGCGCATGCGCCGCAGATGATGGACCGAACCATTCTTGCTGAGGAGGGGTTGGCTCACTTTCATTTGGCTCACCCTTATAGAATAACCTATTTTTAAGCAATAATTACTTGAAAACATTTTTTTCTGAGTTCGAAATTTTTGGATTGTTGAGAGCTAAAGAAAATAATGGCACTACTAATTGATTGCATTTAAATTTTAAATTTTTTTCTTTAGTTTTCACTATATTTTTATTCATGTTTTAATACTGTATAAGCTGTTTTATTTAATTAGTATTTTCCTTCGTTTTCATACTATTCTTTATAAGAAATTTTTTAATTCACTGTGCAAGACTTGATTAAACTATTGTTCATAGCATTAATTTTACTTACAGATACCTGTATTTTGTACAATTTATGTAATTCATGTTAATTTTTTTCTTATGAATATACCTCCTTCTAAATTTTATGAATACAATATAGTGTAAGATACAGATTTAGACGTAATTTTCACTTTATTTTTCAGAATATTCTTTGATAAAAATATAATCTAACTTTTGCCACTAGATTTTTAGCTGCCAATAGCAGTTTTGCTCATAAATATTGAAAAATTGATTTCTTTTCGAAAGGTTATTTATTTTCCTTCAAGAATTAAAGATAAAGCTTATATGTAAACATTGAAAAATCAATGTTAACGGGATTACATCTTAAGATTTTTTCCCTTATTCTAAGTGAGGAAAAAGAAATGATTCCTTATACAAAATATGTTCATGACTATTTGTGGACAACATTTCCTTAAATATTTACATTTACTTGGTTAATTCATTATTGAAGAAAAAACGTTTTGTCCCATAAAATAAAATTCAATTTGTACTCTAATATTTTACAGTTTACCATAAATGTCTCTACATCAAGTTACATTAAAAATGAGCTCTTTTGAGAAATTCATCACTAATAAACATAGTGATATTTTTCTAATTATTCCAATAAAAGGTGTTTCAGTTGAAAAGAATATAATTTCGGAAAAAAATCATACACCTAGTATAATGGAATCTTTGAAATAAATTTCCATGAGAATTTGCTAAATTTAGAAACTAGGAAAAACATTTTAAAATCATTTTATTCGTTTCATTTTGCGTGTTTTTCTCTATGTTGAGGGTATATTATCAGAAAATTTTAATATGCTTTTCACAGAAGGAAGATCTGATTTCTTAAGTTACTATTATCAATATAGAGAATGTTTGCATTTCATTTCTTTCTATTTTGTTTTCTTCAAAATTGTTCGTTTTTACGCTATTTATTACAAAATATTAAGAATTATTTTTCATTTTAGATCAAATAATGTATGTTTCAATATATTTTAATATTCATACCAAAAGTATGAAGATACTACCAAAAACATTTTATTCCTTAGAAACATTTACTGTTTACATAATACGTATATTGCTTTATTTTTGACGTTATTGAGTGACTCATATATAAGGAGGTAAATGACTATAATATATTTTAATAAGTTTTTAAATCAATTTCTTTTTTCTACAGCTACTAGGATACAATAAATATTCTATATAATTGAAAATTATTCATTCTGTTAGTAGAAGGTTCTAAATCATTAAACAAACTCTTAAGGATTATAGTTTAAGAGCTTAGTTTACTCCTATTAATTATTCATTGATAAATATAAATGATTTGTGGAATAAATAATTATTATTTTATCATTATCTAAAATTTAGGAAAAGCAGAAACATAGAATCCTAATATGTTATTAATTATAATGGAAGTTTTTTAAAAAAGAAACGATCATTTCAAGTTTTATTACAGGCATTTATTAAAATCAAAGAGTGTTGTTCCATTTTTAAATAAAAGAATGGAATCTGGGATGTTTGCTTGATAAAATATGGAAAATAATAAAAACACTGAATGATGTACCGTATTAGAAATTAAAAATTTATTTAAATACTTAGGATACCTTGGAAAAATGGGCATTGCAATGAATACATTGAAGGAATCATTGGAAAATTAACTATATATATATATATATATATATATATATATATATATATATATATATATATATATATATATATATATATATATATATATATATATATATATATATATATATATATATATATATATATATATATATATATACATATATATATATATATATATATATATATATATATATATATATATATATATATATATATATATATATATATATATATATATATATATATATATATAACTATTTTTAAACATTAACTTTTTAAAAGCAATTCAGTATTTATTTTATAAAAACGTCCTTATTTATTGATAATTATGTAAAATATAACTGATTGATTTAAAGTTAAATGTTAAATTTCAAACAAAAAAAATATTGTCTTGCTTGGGGAAATATTGAAAAATAATTGAAATAAGGGTAAAATATTTGAATGTGTTTGTTGAGTACTCTAGAGACACTTTATCTTACTCATGTATTAAAGACGCTCGTAAAATAAAATTTAAGCATCTCTAACATGTATATCTGCAAATAAAAATGCATTTTAAGAATACAAAACAATAAGATAAATACAATTAATCATCGATAATCAATCAATGGATCAACAAAAAATTAAAACCAATTATAAATTTTAAAAGAATTGAATAACCACTTCACACACACACACACATCTTATACTAATTAAAGCTCTTCCGTGACATCTTATATAAATTGGAGCAAAATAAAAATAATGGAAAAGATATAGAATAATATTTATTCAAAAAACTTTGTAAAAATTAATTAAATATTTTAAACAATGGAATATCAAACTTTCCAAACTTTGAAAGAGTTGTTGATGAAAGTGTGTGGGTCAAACGTAGCTCATTCATCAAAATTATGACCACTTAAGAAAGAATAAAAACTATCCTTTGGTTGAAAATGATAAGAAAATACTAAGATATATCAGTTTCTCAAAATGAAATTAAATGGAATTAAGTTACAACAATTCATCATTTTATTTTTTAAGAAAAATATGTTATAAAACGAACGATGGAAAATATGATTTATAAACTTTTATTATTATTGTATTATCTTATTTCATTTTTTATTTTATTTCATTAACTAAATTTTTGAAAAATTATTTGTACAGTTGAAAGAAAAAAAATTTTTCGAAATACAAATTAATCTCTAGATTATAAATTTATTTATATAAATATTAATATTATATTTAATATTTTTATGACATGTGATTGAAGGAAATTAATGCATAAATCAAGAAAAATATTTTAATATAATTCAAATTCTGACATTCATTAAAATAACATTATGTTCTTGCGAAAAGAAATATCATTATAAATGTTATTCTTATTCATTTCGAGGAAATATCTACCTATTTTTTCATTATCATTATAATGTTAGTGTTTGTGAAACAGTGTTAAAATTACTTCAAACCGATAATGACCACTGTACAATTTTAAAATATCAATTGGAAAGTATATTTGTAAAAAGTTTTCAAAATACTAAGTAGTTGATTAAAGTAAATAATAAAAAAATCCTAAATTCAATTAATCTTTATATGTATGAGATAAATAATAAGAAAACATATTCCTTTGAATTTTATTGTTTCTTTTTAACTTTTTCTTTTGGACTTTTCAGAAACGATTTTGACATGATATCGCTCTTTAGTAGTCGAAGGATTTAGAACGATTTTTTGCATATACCATTATTGACAGATATATGTCATATAGAAACATTGCAAAAAGTGAAAACTAGCTTCAAAAATGCTTAAGAAATATCGCTTAGAAGGATAAATAAATCTTATGCCTCTAAAAAAATTCAAATATCATGTCATTAATTAGACATAATTGCCTTTTAAAGCATATGATTTTTAAAATCAAACAAAAAGTAGATAGTGTGCAAAAATTTAAATTAAAAGTAAAATGAATATTTAAAAATAAATTAGATTGATTGCAAATTTCCTATCGCCAAAATATTTATACATGATTAAAAATGCTTCAACTTAAATTTTGTAAAGAACAAATAAAATTGTTTAGTAATTTTTTGAAATACTGTTTTGGATGATTACTACTTAATATTAAAATCATAAGTAGATCTTTGAATTAGAATTCATAAAACGTTTTTCAACAAATTATTACTAATTTATTTTAAAGTAATGTGTATTTTGAAGAATTTTTAAGATTAAGTATTCTTAGATTTCTAAATATGTGTTTCGTTAAAATAAAAAAAAAATAATTCATGACTTTTGCAAAATAAAGACATAATTATTTTTTAAAAGTTGGAAAGTTATTTATCATTTTTTCCTACAGCATATAAATTCAGGTTTATAGCAACAGTAAAAAATGCAAATATTAAAGAATTATCATTAGTATATTATATTCATTCCTACAAAAATAAAATTTTAACCAATAAAACTTTCGAATTTGAGGGTTTTTTTTCAATAAAAGACAATACAAATGCCAGATAAAAAAATTTTAAACTATCCACTAATATATTTTATATTCAAGATATATTATAAACGCTGCATTTTTATTTTCCTTATAATGTGTAATGCAAAGTAAAAGAAATTTAATATGTAACTCATTTTTGGTATACAAATATTAAATTTACAAATATCAAATTCATGTTTCTTTTTACGATAACAATTAAATCTATGCGTTTATATACTAAAATGTATTAAAAGTAAAAATGGGTATTTTATTATCTAGGCTTATATTTACAAATAAATGTGTACATTTTATATTGAAATTAAGATAAAGGTATGGTATTAAAGACATGGTATGTTATATATTTCCATGGTAATTTATGAAGCATTTAAAAGAAGCTGTATAAATTTCCTTTAATGATAAGTGTTAATTATAAAAATAGTTTTAAGAAAGTTCGATGAATATTTTACACAAAATGTCACGTTCCATGTTAAATTGTTAATACAAATATTTTGAAAGTTGTAGCATCTCCTTCTAAGAGAATTTTTGATATTAAATATATTTAAAATATATTTGAACATCATTGTCTAATCAGCTAAATTGCTAGTTCCGAGAGTATATGTAATAGCTCTTTAATAATAACACAGATAATTTTTAAATTTTATTTGCATATTAAAAATATCGAATGAGAAAGATTAACACAAATGTCTAATTAGAAGTTCAAATTTAAATATTATATGGAATTCAAAGAATTTTTTTGAGAAGAAACATTTATAAAGACTAAAAAAAGAGAAAAATCTTTAAAATTGGCCAGTTTCATATTAGTTTAGGTTATAACAAGAAAATGAGAATTAAATACGAAATATAAGATTTAGTTTTTAATTAAAAATATCATTTTATATTTGTCTCTATAAATAAAAAAAATAAAAAGTAATTTTAAACACAATTATATATTATTTTCTCACAACGAAGAAGCAAATTTCTTGAATATAAAGTAATAGGGAATATATATAATATTTTTATTTCATTAATGATATTAAATTCCCAATTATTTATGCATTTTTCAAAACTTAAAGATTGGCATAATTTATTTTATCCTCGTTACTGTATCTTTGTACTGGGATCATTTTGTCACTATTAACCGAAATAATAATGAGATATAAGATTTTAATAACAAATAAAAGTAAGGAATGTAATTTCTTATATCATAGTTCTTAAATATAATTTTGCAGAAATTTTTTATCTTCGAACAATACATTTTGTGAAAATTAAATCAATTATGCATTATTACAATCAAACATTGCCGAATTAAAACTTTATTGAAATTTCCTAAATTAAATCCGATCTTTAGTTGTTTCCTCTACAAAAATGTAAAAGTAATTCTGTATAAAATTTTTTGTTATTTATTTAAAATATGGTACGGTGAATTAATGCTTACATTTAGTTAATGCGTTAGACTTAGATTACAATTAATAAAGATTACAATTTATAAAGTATATGTATATATTTGTATGCTGGCCAGTCCATACGGTTGATATCCTCTGATTGAAGACATTCGTCTATAATCTTTACACGGTGAGGACGGATGTTGTCATCCATAAATAGAAATTTTGCACCAATGGCGCCCCAAAACAAACGTACATGTTGTTCTAGAATTACACCCCGAAAGCTGTGGCTTGTCATGGTTACAATCTGAATGAGCAATCTTGCACCACCATAACGGTGCCATTCAATGGTGTTCTCTGATGGTAACGGGTATTTGGCTCTCTTCATTTGAAAGTCTGGCGTGATTCATACTAAAAACTAAACCTAGAGTCGTCGGAAAACACCACACAAGACCACTGTTGCGGTGTTCGCAATGCATGCTCTCTAATCCAGGATAATCGCAGGCGACACAGAGTTGCGGTAAGTGGAACACATCTGACAGGCCTAAGAGCATATACAACAATGTGCCCTAAGCGTCTACCCTCTCTGACTTGAAACTGTCGTACCGGTAGCTGAAGAGAGCAGACGAGACAGATCTGGTGCTGTGTTCCGTCTGTTTCTTTTGGCAGTAAATGCCAAATACCTGTCCTCATTCAGCATTGTAACTCTAGGGAGACCTGTGCTGTAACTTCTACTCACATTACCATCATCTTGGAACCGTTGCCAAATCCTGGAGATGAAACTCTGGGCGATTCCAAGTTACTCGGATACTTCTAGCTGGGTACGTCCACATTCCAGACGGCCGATAATTCTACCACGTAAAACGTCATCAAAATGCTTCCTTTGTGCCATAACTATGCGGTTATTGCACTGAAAGGCATTTGAAGCACTTGTGAACAATTTTACTTTTTTGCAACCATTCCTTATATACCCCTCTCTTATACTCTCGTCACTGTGACGTATGATTGGAGCCATCTGGTGGTTTCTTGTAATTTGCATATTATTCTTTAAGATGTGTGTGATAATTCTAGATTTGAAATATTTATTTTAGAGTTCAATTTCTTTGTGATTCCGAATTATCCTTAGTTTTTAGATTTGAGTGTAGATATGCCTTTCCTCGCTCTTGGGTTTTCTGAGTGGTAAACTAGTAGTGGTTTTAATTTGAAATCTCTACTTGCGTTACCGCCCAGTAGAAGTGTTAAGGGATCTTTTGCAGCTTTAAATCCTGATGCTCGTTTCTCTTCACGCGATAGAAATGTTCGTTTTGGCATTCTTTTTCAAAACAGGCCTGTTTCATCAACATTAAAAACTAATTCTCTAGGATAGTTTCTTTGTTCAATTATTGTTTCTAATGTCGCTATTAATTCTGCCGCTACTTTCGTATCCCCACTTGCTGCTTCTCCTGTAATATTTATATTGTGAAGATTGTTTCGATGTTTAAATCTATTAAGCCATCCTTGACTAGCAACAAAGGTTTCACTCATGTCACTTAACTCAATCTGAATGTAATTAAAAATTCTTCTAGCTTTTTCCATTATGATAGATTGGCTTAATGGCGTATTGCTTTCAATTTCTTCGTCAATCCATAAAGACCGTCGTTTTTCCATTTCCTCTATAATGTTATTTCTAGAATGGGTAATTCAATCTGCAGAGCTTGACGTAATTGCAGTTGCAGATGACAGTATTTTTTCTTTATTTTTAAGAAATTGTCCTTATTGTTGAAGTTGCCAAAATCAATGCAACTCTAATTTGAGATTGACGTCCACCTAAATCTAATTTTCAAATCATTTAAATTTTAGTTTCCTATGAAATGTTTCTCCTGGTTGCTTTCTTTTCTTGTTTTTTACTATCACCCATAGTAAAAACCAAAGATCATAGTATTTGTCATTGTATTAATCGTTATAGTATTATATAAATTTATACTTACAATAATGTCAACAAATGTTTCAAGTGATAAAAATGCGTCCATACAGCACCGCAACAAACAAGAAACAAAATTACAATGTTTTAAATATGTTATTTGGAAATCTAGCGCTGCGCATAATTTCAGGGATTCCTCGGGTTAAAACTAAAGAGCGCTAAACCGAAACAGCACTAAAGGAAACATCGTTAAACCGAGTCTTACTGTACGTGACGAATTAATCAAAATAATGTGAGTTTATATAAATCTCGGAGGAATGGAAAACACCCCCCACCCATAATTGGTACAAGGGATCAAAACCGGGTTTGTCCCTTGACTTCCCGAGTGACAGACGTACCCGGACTGTTCTCTCAAGACTTGCAGCGGTCATATTAAGTGCCTCACTTTCAACGAGGGCAGGAAAACTTTCGTCACCTGCACCAAGTGCCAAAATCATCAGGCTTCTCCTGAGCATCTTTTGGATTGCATGGGTCTCTATAGGGAGGATCTCTTTAGCAATCCTCTTTTAGTCTTCGACTTCCTTACAGTCAACGAACTCGTGGATCTAGTCTGACTCCGTCAGACATGGAGGATAAGCAACAACAACAACATGTGAGTTTATTGCTCGAACATCAGTAAATCTTTAAGAATTAGCTGCACTCTCATTAAATGAATTAATATCATTTATTAATGTATATAAAATATAATTCGAATCAAAAATTTTCTTGAATGTCGTTTTCTGCATCTTTAGAAATCCGTGAAACTAAATTTCTGTTGTCATTCTAGTGATTGATTACCTGAACTCCTTTAAATAACTCATGATTAATACTTAAAATATATGCTTGAAATAAATATATTTGTTTACAATCCCACGCATCCGAAGACCCTAATTCCTTATTTTGAAAAGTAATTTCTTTAATCTGATTGGACTTTTTTCAATTTATTTACAATAATCTTCTCAAATACTACCTTTTAAATATAATATAATATTATGAATGAAATTTACATATTTAGTTTTTTATGTGAATTTAGTTTCTTTTTTATTTCCTATTTACAATTAATCATCTCACTTAAGATGGATGAAAAATAAAACCATTTTTAACGAGATTTATAAATTAAAATTTAAAATTCATATTTTATATTTTTCAATTTTTTTTTGCCGTCTTGATGGTTACAGAGAAATTATTACGCATGTGATTCAAGAAAATTATAAATTCATAAATGAATTCTTAATCTTATTACTTACAATACTTATTAGTGAAAATTCCAAATGATTTTAGAAAGGAGAGGCAAAAAAAATTTAAGATATGTAAACAAATTCAGAAAATTCATTATATTGAGATCAGTTGGTAGAATAATAAAAGCATAAACTATTTTTGCAGTTTTTAATAATGTAGAAATTCATGCGTTAAGTTAATTTACATTATGATTTATTGTATAACTAAAATAACCAATTAACAGTCAATATTTTAAGAATTATCATAGCTTATTTCTTCTACTGTAAGGAAATGAAACTTTTGTTTGATATATTTTGTATATTTGTTTATTTTTAAAACACCAATATATTTGCATAAATCTAATGTGTTTTAAATTTGCACCATGATATTATTGTATTCTCATATCATTTAGTGGTCATTTCCAACAGTCACACATCTGAAATGTCATGAGAAAAATATATTTTAGATTCCACCTACACATTACACCCACGAACTACCTCCTACAGTTTAAATGATTGCGTGCTTTATAATGATTTGCTATATGAAAGACTTAATGGATTAAGAATTGTTGAATAGAAAAAACGTTCTCTGCAAAATTGTTTTATGATAGTGGGTGGGGTTGAAATAGCTTTAGTGATTAAATTTTGTATATTATCCTATTATCATACTCTGATTCAGTTTGATATTTAAACATTTTTATTAATATTTCTGATTTGGGGAATGTTTAATTTAATTTTAATATCACCAACTTTATTTTAATCTTAAAATAAGGATATTATTTAGAAATCCTGTCTTTCTTATTATGCATAATATTTTAATTAAATTTCATCCTGGAGCACTTAAATACTGATAATTATACCATCGATTTATTTATATAAATATTTTATCACAATTTTGGAAAATTTTACCAACTAATTAAATGGATAAATGGACATATATATATATATATATATATATATATATATATATATATATATATATATATATATATATATATATATATATATATATATATATATATATATATAATTACTATAATATATAAAATAAACTTTCTTTTATTTTATTCAACTACACTGTGGTTATACTCTTTCATGAATCATTATATTAATCTACACTTTAAAAAACTTTAACATTAAAACATTTTATTTAAAATTGTATTTCTCTTTTTTATTCATATTTCATTAAAATATTCCAATTTAACTTTACCTGAAATGTTATGGTTGTTTTCGCAATGCATAGCCCTACAAAGTTATATGTATGAATATTTTAATAATAACGAACAATTAATAAAAAAAATTAACAGGCATAGTGTATTTGAAAATCGTATAATTTATTTAAATTACACGTTGAAGTGTATACATTTAAAAATATTTATTAAATTCCTAATTTATTTCTCTTTTGTGAAATTTTAAAATTTGAGGTACATCGTTACACATATTAAAGTATTTAATTGTTTGCTTCTAAACTATGGTATATTATTTTATTGATTCAAACTTAATAATTTTTTGCTACATATATAATAATACTAAATCATAATTTCAAAGAAAAACTTTCATTTTAATATAATAGTAATATAGTATCTAAATAAATTTTATTTTGATAAGATGTAATCGATAAGTTATGATGGAAAATGTGGAAGTTAGAGCCACAAAACCATTTATATATTTATAATGGTGCCATTATTACGTAATGTTGCATTAATGATAGCTTATTAGTGTTTTAAAGTAAACTGAATCTATTTATTATAAGCGACTCGCCTGGAGCTCATTGCGAGTTCTGAATAATTAACGGAATCACTGCAAAGATTGACATTTCTGTCTGAATATTCCCTGAAACCGGTACAATACATAGTTCATTATCAGAATCGTAAATGTCAAAGCCATTGCATACGTCAGTGACGTAACTCCAGTCATGGCACATAATATACCTAAGACATTTGCAGGTAATCTCCATTTACGTATTACTCGTTTGTAATTTGGTAGAATTATAATACCTAAAATATATTTGCATCCCCAAGATACATCCTATTGAATGAGATTTCATTATAAAGTATGATTTTCATTAAAGATCAAGTTTCTAAAATATCATCAAAACGCTGAGCTTTTCAATGAACTATCAGCACAGTTTTTACATACAAAGATCATCCCGTTCTGTTAATTGCATTATGAATGAATACATAAAATATATTTCTTTTATTTAACTTTTCTGAAGTTTAAACCACCATGCAAATTTGATTAGTTATGTTTCCACTGCAGTTGCGTGTACAGAATAAAATTGTGATACCCTTGGAAGTTCAAAAGCAAATATTTTGCTTACAATTATAATATATTAATTTTGTCATGAACAAAACTAAGTAAATACAAATAAAAAATGCTATTATATTGAAATACGGCAACATTATTTCCTTACAAATTTACTATTAATTTGTGGTTATTTTTGACACATATATATTAAAACAAAAGAATGGATAAGCATCATAACAAAATGTTTTTTTATCCAACCAATGAATAAGCAGATGTCCAATATAAACATTATAATTTATATGGTATCCTGCTTAGACTATCCTGTTAAAGCTATAGCTCATTTTCACATAATATGTAAACTGCAGCGTTCTTTAACTATGTTCAGTAATAATGAAATTTCATTATGAATGAGCACCAAAATTTTAACTATTCTGTCTAAAATTCAGATAGTTTTAAGAGCTAATCAATCATAGCTATTTTAAGGTGCTAAAGATAATTAATTGAATAATAATATGATTAATGACCCTTTAGCTGTAATAAAGAACTATAATTACTGAAAACAAATATAGCTGTGACT
The DNA here is from genome assembly GCA_037975125.1 of Latrodectus hesperus. Lineage (NCBI taxonomy): Eukaryota > Metazoa > Arthropoda > Arachnida > Araneae > Theridiidae > Latrodectus > Latrodectus hesperus. The sequence continues at coordinate 54,938,580 of CM075850.1, read as the reverse complement.
CAATGATAATGAAGAGCGTGGGAAGAATTTAAGAATTTTTAAATGAAATACTTGTTACTGTAGTTGGTATCGCTTACTTGTATTCATCTATTTTTTCTTTTAATTTTTTAATTTCTTAATCTATTAAAAAATTATTCTAAGATATCAATTTTCAACTCTTTTCAATACTTGAATTACTTTTTCAAACCAAAATAAATTAATAAATTACTATAATTTACCGAGGGATTTATTTTACTTTTATTTCAGTTAAATTCAAACTGAAATAAAAGTAAAATATTCTTGCGGTAAATTGTAATAATCTGTAGTCATAAGTTTTTCATTTTAAAGAATATAATAAATGTAGATCAAAATATCTCAAAATTACTTTGAATTAATCATTAAATTTAACTTAAGTACAAAAAGATGTTAATATTTTAATAAAACAGCCATGTGATTTAATATGCATAAAATAATATGTTTTAGTACATCGTATATAAAGTATATGGAATATTTATTAGAAATTGTAAATACAAAATTCTAAAATGAATTCCAAAATGAAAACTTTTAAAAATTAGAATAGATCATTCTCAAAAATCTCAAAATATTATTCTTTACTCTAAAGATTCTGACCATTGTCAACTGTTTTTAATTATAATTTCAATAGTCATAGTTAATTTTAATGAATTGAATAAAACATAATTAAAATCAGATAAAATTGTATGAATTTTTAAGGTATTGGAGTTACATTTACACAAGTTTTCTAAATTTAATAATTTTGATGAAAATGAAAATAAATTTTCAAAGTGAACGATTGAACCAGTTAACATAAAATTTAGCTTATGTGAATTCGATTACATTCTCATTTTAATCGTTTTTTTAAATAATGTAGTGCTTCATTGAATGAAGAAAAATTATTTAAAAACTATAACTAGAAAATTGTTTTAGTTAAAACAGTGAAATAAAATATAATTAAAATTTATGTTATTAATGTTTATGTTATTAAAATATTATTAAAGTTTATGTAATTAAAACATAATATTATAGTTCTGTATCATTATAAATTAAGAATACTGCAATAATAAATTTTTTCTAGACTACATAAACAAGATCGATAACTAATAATTGTTTGATAAAATTTCATACCAATGAAAAACATTATCTGATTCATTTGAAATATTTATAATCTTTTTGAATTTTTTATATTGTAATTCATTGAAATATTTGTAACATTTAAACACTTGAAAATTTGTAAAATAATATAAATACTTGTAATTTGAAATATTTCTAAGAATTATATTTCTAACCCATTACATATACATTAACTCAATTCAATACAGTTACTACTGCTTTTTTGTATGAAATGGAATTTATTTCATATTTTTCACTGGAATAAACAAGAAATATAGTTATATATATTGACATTTTTTTACACGTGCTTAGGTTTTTAAAATATCTGCTGATGTATAAATGATTTTCAGCTTCTAAGTAATAAAAGTACATCATGTCTTGTAATGCCAAAATATAAGTAATGTATCAAAATTATTCTCAATTGTCAAGAAGGTTCTATTATTATTCATATTTTATTTATATAAACATCACTTTAACTAAATCGCACAAATTAAAATGTTTGAATTTGAATTAGGGAATTTTTGTGTTTAAAGAATCCCTTAATTTTCAGAGCAGTTGTTTCTTCAGAATACTGCATTGTTTCAGTAAGAAGTCTTCGCAGTGTGTATATATATAAAAGTCATAGATTGACTTAATTCGAATAATTGCAATCTAGAATAGAAAGTACATTTTTGATTTTTGAATCCAACAAAATATGTGATATTTTGTCTAATTTTGCACACACAAACTCATTCAAAATATTGGTTATAAGATTCAAAACGCGGAACATCTTACTTGACAAAAAATATAAAAAGTTCTTACCATTTCTATACAAATTTGCTGTCTTCATAACCAAGCTCGAATAGTATACTATATTTTAATTTTCTCTGATGAACAATTTTTTTTCTCAAATTATTTATTGCTTTTTGAGAATAAATAACATTTTGTCTATTCTTATTGGTATTAGATATTTCAATTTACTTAAATGTTTTGGAATCTAATTAATTACTTTCTAAAAATATCACAATCATTACTTAATTAAGCAATTTAATTTTCAAATTAGGGAAGGCGTGTTTAAAAACATTAACAGCTTTCATATCTTTAAAAAAATTGGCGTGATATTGATTTGCAATATATTTAAAAAATTGCTTGCTCTTTGAAATTAAATGTATACTATTAAGATAAATATTATTAATCTATAATCATTTATTTATAGGTAAAATGTATATTTATATAATATTTAAAAAAATCATAAACTTAAATTTAAATAAACAGGAAAAAGTAAAAATCATCAAAAAAAATTTTTATTGCAAGATTTTCTCAATTACTCGAATAAAAAGGATAATTTATTTCCAGAACAACTACTGAGACTAAGTATGATTTTTACTTATTATCAACACTTATGGAAAATGAATATTACAAAAAATTATTATTGTAATGCGTTGTTTTATATGTAACTTACTATTTTAATTAATGAATGTATTCAGTTTTGACAGTGAATAGCTCATATTTCATAACAAAATATTTCTGAACTAATTACTTTAGATATGTCACAAAAATGTAGCATTTATATCAAAGACAAATTTAGTTCAAGTTATTTACAAATCTCAGTACAGGAATGTTAATAAAATTACTTATTAAAATGATTGAGCAGATTCTACATTCTTTATTTAGGAAACAAAGACAATGCAGTTATTGAAATATTTTCTAATTATATTTGATGAATATAAGCACATGATGCATTACTTTTAAAAGTGATATTTACTACAACTTGATGAGAATTTAATATTTAAAGTTCTTCGCCACCATTGGACAATGGTTTGAACTCAGAGAGTGAGACAGAGTCATTAAATTGAAACAACTCTTTTCTAATTCAATAAACTTTTCATTAAAAATTAAGAAAATTATTGACACTTCTCTTGCATGATGAAATAGTAATGGATTAATACAAGATTTTCTCTGTTTCTTTTATTTAGTAATCGTTGTAGTGGTAACTTAAATTAAAACCTCAGCACCAAAAATTTGATGTGGTGTATAATTCGGCTCTTAGAGAGAACTGAGTTAAAAAACCCAGGTTTGTAAAGCATAGGTTGAAGGTTAGTTGGTTGGTTGGGTTTTGTGGCGCAAAGTCCAAAATATAACTGCGCCAAGACTACGATTTCGGTAGTATTACTAAATTTTTAAAAATCCAAGTAACATTAAAAAGCAAAAATATTTGTATATTATGTAATCAAAAGCAACTTACACATAAAAATAAATAAATATATGTATGTATACATAAAATTTAAAATATAAATTAAATAAAATGTAAGAAAACTATTTCTCCTAAAAACGCAAATAGGTTTCTGTGGGAAGGATCCCCTAATAAATCTAATAAAAAGTTAAAATATCACTTTCAAAAATATGTAAAGGTAAATGATTAAAATTAAGACATACGATTAAAATACGATGCATTATATAAGATTCATCATACGTTTCACATTGTGGATTTAAATTATTTAAAAATAAATGTCTTTCTGTGAAACGTGTGTTTCCGATACTTTTGAAAAGATGAGTCAAACGGACATCAGCACTTCTTAACGGTAAAATTGATAATGGTGTGATAGATAGAAATAAGGCATGGAGCTTATTGCTCACCTGCAGTTTCCATGATTCCTCTCAAAAAGTATACTTTAATTTTTTGACATCTTTCTCTTATCAGATAAGAAAACAGATGGTTGAATGGGTCGGAATGCATCAGCCTTTTCATTGCCATCCAGACCCACGTGACCAGTGATCCAACAAAACATACATATATATATATATATATATATATATATATATATATATATATATATATATATATATATATATATATATATATATATATATATATATATATATATAATATATATATATATATATATATATATATATATATATATATATATATATATATATATATATATATATATATATATATATATATATATATATATATATATATATATATATATATATATATATATATATATATATATATATATATAATAGTTTATTAACCAACTTAATACAATAAATTACACATTTTATAAGCAATAGAATTCTTGGTTATTATTTAATTTAGCATGAGTTCCGAATTTACGAAATAATAATGAGGACCAGGGTAAAGGGGAAGAGAATCACCAAATAGGAAAACCACTTGTACATAAAATTCCATCCACTGGTGAAGTAATCTCCGCCTTTTGCGATAATCTAATTGTCGGATGTCTTATGGCTCCATTCTGGTATGTCACAACAAGGTTTCCACTTGCTATCCGGAACATTTGTTCACCATTCACAGCTATTTGTCCGTCAACTCCATTCATTATCTCCTATCAAGATGCAATTGGTGACTCAAATTCTTTTCCTTTTCTCAACTTCCTCTTTTTAAATGCAGTTTTTAATTTCCTTTGAAGGAAGGTTGAAGCTTTTAATTTCCTCTTTTTTATTTGATTTTTAATAACCTAATACATCTTTTCATTGGTTCCTTTTTGATTTTGATGAACCGCCTATATTTCCAGGGTTGGTTAAATTCTCCCTTGTAAAAGCTGACTACCCATACAAAAAAACGAAAGAAAGGGAACATGTTTTTTAATTGCATTAGGTACATCCCAAGGGAAAAGCGTACCCTGGGATGTACTGCTGAAGTCAACTTTTATGGCTCAGTTTTTAGCTGCCACGTATACTTTTGTATAATTTTCCTTTTTACATTCTTATGGTCATTGTAACAGGTTTTTATTGATTTCATTTCCCTTAAAATATATTTGGTGAAATCAATTGTTATTGAACTCAAATAATATATAAGATTCCTCTACCGTTCTTTCTTTGTCGGTTTTACACAATATTCAAATTATTCTATATAATGCCAGTTTCTATATTACTTATTTTTAAGTTACAAAACGTAAAAAAATATCAATCAATATTTTAAGATATTTTTAAAATTATTATTTATATATGTTACCTTACTTAAGACATCAAAGATGAAAAATCTCAGAAATTTTATCTTTCTATTTGCTTATTTTTCGTTGTTGAAATCTTAAACTGATCATTTTAAAATTAAAACGAAGGAAAAAAAAACATTGAAGGAAATTTGAATTATTCTATATCCAATAGAATAATGAAATATGCAGCGAAGGAAAACGCCACTAATTTATTAAAGTGCCAGACTTATTCTATATATGCGAAATATTAGAACAAATAAAAGGATGTCACCAGATGTAAATGCTAAAATGTAGGCGATTTTATATAATATTATACATTTTTCACTTATAAAAAAATTTCCTTCTTTTTAGAACAGTCATCGATAAGATTGGTGATAACAAAGTCAGATGTTTTAAGTAAGAATTTACATATGTGTATGAATGTCATGTAAATATAGTTTAAATTTACTTAAGTAATTAAGATTCAAAATTCATCCTCGTATTTAGCCGAAATTGAATCAAATTATTTAATGTTCATTTGCTTTTTAATCGAAAATTTTATCTAACACAGCAGAAATAAAGAATGATTTCGTAAGATATAATGATAGCAAGATTAATAGATATTTTCAATACGGAATTATAAATTTGAATACATATTTTACTGAAATAATATGTTTATTGAAATAAGAATGTTTGAAATGCTTTATAAATAATATGATTATGAGTTTAAAAAATAAGATAAAGTGAGAAATGCTATAAATTATTAATAGTTTGTTTTTATATGCTTATATATATTACTAAACAATATACAATAAATTTTATACATAGTTTATATTATAAATTTGCATTGATTTATTATTAACTCGTTTAAATTTTATTACACGATTGTATCGTATTGGTGTTTTAAATACTTTCGAGGTTGCAACTATAAAATAATAAATTTATAACAAAATAAAAGCACAATAATTCAAAATATCAATGTTTTCCCTTAATAAGATATGGATGACTATATGATTGTTTCAGTTTCAAAATAGAGTTCAAGCAAAGACATTTAATATCTACACTCCCTTTGTTTTCTCGCTCTAGTTACCTCCGTCTCGGTACACTAAACTAAAATCTTTCGTCACTCTAAAATGACCTCAGAGTTAATCAATGTACTGAACATTAAACATGAATCATGACTGTTGTAATTTTGAACTTTATCAAAAGTAATCTGGAATTTACGATCACTTAATAATTTCTTGATTCGGCAGAAGTGCATAATATTTACTTTTGAAATGATTTAATGACTTTTTTTGTGCACATATTTATTACACTTTACCCATAATGAATAATAAGTTTAAAAATTCAAATATTAACATTCTGATTCAAATTACTTTATTCATAAAACTAAATTATATTGCATTGACTACATATTGGGTATTTGAAATATGTGTAAATTAAAAATCTTATCAAGTGTAAAGAAAGTTTGAACTTATCGATATCACATATAAGAAGTTTCACATGCAAACCAATAACAAAAGAGCACCGATACGATTAATCTTCTTTATCTTAAATGGTTTTATTTATCTGTAAATGTATGTGATATAATATAGTTATTAGAAAGTTTGCAATGTTTTTTACTGAACGTGGTATTTTCTTGTCATGAATAACCTAGAAAAATACTATTCCTAAAAAAACGTATTCTTCCTTGAGAAAAATGAAGAATGCTAACACATGTAAAACATAGTCAAAACTATGGCTCCTTCATTCAAGATGTAGGATTCATAGTTTTAAATAATAAGAAAAGAGGTTATCTTTGTGATGTGTATGCTGAACATAAAAAGTAGTTCAATTTTAATAAAGATGTAAAGGAAGAAGAAAAGAAAGCTTTCTTATAATACTCAAAATTTACTTTAAATTTATATTTTAAGAAAGTTTTACAAAAATTTTCAATTCAGTGTAAAACATGGGAAATTTCAACAATCTAGAAAATAAAGTTGTAAAAATTTTCGAAAATCAAATGCAACTATATTTTAGGGGTGTATTAAATGAAAACGTTTTTGAGTTTCTAAGATGAACATTTCTATTTGTAATAATATTGTAAGTATAATGCTATATTTATTGGGATGGGAAAGTGAAAAAAATAAAATCAGTTGTTAACATCATTGACAATAACATTTTTTTCCAAACCTATATGCGTTTGGAACACAAGACTATAAATAACCAGGTTAGGTCTATATAACGTAAAGATTCAAATTTCATCTAATTATCTTCAAGAATTTCAAACTTTAGTAAACCTATTGATAGATATAGAAAAGATAAATTTTGAAAATATTATATAATAGGAAAACTATAGATTCAGCAGCGTTTAAATCTGTTGAAATGTATAATTTTCCGTTGAAAGGCTTGACTTAAGTTAAACCGCATGCAGGATCAACTAAATAAAGTACAATAAGAAATATAATAAAAAGCAGAGATTAGACATGTCAATGTGCATTGAATTTTGCGTTAAATTAATATAGAGTAAACCTGAAAAAGGGTAATATTTAAAAGTAATGTAGTACAATAAAAAATAGCTAAGAGTAATCAAAATGAGATTGATAATAATATGTTATATTAAAATAATATAATTATATTAGGGTTATATTTATGTTTATAGAAAAGATTCTGATATAACTTTTCATCACATTCGGAAAAATATAGTTGGAGACTTCTCATTTAGTTTTTGAAATTATGGGCTGCATCTAACACTATAGTACCTTAATTTCCTTAATCTGACATGTTGATATGATTAATTTAAAAAAATAATAAATAAATTAAAATCCAGATTCTAAAAACTCATCCTGCGCATGAATTTTTGTAATAATTTTCTGCATAAATTGTTTAACCTTACTTTATTTGATTTTTTACTAGTGATAGTAAAAATTAATTTAATGAAGAGGAACTAAGTCCAAGTAAAATATTTAAATTTAGTCAAATTCGGAAATTTTAAAATGTTTACGAGTTTCAAATTCAAGGAATCATAAAATCATAGTTATTAAAAATGAGTTTATTGAATGATTTTATTAGTGTTGAAAATAGTGTCTTTCTTTTCCCTTATTAATTATCTTAACTAATTCATCAGAAAAATTAAATATGTAATTTGAAGAATTTACGTACTTGTTATATTTCATTGCAAATGAACATTCTTCTATAGAATTTCGTAAAAATTTCCCTTAAAAGTAATTTAGCATTTTTATTACAGATTTCCACGTTTCTTGTAATCTCATGATGCACAAATTTAAAAAAAACATTTTACTTAGGGTAGAATATATAAAATTTTTATCTAATTTAATTTCTTATAGGACAGAATATATTTAAATGCTTGTTAATATTAATAAGTTATTATTTCTGATATGCAGAGATTCTTCATTACAACAGATTTTTTTCCTGTTATACAAAAGTATTTATAGATACGAAAAGTAGTATATATAGGAAATCAAAAATTACAAATGGAACCGATAGAGTACATTGATCACCTCATTTCTGTTCAAATTCGCTCTTTTAAAAATACTAAATTCACATTTAATCGAAGCTACTAAACATTCTGAAATATTTAACATCCAGATACCTGTAAAATTAAGTAAATCTTGATAGCAAAAGAAATATTTTTAAGTAATTGTTTTTGTTAAAATATGAAGAATAAATTACATATTTTTGTGCTAAAAAGGATATTTTTGCTTTAGATAGTACTAGAACTTTAATTATTACTTCTTGATTCATATTTAAACTATAAATTTATTCACTATGCTATGACAAATCACTTAGAACCACTTGATATGTACTTTAAAAAAGTAAGACATAAATAAGAGAAATCTTAGCCTAACTTATGTTTGAGATGCATTTTCTGAATTTTAAACAGGTATATTATGCAAAAACAAAAGTATTAAAGAAACTTTAATGTGATGTCATTTGAAAGTATGGTGCGTGTTATAAAAATGAAATGCTTAGAAGCACAATCTATATATGAAATATAAATGCTTGATGAGTTTTTAACATGTATTGTACAAAAGCTAAATTAACAAAAGCAAATTTAAGCTTCCGCTTTGAATTTACATTGCTTCTTAAGTAAATCTAATAAGAATAATTCAATAAAATAATAGAAAATTTTCAAAATATTTATAAAAATATTTTTATAAGTAATGAAGTATTAAATTATTTTATTTTCCATTTAAGATTTTTGGATAATCGTCATACTGAATATTGTAAAAAAAAGCGAAATAATGTTTATTATACATATATATTTATATATATTGCACACACACATTACACTATGTAAGTTATGTAAAGTTTAGAATCAATAAAATAAGAATAAAAACACGTTCATGTATGAAACATGACACTGTAGATATAAATTCATATAATAATAAATGTAAAAGCAGGACTCAAGGAAAATAATATTTAATTAAGATCTGAAAACAATATTTTTAGAAATCAAGTTAATCAATATTACTGCCTATCACCATCCACAGTAGTCGGATAACTGGAAAATAACATCACGTAAGCAAATAGTTATAAGATTAAACAATGGCATAAATTTCTTATCTAACTTTGAAGGTTATCCAGAAGTGTAGAGAAAAGCAAGGCATGTGTGTTACTTGAAACAGTGGAAGAGTGGAAAAGATTACGTTGGGACTACAATTCAAATCTTTTAAAGTTACAGGCAAAGCTTTCTAGTCTAGAATAGTTCCGCAACATAATGTTCATAGCCTATTTTCACAAGACCTGAACATTTTACATTAAATATTCAGTTTTTGCTGAAAATTTTGCTTCACTTGTTGCTTATAATCTTTATAAAGAAGCATATGCACCATAATCAGTTACTTTAAAGCAAATTATTCATAAATTTTAAATTATTCAAATTTTATTATTGTTAAAATATCTTAAATTATTCAAATATCTTAGCAAATTATTCATATATTCTTTAAAACAAATTATTCATCTACTATATCCACAGCTGTTTATAAAATGTTTTGATGATATATGGCTAAATTTGATATTGATTTATTCAACATGATTCCCCCTATTATTTCTGAATTATATATATATGACTATTTCCCATAATAATGTGCCTGAATGCACATTTTTTCTTGTTCTGATGGCTCAGTATAAGTGTCAATTTGTTACCTTTCCTCTTAAATATTTTGCTGTGCTTGTGAACAAATATGAATCCATTTTGGAAGTTTTAATTATTTGGAAAGTTTTTTTCGTCATTTAGCTGTATTTCCAACGAGCAATGCGTATAAACCTTTGTACCCAGTTTTAAGTAGAATGTTAAAACCTTACTATATCTAATGCTGAATTAGCCTCACTTAATAATTGTGAATGCAGTTAGCTTTTGGTATTATATGCAGTTTCTTTCTCAATACAATGCTTTTCATGATTTTGCTGCAATTTTCTAACTATAAAATTCGTAATGAGGAATAAATGTGACCTACCAATAACATCTTACAGTTTTAAATTTTTTTTTATTTTTTCAGCTTATTCGTAAGTAAAAAACTTTGAATTTACTTTTTTATGAGAGAAAATATAAAATATTGATTGGTTTGACATTTTCCAATAGATGTCATACAAATTTTCTTCGAATTCGTACAAACAAAAATACAATTGAAACAATTTTGATGATATTTTTATTGCTTTAAGACTTGCGATGTTAAAAATATTCATATTTAAGTATAACTCTAAGAAAAATATATGAAATATGTAAAAAATAAATACCTCTGTTATTTTATTTCATAAATTTATGTGTATAAAGTAAATGAAGTATATTAATAATACTATTATACCACTAATATTAATATTATTAAGGATACTAACTAATTTATTTGTATACATTAGTTGGTTCTTAAAACAAATTTGATGTTATTTGCAAGTTACTTCTTAAAGTGAGGAATCACCTTATTTATCGATATTATATTTTATTCTGTTGCATTTATTCCCAAAATCCTATCGACATGATATATAGTTTTGTGAATAAAATTTAATAATATTATTTTAATATTGTTAAATAAGTAATTGATTTGTATAAATTTTAAATATTGCATTCATCAAATCATTCTCTTTAAGTTCATCAAAATATGAAAACTTACAAATAAATTTAACACTCTATTATATTTATTTATTTATGCTAACTTAAATAAAACCAACTTGAAAGCATTGTAATTGAATACTGAGGTTAATACAAATTTCGTATTACTGTCTGTGAGAAAATTTTATTGTAATTATTTAATATTTACATCAAATTTAAAAATGATGATTTATGTTACTTGTGTGTGCAACAAATATACATACTTTGACAGCAAATGAATTTGAAAAATATTATGTAAGAATATGCATTATTATAAAGCATCAAGCACACAATAACCCTATTAAATAGGACGTATGCCATATGAAGATAATTTGACTTGTATTATTGAAGCGTCGTAGAAATTAATTTTTAAAATGTCATCATATGCAATGTTTAATTTAATTGGTGTTCTAAATTTTTAAGTCCATAAATGGTATTTCATTATAGCTTAATCACAATATTAAGTAGAAATATAATATTCTGGGTTCTATTCCCATTGTAATTTTAAACGGTGAATGAATATTGTGCTTCTTTTTCTTATCTATCTGGGTAAATACTTGAAAGTGATCAAAGTCACTTCATACCTTATGGCTCATTGATGCAGTTTAATATATAAAAACATTTATTTTGGTAAGCAATGATAAATAGTAGTGATGCTAAACATCTTATTTTTGCCTTTATCTCTTTCACTGTTCTAAGTATTTTTCAAATACAGGTCCACAAAAAAACTTTTACAAATCATAAGGTAAAAATCTATTTCTCTTGTCAGATCTAAAAATACATTAACACTGGCTGTATAGTTGCTAAATACTATTGTGAGATCTCTAATTATCACTAATATGGGCGTCTTTTGAAACAACGGTGTATATCATCGGTGTATATATAATATTTAAATAAAGATTAAGAATAATTGCTTAGAGATTTTTTTTAAATTTTCCTTTTAACTGTAAATACATCCTAATATTTTTCTGGGTAGATTCTAAACTGCTCTTGAAGACTACTTAAAGTAGCAGGAAATAAGTGAAAACAGACTAATATTAATGTATGACTGATTAGAAAAGCAATATTTGACATATTTTCACTGAGCATTTCATAAAATTTACAGTCGGTTTTATTTAATAAATCGTTAATTTTACTTATGATTCTTTTATTTTTTTCTGATTTTATTTCTGTCATTGATGTGAGGATAGTCACAGTTTTCTATATTTCAATCTAAAAATATTGTTCGAGGTATTTTATTACTAGGAAACATTTTTCATTAAAAAAATATTTACCTTTGTTTTTAAAAAAAATGTTTTTAAATTTGAAAAAATATTTACCTTTGCTTAAAGTATTACGCAATTAAATATCTGCAAAATTTATTTACAAATTGATTGCATTTTTAAAATGTTTTTTATTTATTTATTTTTTTAATTTTTATTTTTAAATTTACCGAATCATTTAACTTTGAAATTCAAAAAATGTTCTATGATTTAAATTACTTATTTCGAATGTTTAAATGGAAGAAATATATTGTTTACAATTATCAACACCAGAAGTTCTTTGTATGTTGTAAAATAAACTTAATAATCTTGTTTTATTTTGCAGTTAAAAGTTGATTTTCCATTTAATTCTATATTAATTATTATACTTGCAATGAAATTACTTTTTCAATTAACTTTTATTTAGTAGAATTTTTTACAGAAAAATGATTTCCTTAAATTTAATGAAAAGATTTTTTTAAAATTTAAATCATATTTAATTGTTTTGTTCTTAAAACTAATATAAAAAAATCCCTTTCAAATCTGAAACTTTCATAAATATTATTGATATTGTTCTTGTAATGTAAAAAGAAATATTGTCTATTAAAAAACAAATATATCTTTTTTTATTTTATACAAAACTGGGAATGGTTATCAACTTAAATATATTTATAATAATATTATGTATTTGTAAAATTGAACAATTCAGAATAACATAAGAAGAATTTCACCCAAATAATAACATAAAATTTAAAAACTTGTTCCTGTTAAAAAAAAAAAAACTTCCTGTTAAAAGAAAACTGGTAGACAAAAATTTAGGTGAATTGTAGAAAAAAATTGTTATTCGAAATAAAATTCATTTTTATTTACAGTGTCCATTAAAAATAAAATCATTTTAATAGATACCATAAATAAAAAAATAATATATTCACTTATTTATCAAATCTGCAGCATTCATAAATGCTGAAACTTTAATCATTTTCAGAATCTGCATTAAGTAAATATTTCCATTGAAGATTGATAGTATATGCTTAAAAATATAGTAGCAGAGGAACAAGTGAGAAAAACTGCTGACAAATTCGTCATTAATCTTTTCGTGAATAATGATGTGAAGATGAAATAATTGATAATGTTTGCATTGAAGTACTATGATACATATGCTTTGGGGCATAAATTACTTGTAATTCCAGTACGAGATGTACTACAAAATATTTGAAACTGGTGAAAATTTAAATTTACAGAACATTCTCCTAAGAAATCTTTATTAAACTTAATAAAAAATTATTAAATTCGTGTAAGTTATGTTAAAAACACTTAAATAATATAACACTCATTTTTGTTACTCAAAATAGCCTAAAGGTCAGATATTTTTATAAATACGAGATGGTATTATTACTTGCAACTATCTTAAAAAAAGAAAGTTACAAAATGGCAGAAAGATTTTATATTTTCTACATAATTCATAGTGTATAATGTTAGTAAATATGATTTTACATGATATTTTTAAGTAACTTTTTGAATTGTCATAATTTTGAGTCCTAAATGTTGTAATGCTTTTAAAATATTACATTTGAAATGAATAAAAAAATCAGAATTACTTTTTTAATTAAAAAAAATTAATTTTGATTTGTTAATTCTAGCATATGTATGAATAGTAAATGTCTAAATGTTTGTCGAACATAATATGAAATTAAGGAAAATTAATATTAACTGAAATTTCTCAATAGATATTTGAAGTTAACAAATATTTTATATTAAAAAAACAATTTGTAAAAATAAAATAATAATCAATGCTTATTCAAGAACATAATAATTTGATAACTTTTAAATTACATATTTGCCATAATAATCATTATTACTATTCAGATAATCGTACTTTATCAACACTAATTTGATAAATGTTTCTAAATAAAACAATTCAAATCATGTAATTATTTTAATCAAAATAAATGTTTTGAAGGAAAATTAAGTGCTGTATGAAATTTTTAATGATTCATAGTATAATATATACATCTTAACTTTTATTTTTTCTTACATAAACTAAGAAGAAAATATTTTAGAACACATATGATAAAATAACGAAAACCAGTTTCTTCACTAGTTTTCAACTGAAATGAAAATAAATGTATTAAATTTTTTTTAAGTACAGGAAAAATCGAAAACAATTTTAATTTAACAATCTAATATTGCAGAAAGTATAAATAATATTCGATTGAAATTTTATCTTCTACATCACAATAATTTGCTTGAACGGCTCTACAAACTATTTTTTTCTTCGGAATCAATTTAAGAAATCATTGAGCTTCATTGAAGATCTGGATCATCATATCATTTTAAAGTTTCAATCATATTTATCTTTTCTGAATGAAATAAGATTTTCATATATTATCTATTTTAATCTTTATTTCTCAAAAGAAACGTAAGAAAACTGAAAAATATTCCTTCTTTTATACAAAAAATTACGTTTCTTTATTTTACTTTCAATTAATAATTTTTCAATTTAATTTTGAAAAGTATTCTGATAGAGAAAGAGATTAAATAGGAATGAAATATGAAAAGAAATATTTTTAAGATTTCGGCAAGAAATATTTATTGAATTAATTTATTTCTTTTCTATAAGCCAAATGCATATTGAATATGTTGAGTTTTTTTCTGTAAAACAACACGTAAACCTTATTCCATCTTTGTCAAGTTCAACATGTAGATATGATTTAATCTAATGAAAATATGTCTAAATTTGATCTGATTGATTTATTCTTAAATATATATTCAGATATTTCAATATCCAATTAATAAATGAATTCATTTAGTATTTTACTTTGTTTTTTAAACTATAATATTATAATGAAAAATATACCTACAATAATATATTAAATATCATCTTGCAATATATGTGTGTGTTTGTCTGTTTTTGGAAGAGTATATATCCGGAAATTATTTCAATAATGAAAACATAAGCAGGAATTTTTAACAAAATTAACAAATATATGAGTAATGTCTTGAATGTAAGTAAGTAAACAGGAATATATTTTTCAAATCTTTTTATTTTCAATATATAGTTAAAAAATTAATTTAATTAAGTTGAATTTTATTTAAAGTTTAATAATAAATATTTCAATATTAGCTGTATTCATTTTTTATCAGATTCTATTCTTAACAGATACTTTATCAATAATAGAAATGCTCGTGGGAAATCTTTTACAATTATAACAATTTAAATTTATAAATAATATTCTAATGCTAAGCAAGTACAATGAAGTATATTCTTCAAACCATTTAATTCCCAAATAAATAGTTAAAAATTTAAGTTAAAAAAGTTAAAATTTGCAGTTAATAAAGTTTAATATCAATTACTTCAACCCCTATCAGCTATAATTTTAATAAGTTTATTTGCATGTTTTATGGATTAGTATAAATATAGAATAATGAGGCAAAAGCCGCAAAATTTTCATTTTTTGTCAGAATATTTCTCTAAAATTTTGTACGGAAATATACCTATGCTTCTCTCGAAAACTGTTTGAATATATTTAACAAATATTTCAAGGCAATAGAAATATAGTTTAAATAATAATTTTTCTTTGCGTTTTTGAAGATGTACACGTAATAGATAAATCTATATTTGTTTATAAGAACAAATTTATTTTCTTTTAAAAAATTTTTTAATAAAATCTGTTTTTATAATGTATGTTTTCTTGAGAAATTAAATAGTATATTTAGACAATCAAGGTTAAAATATGTTATTTTTAATTCACAATTCACATTTGTGAAATCTTCTTGTAGATTAAACTTATATAAATTTAATGATTGACATATGTTACTCATATCACTTATAACATCATAAAGAAGTGATAAACTGATATTAAATAATTTGTGATGGATTTTAAAATAAATGATTTGTGTGATTTTTTCTTAACAAAATCAGGGTTTATTGTAAGGACTTTGAATATATTTAAGATCAAAATTTTTTCTCTAATTACAAGTTAAAACTAATAATGAAGAAGATTGAGCAATCAATGCAAAAGGGTTAAAACACTATTTTAAAAAACTATTTCCTCACATTATTACCTTAACATAATACCATGTAACAAACTGTATTTGAGTAATATATTCAGAACAAAGTTAATACAAAATAAAATAAGCAAAAAGTTCTTACTATTTTAACAGCTAAGTGGAAAATGATTTACAAAAAGCGTAGCATACTTTTGTTCCTTTCCCTAATCACCTAGTACTTTTGTAAATGAGTTTCCGTCTGTGCAATTATAATGTTACACTCAAAGAAATGATTGAGTGTTTGACACAGCCTACTTCATTGGCCTGAATCTATTTTCTGAATTTTGAAACAAATGTTTTTCAGAGCGTTTCTTTACAGCACTATCTCTAAGCGCTTGACACTTTTAAGGAATTGATAAGCAATTTAGTAAATTTTCTTTGAAACTGCAAACCAAACAACACGTGGTTATGTGGTGTCACTGGCGAAGTGCGTTGAGAGATTATTCTCCTGGTAGGGCCATCCAATGCGTGTAGACCACTATGTATGTCCAGTCAAAGTCTGTAGGCTCCAAAGCCAAGTCAGTCTTCTGCCGCTGGTGATCCAGGTTTCTTATCATATAAACTGCCTCTTACCCCACAAATGAATAATTCACCTTGTGGTATTAGAGTGAGTCTTCTGGCAGCCTTTTGGAGCAACAGTAGACGAGATCAAACTGATCTTACCCGTTTCATTACTGGTCACTATTATTAGTGGAATCAATGATATTAGTTGGAGGCATTAAACACTTCGAAATCTGCTTTACTGCAAAACTTCCCCTGGTCACATCTTGTTTGTGACTTAACTAACAAGATCTGGTTCAACACGCTCTTTTAGTTCTCGATTTCTTCAGGGTGAATGAACTCATGGACTTAATTTAGCATTGCTGGTCACGGAGATATGAAACAACAACAAATAAACAGAACAGAACGCATTTCTTGAACACTTCCTTTACCATAACTTCAGTACTGGCTTCAATTGATGAAAATGCGTGCTTAACTTGTTTTTATAATGTCACACACCTAATCTCACTTAATTCAGTGACAAGCTGAAACGACAAGAACTTTGTTTACCTGATATAATAAAATGCTCCTAAATAGGGGATTTTACTGATTTTTGAAATGTTTTACATCACTGTAATAATAATGGCTAATTTTAAGTGAAACATTTCATTGGTAAAATAAGCTTATAGGATAATTGTAAAATCAAGTTATCTAAATACAATATGTATCATACATAAAAAATATATGCATAAAAACCGAAACCCTGAAAGTAGATTTTTTTTTATTTTTCAAAGATCATTTTCTTCAATGTTATATCAATATATTAAATTTATAAACAAATATTTAATTTTTAAATATTTCTGTATAATATCTATATGGAAGACATTTTTGAAACTATGTTTTATGCAATAAAAATATAAGTATTTTAAATATAAAAAAAATATTTTTAAACTTAAAAAGAGTATTTCAAAATACTGATTAACATTGTGATTAAAATTATACATATAATTTTAATACATATTTCACTATTTTAAACACTACCTTAATCCTCTGAATCTTTTATTAATCATAGCAATGATATGTAGTAAAAACTAATATTAATCTATTAGTTTGATATTAATAAAAAATACAAAATGTAACTAAAAATTCCGTTTATTAAAAAAATCTCTAGAATCAGGTGTCAAACATGATACAAGTCTAAATTCCATATAATTTTGAAAAGTGAAAAATTGCTGATAAATGCATCTACTTAAGTAGATGCATTTATAATAAATAATATTTAAAAAATAAAAAATTATTAAAATAATGGATGCATATGAAATATACAAAAGCTGACAGAAAGTACTAATGAATAAGAATATTTTATAATAAAAATATTTTAATGAAATATACCATATTAATTCGCTCTTAATAGAATCGCTCTTAATAGAATCCCTTAATAGAGAAAATTAAATTTTATAAGAGTAGATAATAATAATGATGATGAGAATATATATATATATATATATATATATATATATATATATATATATATATATATATATATATATATATATATATATATATATATATATATATATATATATATATATATATATATATATATATATATATATATATATATATATATATATATATATATATATATATATATATATATATATATATATATATATATATATATATATATATATATATATATATATATATATATATATATATGTATATATAGCTAGATACATCGACATGAAATCAACTTATTATAAATCGTTGTCTTTCAAAACGTTTTGATAACAATATACTTGTGCATTAAAACTGTATAACATCAAACTGACCTAAAACATACTAGTGAAACTTTTCCTTGATGTTTAATTTCTGTTAAAACTGTAAATAATATATTTAATATCAAAAAATATCCATCTGAAATAAAATGACTTGAATTTCAACAGTCTAGTACATTTAATTTTAAAAGAATATTTTAACTGCGTGTAATTTAACTTGTTTAACTTGAACTGGTGTGGTAGTAAGATTTAAATATTGTTTAATTGAAAAATTAAACAATATTTAAATCTTACTACCGCACCAGTTGAATTATAATTGAAAAATTAAACAATATTTAAATCTTACTACCACACCAGTTCAAGTTAAATTACACTCAATTAAAATATTCTTTTAAAATTAAATGTACCAGAATGTTGAAATTCAAGTCATTTTATTGAGATAAATATATTTTTTGATATTAAATATATTATTTACAATTTAAACAAAAATATCAGAAAATGCATTTAAAAGAATGCATTATATATATATATATATATATATATATATATATATATATATATATATATATATATATATATATATATATATATATATATATATATATATATATATATATATATATATATATATATATATATATAACAAAAGTATTAGTATTTATATCTATCACAGCTCATTTATAAATAGGATATAGTGTCTCAAAAGCATGCTTTCGCAAAAAAAAAAAAAAAAAAAAACACTTGACAAAATTTCCAATTTAAAATATATTAAATATAAATCATTTTCCATTATGTGTGCATAGAAAAAGAAAAATCTCACAAACCTTTGGAGTAATGGAGGGTCACATTGGGAATATTATAGCTTTTTACTAAAATGCCTTGCACAACCGTGTTAGTAGTTAATTCATCAAAATTACAGCTACCACAAGAAAGAATCCTACATTCCTCTTTGGTGGGCTATAGAAGAATGTTGGGAATTTTTCTGCAGCTGAATGTGAAATTAATAGTTCTTAAGCTATCATCAATCATTTTCCTTTAAAAAGCTATAAAACTTTATCGTAGAGTAAAATGACATGGAACATTTTTTCACAGATTTTTTTTATTATCTGATATTCGATTCTTAAAGAAAATGCAAAGCTTACTATTACATAACAGTTGAAATTAAATTTTCCTTTAGTACGTCATTTACATGTAATCAAAAATACTTAAATAACTTTTTATGAATATAATGAGCTTAGATTTATTTTATTACACTACAAATCCATTTTTAAATTGATAAACATTTGAAAAATAGAAAATAATTTTTAAAGTACTAATATGAGTGAAATTTATTTGAATAGGTATATATAAATATTTTAAATTAATGCATATTTTTTACTAGAGTAGTTTAAAACAAAAAGAAAAGTGCCGTTGAAAGAAGTACCTATCATGTTTCGGTTATGAAATCTTTTAATTGAAACATTAAGCAGAAAAGGGAAAACATTTAGGTTTTTTAAATAATCAGGACTATAAATATAGTAATAAAATCTTGTCTTTTGTAATAATGTTTAAAAACTATGCATAAAATGAAAAATAAATTTCTCATATAAATATTGTTTTTATTTAGAGTAATAAACATATCAGTCATTTAAAATATATTTATTAGAAAGCTTGTTTCAATTACGGAATCATCATTTGCACAATTGACAATTTTACACTTCAACATATCATCGCCATAAATCAAAACTTTTCAAGTGACATTAATTAATAGTAATAAATTATAAAATCCGTAAACTAAATTTTGAAATTTCAAATGTGTTCACTATATTAATGAACGGCATCTATAGCACGCATTATGCAATTGAAACGACATCAGTTACATAATAACAAGTCTTTGCTCGAAGAGCCAACAATTATTTCACATACTAAATAGAAACTAAGATATGTTTAAAATGGTTTTAATGCCGAAATCTAAAATTAAATTCATCATATTCAAATGAAAAAGTGGATGATGCTTATTCAAAATAATCTCCTGCTAAAATGATATTCAAATTTGCTGAAAAATGTATCATTTGAACTTCTAAATCTTATTATTAATAACAAATGTACTCATATTCATATGATTTTCCTCCACACTGTTGGTACCATTCAGTCTAATCGCCAATTCCTTATACTACAAGTGCATTTTTAAATCATTTACACATTCATATTAATGAATTTTGTGATTGAGCCACACCAATTAGTTTAAATCCATAATGTGATTAACTGAAGACTATAAAATAATTTAATGAATTACCATGTATTTTTAAAATTTGATAACTTTAATACCATGAGATGCATCATTCATTATTTTCATTTCAGACTTCGGAATCATACTATTTCACTGACAAGTAATCTCATTGAAACAACTGTCTTAGATTTCAGGTTTTATTTACTCAAACTTTTGAGTCTCATTTAACATAATAATTAAATTTGATAAGATTCAATTAATCTGGGATTTGTATTTTTTATACAGAAATTGTTTGAAAAAACCTGTCTGAAAGAATCAATAACATTTTCACTGATAAATTCTGCTTAAGTATGCAACAATTTCAAATTAACTATTCCTATATACCGGAAAAAAAACACAAATGAATTTACTTAATTTTTGTTTCTATTTTATTTCTTACAAAATCAGCACATTATAATATTAATTTATCAATTTACACAAATTTTACCATAGTTTTATTACTGCATAAAAAAGAGTATATGAAACTTTAATATTACATTTCAACAAAAAAATTATAGATATATTTTCATCAAATCATTTCAATTTTCATTTAATTTAAAATTACATTGCTATGAACATATTTAAACTGAAAATTTTCCTTTCAGAAATATTTATATTTTGTGCAAAACTGAGTTTAAGAAACTATGATCTGATATTAATATTATCATATTAAGTAATATACTATCATGTTAATTATAATAAAAATATAAATATTATCATGTTAAGTAATATAACTCCTAAAAACCTTTCAATATAGTTATGAGCAATTTTACATAAAAATAGAGTAAATTCTGAGTAGTAAAACATTCAGTTTTAAAATGAATCATAGTTTTATATAATGTGAATCCATTTCATCCGTATTTTTTATTATTTCAGTTATTTTACTGACAATTGTATTTGTTTGTACTTTTATGATTTTTGTTTAAGACACTTTTAACAACTCTAGAATGAAATTATTTGTGTTACATAATGGGTTGAAAAATGAAGTTCTACAGAACTTTTAAGATTAAGTTAAAGCAATTTTTTTGTTATTTAATTCTTACCGTCAGAAAAAGAGGATCAATCCCCATTATTACGAGGAACGTTTAATTAATATATTTGACTTATTATGTTCAGTAATATGCCTTTCTTTTATAAAAAATATCTCTTCTTAAAGAGAAAATTTTTTTCTAGTATTGCCAACAAATTGTTTATCGAGTTAAAAGACCAACATTTTAGCGTTAAAGTGAAATAAACTTTTTTTGTTTCTCATAATGTATGAATTTGCTATCTTTGTTTTGTACCCGTAGCATTAAATTAATTTTCTATCAGAGGATATAAAGTATCTTATTGACAGGAAACTGCAATTTTCTTCTGTACATCAACTATCTTAAAAACCTTGAAAAGCTTATGACAGTAAGCTTGAAAGTATGACAGTTATTAGAGTTCACGGAAACTATTGGAGATAAATAATAGTTATTACTGAAACTATTTTATATTTATAGACAGTGTTTGCACTTCGATTAGCTTCATATGTACTGTCATTAATAATTCTGAAATTAATACCATCTATTGTTGGTTATGATATGTTGCATACCAAATGTATTTTATTAAAGAAAGAAACGCTTTCAAAAATATTATGTGTTCAAAATTTTAAATGCAAAGAATAATGTCAACAAATTAAAATAAAGGACTTACATTAAACACATTTTTCTTAATTTTCTAACATTTTGAATCTTTATTTTTTTTTAAATATTACTTTAAATAAACCATCTGGATGATGAATTACATATCAGTAAGAAGAATTGGAAAGCTAAACACAAATACAAAAAAATTAAATTTCCTAATTTAAATTATATCTAATAAAATTGAATTTTATTTTCATCGTTTGCTTTTTCAATCTGAAAAAACCTTTTTTTATACATAAAATTAAAACTCTGTTAATATGAAGCATTTAAAGATTTCATTTCAAAACTGCGATATGAATAATCTAAACTAATAGGAATTAGCTAATTTTAAAAGTTCGTCAATTTCCACTTCATAAGTATTATTTTTAAATAAAGTATTACATTTTATTTTTGAGAAAAAATTGCAAATTACTTTTACAATTTCTAATAATTTATAATTTTGTTTAAACATTAATAATTTTATATATTTTAATATAATTTCAAAGAATTGAATTAAATAGAAGGTAGTTTATATTTTTCAGTTCTATTCTTGAAACTGATTGCAAGAACAGAAATGGTACCAAACATAATAAAGACATCAAATAAATTTGATAATATTGTAGGATAAAAGACACATTAGATTTCTATATTTAACAAAAGTCAAGAGTTACCTGCCAATTTTTGGAAGAATTGATGAAGACATAACCACGTTTTTATATAATTTGGCGTTATAATTTTATAATTATAAGTTTATTTTTATATTATCAAAATTTAACACTGATCTACTTAAATGAGAAGAGCCGTAAATAAATAAAATACTTATTAGTATATACTGTTAAGACAAAACGTTATGGCTACTTCTACAAGTTGACATTGAACCCATTAATATGTTAGGGAAGATATGGATCTTGAGAGAATGGTAAATTATTTATTCTAATGAGAGTATGAAGTATCATTCTTTTATTTTATGAAAAATTCTGCTTCCCTATGCTACTTTGACAAAAGGCAGATTGTGATGGCTCCAAATCTTGAAATGAGTGGTTCATAGGCTAGCCAAATAATCTTTTTGTTAGAACCTATGCCAAGTAAATGAATAGCGGTGAGAGAAATAGCAAACTTTCCAGTTTTAAACGTTCACGCACCATTAACAATACTGGGTATCGGAAGCTGCCTCTCTTTATAATATAAGATAGGTGGTGGCATTTTGTGGTTCAATTAATGTTAGAATGACATGTAGACCTGGTGTTTGTCACTGTATCGAGAAAAGATTTTTCTTTCAAGTGATTTGCAAAATAAACTAACAGGAAATAAAACCGAATATATTTTAAATATTGACATTTGCAAATATTTTGTTCTAGGCGGAACTACAATGAACTTTCTTTACACATTTATGTCTAAAAATTAATTTCGTTTTTGAATAAATCAAGAAGAATTGTATGTTTTTATGAATTTATTTTGTATAATATTTGTTTTTAGACTGGCATGGTTTGTGGATTTATAAAAAGAAAAACACAAGGCATTTCATTTACATCAATTTTTAATTCGTAATGTGTGCAATGTTTTATCATTAATTCATAAATTAACAAACAAGCAGTATTTCTCGTGCATTAATGGTTTTAAACAAATACATTGAGAAAAAGTCTAAGTAAGTCAGGAAAACACCAATCCAATATTATTGTCATAAAATACATATATTTTACTCTTATTTTGTGCATAATACCTAAAAAAGTTTATTTATATGTGGTTGTAATACAGAGTTTCTAAATATCTAAATAATATAAAATAGTCTCAAATCATCACTAAATTTGAGGATAACGTTCTCATAACAGTGCTATTCGGGAATAGAATTATAGAAAACACACCCACATTTATAGATAACATAACTCTCTTTTTAACCTACGCTCAGTATT